>JZKD02S0837690.1:0-14354 GCA_000966675.3 Picea glauca
TTTGTGATCATCCATTTCTTCTTTTAACTATTTTAACATAGTCTCTAACTCTTTTAATGTATGATTCTTTAACATATCCTTACTTTCTTGACCTTCTTTATAATCGTCTTGTCTCATGTTCATATTTTCAACTTTAGCAATCATCCTTGGGAAATCCTCAACCTCATGACCAATATCTTTACAACAAAGACAAAGAGGGCCTATACCAAGGCATTCTTTAGCAAGATGTCCTGGTCTTCTGCAATTATAACATAGTGTCAATCCTCTCTTTCTTTTAAACGATCCCCAAACTTTCATGTACTGCACACTGGGATCACAATGATGGACCTGCATTCTACAAAAAATCCTTCTAGGTTCCTGCATCCACATATTAGTCCAAAAATTATTTCTATGCATGGGAATAACATATCTTTCCCTATTTCTATCAAATTTATTCAGATCAACTCTTTCTTCTAATTGTGCCCTAGTTTTCATATTAGTACAAAATCTATCAAACATACCTAGATTCATACTTTCAAAGCAAAAAATTCCACGTATATTGCCTTTACCAAAGCATAAAGCTTTAAGATATTACCTTCTTTCTTCAGATCCAGTTCCTTTCTTAGCACTGAGCTTCACAATTCAAGTAGAATATTACACACTACAGCAATAGATCTACTCACAGATCTTTTTCTTTTCTTCAGTTCCTAGCAATCACAGTTTCAGGTCCCGGTAATGGAACCATTTGTTGGCACATGGGCACACCCAGGGTTCAACGCTTCAACATCGCACCAAAAAAACCCTAACTACCATCCCTTTCGACAACACCTGCAAAGAAGATGAAGTCTCACTCGAGGTAGAAGCAGGGGGGGTTGCATGACTCAGGTGTCTGCAACCAAGCTAGGACATAGATCTGCAACCAAGCTAGAGAATAATCATTTTTTCCATTCAAAGTGTATTTAAATCCATCTTCATATAAGCTCTGGATCATGTAAGCTATTGGTTTCTCATTATTTTGATCATATTTCTAAAGAAGAATAGTAGATATTGCTTCTTTAGTGGCATTAGTGTAGATAATGAAATCTTTTTCAAAATTTGGTTTTTCCAAAACAAGGGAAGAACTGATTTCTTTCTTGATTTCAACGTAATATTTTTTGGTGTCATCATTCCAAGAAAATGAGAGATCTTTCTTTAACATATTGTGTATAGGATTGACCATTCTATCAAAATCGGGAATAAATCTTCTAACAAAATTAATTTTACCCATAAAATATGTTGGCCCTTGACCAAGATTTGGGAGATTCTTGGTCATGTTGACCCATTTTGGACTTTGACAGCCTGTCGAAGGAGGAGCGCAAGATGAAGCGGAGATCACGGGATCTAGACCCCTTTTTCGGTCCTTTTTGGGTTTTTGGGATTATGTAACGAGATTGGGATATCGGCCCATGGGTTTACCCATGTTTAGGCCTATTTTGTAATATATAAATAGATGCTTATGCTAGATAGAAGTGGTGGTGCATCTATGTGATGTGAATGTATGTCAAGTGCAAGTAGATTTTGTAAGTACTTTGTGCATGACTATAAGAGACTTATAGAGATAAGTGCAAGTGGTTGTAACGGACAGTGGAAGGCTTTGTGCTGTAACACAAGGAAGAAGGATCTAGCGAGCTACGCATATCTTTTGTCCTATGCGAAGAAGGATTCGGAGGCTCTGCACATGTAACCTATTGAGAAGCTAATAAAGAAGAAGAGTTGGTGGATGTAGCTCTAGGGTGGGGGTGAACCATGTAAATATTGTGCTACTCTTCTCTATGTGATGTTCTGATGTGTTTATATGTTATTTTATAAGTGCTTTGGGATGATTAGATAAATTTGCTTATGCTTAGTGCTAATGATATGTGAGAATGTTAGATCTGATCCGTATGAATGTGTTTAGTGCTTAATCTACTAGATCTGATCTATTTACCTATGTTAAGTACTTAAATACATTAGATCAGTGTGAATGTTCCGAAGCTCTATTTTATCAGCGAAGTAGATATTGAGGGCGTATTGAGGAACTAATGGTGCTAAGTGCTCTATTAAGTATCATAATCACAGATCTGTTTTGCAACTAAAGTTGCAGACACCTAAATCTGAAAACCACCCATGCCTCTACCTTGGGTGAGACTTCATCTGTTTCGCAGGTGTTGCCGAAAGGGCCGATAGTTAGGGTTTTGTTGGTGCGTTGTTGTAGCATTGAACCCTGGGTCTGCCCCTATGCCAAAAAATGGTTCTGTTGTCGGGACCTAAAAATGTGATTGCTGGGAACTGAGAAAAAAGAATTTGTGTGCAAAGATTCTTCCTGAAATTGTGAAAGATATGTGTGTAGATCTGTTGCCCTAGTGCACAGTATTTTACTTAACCTGTGAATATTTGTGCCAAGAGGAAGACCGGATCTAAAGAAAAGAGGTCAAATCTAAAGAAAAGAGGTTAGATCTGAAGAAAAGAGGTAAGATTTGTAAGTTCTGTGCTCTGATAAAGGTAAGAATAGTAGGAAAATTCTAGATCTGAAAGCTTTGTACTCTGTAAAATTAAGATAAGTGGAATTTTTTGTTTCTAAATTATGGATCTAGGTATATTTGATAGGTTCTATCCTAGCTTGAAAAATAGGGCACTAATAGTTGAAAGAATGCTTGATATGAGTAGATCTGACAAGAATAGTGAAAGATATGTTATACCTATGCATAGAAAGAATGTTTGGACTAACAAGTGGATGCAAGATCCTAGAAATAATTTGTTGCAGGTTAGCTCCTATGATTGTAGCGCATAGTACATGAGAAGTTGGTGACCATTTAAAAGAAAGAGAGGATTAACCCTCTGTTATAGCTGTAGAAGACCGAGACATCTTGCAAACGAATTCCCTGGAAGAAGACCTAGTTGTCTTTGTTGCAAAGCTATGGACCATGAAGTGTTGGATTTCCCTAGAATGATTGCTAAAGTTGAAATAATGAATCTGCATCAGGAAAACCCTAAGACAGATCTAGAGACTATAGAAGAATCCCAAAAAAAATCAGAGAAATTATTTCTATAGATGAAGGAAACCCTGAATGACCACCGACATGTCATCTTATAATAGATCTTCAAAGAAAAAGAATTCCTTGAAGCAAGAATAGGAGACTTCGACATTGACTATGTTCTGGATGAAGAGACACTAGTGAATATCATGACAAAGAGAACTTGGAAAGCTATAGGGAGGCTTGCTATGATTCCTTCATTAGGAGGAGTAGGATTATTCAGAGGAAAACTGGTAAACCTGTGTGGAAGGCTCACTCAGATACCTACGAATACCAATGAAACTTCGACAGAAGAATATTTTGAGATTATTAAATTTATTGAAGACAGCACCCCATTTACCATGTTACTAGGAAAACCTTGGATTGATAGAGATCAAGCCAAATGAAAGGAGGAAGAAAAAAATTTGGAGCAGAAGAAACAAGAGTTAAAAGATTTCATGACTAGAAGGATCGCACACTTGATTGAAGAACAGGAGAACTGATCGAAGCTATTTAACACTAGAGGCCCAAATGTCGAAGCTGCAAGAACATTAGAGGAATCACAGAAGAATGAATTACCTACCCCAAATAAAGAAGAGGTAATACCCCTGAATCCTAGGAAAGAATCTCAACAGCGTGCAGTGATTATGTCAAATGAAGATAAGAATCAGAATGGAAAAAGACATATTGAGACGAAGCTCACTGGAAAGAAGGCTAGGAAGTTAAGTAAGAAGAGGGATAAGATTGAAAAGTTATAGAAATTTCCAAGGGGAACTTCGCAGGAGGAAAATTTGCAAAATTGGAACTTCGTCGGGATATCAGAATAGCGACACATGGCACTCCGCCATGGCGAAGCAATATAGTCATTCGGGACATTATAACCGTTCTATCAACACTCCGAATGGGCAGAAAGGCAATTATGGTTCATCATCAGACCATTGGACTGCACCATAATGGACAGAACAAGGTTAATGGAGCCTTCATACCCATTGCAAGCAAATCGTTGTCGAGTTACCTATTTATCCTGTTGCACCATGCACCGAGAACACTTTTGCTAATTGAGAATTTGAGCCCGCAGACTAAGCCGAGTTTATATAGTGATTTTTGCGCTCTTGATCTCTATCTCGATATAGTGTCTAAGTTAATTTGACCCCGATCTAATTAATCCCGAGCGCATATGTCCGAGGAACTCAATGCAATCAAAGAATTAGTGACAGAAGTACTCCTTGACCTGATGACTAAAAGATTCATGTCGGAGAGAGGATTATCCACAGGTGTATAAGCATCATCCACGAGAGGACTGCCAGCTTCTCCATCAACTACTCAAGCTAGACCATCCTGGCCATCAAATGAGAAGTAAACTAAGCATAGGGATGATCTTTCAAATGCTAAGTTGATTTTGATCATATTACCCGTGTATCTACCACCTCTGAGAAGCATAATACATCGAGACAGTGTGCCCATAGACTTTGAGTATGCCTTGATCACTACGTACCTCCCGAAAGGGATACGCACAGTTCGCGCATACCAAGAAAATATTCCAGCGTTGAAGTTTAATGACTTCAACCTCAGTGACAGTAAGGTCTACAACATGCTTGCCCTGCATAAGTACATGACCAGAACAAAGGGAAAGAATTCGAAGATTGTCCCTCAGTCATGGACCCATAACCTCACGCAGTCCACCATGTTGAACGTTATGAAGATTCTGCACTTTGGATGACACCAGGAGGTGAATGCATGTGTCAAATTTATTTTGTATTGTTACCATGGAGGTTATCTATCGTTAAACCATTGCATAACAGTGGATCTGACGTTGATAAATTGGATCACAAGGCTAAGTATGCAAGGCTAACCCACAGGATTTTTATCCCCAAAAAACCATGGATCGTGCTCTAGCACAGAGGATCAAGGACACCTACAGCGATGTCGAGAAGGGCACACGAGGCTACAAGGTAGCTTCTATCCAAAGCGGCACAATGTGCCTTTCCTGTCAATTGATCGAAAGAAATTTAGTACGAAATAATTGACCCACCCAAGTCATTGGTTTTGTAATCAACCTAGCAGGGAAGTGCGTGGAGGGCCTAGAAATGAATTGGATGAAATACCTGGTGAACCAATTAGAAATTAACTACAGATAAGCCCAGGATCAAGGGTACGAATTTCACTTTATATGTCTATTGATCCTGATCGCTTTCATTGCCTGGGAGATGCTGTAAGGTGCGACCTTCCCAGACATCGAGCCTTTTAAACCATTGGCTATGGAGTTTAGCACATTGTGGTATTCAAGTGACATGAATAAACAGTGGTAGTCCAATGTTTTATTTCACACATACTACAACTAGTTGAAGGTAGCCATACAGTTTGTGCCTCACATAACTTTGAATACTTTACACAGGTTCCATCCTTTGATGAAATTCAACACAGACCGTGATTTCATGTATATCACAGCGCACACTGACGAGAAAAAGCAGCAACTTCAGTCCTACTACAAGCTAATGGAGGAGGACTTGGAGGAGATCACCAAGGATTGGTCAATAGACCTCCTCATTCCAGCAGACCCTGTGGAGATATCCAATGTAAATAGTCCAGAAACTGCGCAGGATACACCCAGACCTAGCAGGACGAAGAAAACTGAAGAGGTTCAGGATTTAGACAGTGCATCCGTGAAGACTGCTTCCATATCACCAAAGAAAGGAGGTGATGGTGGAGAGATAGATGGCGTAGAAGTTGAACAAAAGAAAGGCGAGGTTACAACACCTAGAGATGAGGAGGACCCTTTGAAGAAAAGGAAGGTTCCCCCCCTCCCCCCTAAAGCCTTCCTCTCAGAAGAAATTCAAAGCTTCTATGACCAAAATGCAGACTATCCTCACCTCAGATGACTTTGATTTCATTATAGTGGCCCTGAATGATGCTTCGTTGGAGATAGCAGAGAAACAAGAGGCTAAGTAGGAAGCGATGTATAATAGAATCGAGATTGAGATCCAAGGAGTACAACAAGAACTACAATCCATCCCCGCAGTCTCCACTGCGCCTCTACCATTAGGAACACTAGAAATGGGAGATGAGCCAGCTCAACTCCACCGAATAGCTGATACAATCGAAGCTCACCTTCGACGAGCATAAGAAGAAATAGTGCAAGCCACCCAAGCTTTGACACAAGTACAAGGAGTCCTTGTAGAGCAATGCAGTATTGCAGAACAAGAGAAGATTTCTCTCCAGGCAAAGATCAACGAAGAAAAAACCCAACTGCAGAAAGAAAAGGAACATTTTCTCACAGAGCAACTCGAAGTAAAAGAAATGGTCAGTAGAGCGCTTCGCTCTATGACAGACATAGAATTAAAGGTCAAAGAGAGAATTCCATAGAAGTAGTGCAACTTGAAGAAGTGATCCAACAGCTACAACAATACATAGCAGATTTGGAGCTATGAACAATACTCGAGACCCCTCAATATGTAAGAGACCAAAGGGAAGCAACCATCAGGAGTGCAGTTGAGAGACTAGAGGCTCTTGCCAGGGAGTGCAAGTAGCTAAGTATCCATAGTGCCAAAATATATAAGAATCTCATTGAGAATCTGGAATTGCAGGCACTAGAGTCACAGCTCCAGGAAGCAAAACAACACGCAGAGATACTACAGGCGCAGTTGAAGGCCCTGTCAGTTGTAGAAAGAATTAAGCGGTATCAAGAGTAGTGCACCATCCAGCTGCAGATCCATATGATTCAAATCAAAGTTATGGAAGTAAATCAACGACTCCAACCTGTGCAAGATAAGGCCTATTAATTGTTCACAGAAGTCGAGAGTCGAGAAGCAGAGCTAGAGCAGGTTGTTAATGCAATAGAACAATGCCTAGAAGGGCCAGTGAATGACGTAGTAATCCAAGAGTTCGTCGAGCAAGAGGTCGTAGCACAGTAGTAGGTCGAAGCAACTCGAGGCATTTAAGGTATAACTAGTCAGACCAGAGTGACTCGGGACGAGTCACAAGTGAGTGTTGGGGGACTGTTGGCCCTTGGCCAAGCTTTGGGATATTCTTGGTCTGGCCTATTTTGGATTTCAACAACCTATTGAAGGAGGAGCGCAAGACGAAGCAGAGATCATAGGATCTCGACCCCTTTTTGGGTCCTTTTTGGTTTTTTGGGATTATGTAACGGGATTGGGATGTCGTCCCATGGGTTTACCCATGTTTAGGCCTATTTTGTAATATATAAATAGATGATTAGGCTAGATAGAAGTGGTGGTGCATATATGTGATGTGAATGTATGCTAAGTGCAAGTAGAGTCTATAAGTACTTTGTGCATGATTGTAAGAGACTTACAGAGCTAAGTGCAAGTGGTTGTAATGGATAGTGGAAGGCTTTGTGTTGTAACATAAGAAAGAAGGATCTAGCGAGATGCGCAGATCTTCTGTCCTATGTGGAGAAGGATTCGGAGGCCCTGTGCATGTAACCTATTGAGAAGCTAATAAAGAAGAAGAGTTGGTGGAAATAGCCCCAAGGTGGGGGTGAACCACGTAAATACTATGCTATTATGCTCTGTGTGATGTTCTGATGCGTTTATATGTTATTTTCTAAGTGCTTTGGGATGATTAGATAAATATTCTTATGCTTAGTGCTAATGCTATGTGAGAATGTTAGATCTGATCTATATGAGTATGTTTAGTGCTTAATCTGATAGATTTAATCTATTTACCTATGTTAAGTGCTTAAATACATTAGATAAGTGTGAATGTTGCAAAGCTTTGTTTTATTAGCGAAGTAGATATTGAGGGCGTATTGAGGAACTGATGGTGCTAAGTGCTCTATTAAGTATCATAATCATGGATCTGTGTCCCAGCTAAGGTTGCAAACACCTGAGTCTCGCAACCACCCCTGTCTCTACCTCAGGTGAGACTTCATCTGCTTCGTAGGTGTTGTCGAAAGGGTCGGTAGTTAGGATTTTGTTGGTGCATTATTGTAGCGTTGAACCCTGGGTCTACCCCTGTGCCAACAAAAGACTATATTTGTTTCTTTGAAAATGAGGCTTGAAGATTTTGAATTGTGGTAACTCTCCTTGGGTCAATATTGATTCTTGAATTATAAAAAATATGACCAATAATATTACCTGCAATGACACCAAAAATAGATTTTGTAGGATTCAAAGACATTCTGAATTTTCTGTGGTGAATTAAAACTTGTCCTAGATGATCAAATTGATCTTGTCAGTTTCTAGGATCGACAGTTAAATTTTCCAGATAGATTTGGATAATTTTACTGATAAGATCATCAAAGGATATTTGCATAGCTCTTTGAAAAGTAGAACCTACATTTATTAAACCGAAAGGCATTCTTTCATAAGAAAAGGTTCCCCAATGTGTGGTCAATGTGGTTTTGTACTCGTCAACCCTCTTGAATCGAATCTGATTATAACTTGAAAATACATCAAGAAGTGACATCATTTATTATCCTGCCACTTGTTGTAAAATGAGTTCCATGTTAGGAAGGGAAAAAATATCTTTAACACTTGCCATATTTAATGCACGAAAATTGACACATAATCTTATATCACCATTCTTTTTCCACACTTGGACAAATTTATATACCCATTTAAAATATCGTATAGGAAAGATAATATGGGAATTAATAAGTTTTTCAACTTCCTTTCTAATAGTAGCTTCTAAAGAAAGATTAATAGGTATGTGTCTTTTCCTTACCGTTTTTGCTTCTTCCTTGGTAGGAATAGCATGTTGAATAATGTTAGGATCAAAACCATGTAAATCATCATATGATTAAGAAAATACATCCTTAAATTCACAGAACAGATCCATGAATTTATGTTTTTCTTTTCTGAATATTGGGCTCCAATATTTAAAATATTTGAGTCTTCTTGAGTCCCAATGTTCACTGAAATGGTACTTCCAATTTTTCTTTTTGACTCCTCCTCTGCTTTTTCCTTTTTATTCCCAACATAACTAGATGAGAATGAGCTTTCCAAGGGAGTCAATACCGTTGGGAATTTATTGTCTTCAAGAGATATAATATTTTTTTGTTTTAATGGCTCATTATGCAAAAATGCACAGACACTTTCATCATTAGGAAAAACTTGTCATGATTCTACATTATCAAGAAAGTCGGGATGATGTAAAGACATAAATGTACAATCGGGCCTCTCATGAAGTAATTTCCTTGTAGGACTAGCTACAAATGCAACAATCATATCATCCATAGAATTCAAATCTCTCCTGATATGAGGGATGTTAAAAGATAAGAGATTGGAGATCAATTGCCAAATTGAATGTGTATATATTTTTAGAAATTTTTTTGAGGGGGTATAGATTATTCTACCCAAATTTTCAATAAGTTCAGAATCCCCAAACATATAAAGATGATAACAACTAACATTGAATTCATTTTCAATTCCAAGAATCAAGGCTTCAAATTTTGTGACATTGTTAGTACAAGTGAATTCCACTTTGTAAGAAAAAGTATGAATATTTCCTATAGGTGAATATAGTACTATGCCAACTCCATTACCCTCACTTGAGCATGCACCATCAAAATGCATGTGCCACATTCCGTATTCAAGATCTAGAGGCGGTGAAATGAAATCATTATCTTCTTCTATAAAAATAGAATATACACCAATGTCTTCCTAAATTAATTGAGATATGGTTGTGGAAGAATTTCTATGTAAGATGAGATTTTTCCTTTTTGAAGAACATTGATATTCTTTCCATTCTTGGGAAGAGACATTTGTGTCCCTTCTAGAAAAATGTAACCATCAGTTAACGCTTTCTAGTCTCTTCCCAAAATGATGGAATAGTTATCGACAAGCATGTCAATCATTTGAATATTACAAGTGGTTCTTATCTCTGAGTGAGCACACAAAACCAAAGTCACATCCTTGATTTCACCGATAGTATCTTGTTGTTGGCTATTTTAAGACACCATACTCTTTGATTTTTCATTTGTAAATAAAATACCTAATTCTTCCTTAATGATCTTAGACATGACATTAGGACTCGAACCACCATCAATTAGACAACAATGAGCAATTTTATCCATAATATTTATAGATACATAGAAGGGAGGATTTTTAACATAACTTGTATGATTATATACACCTACTTTATTTATGTACATTCCTTCTTCATTATGTTCTTCAAATAAATTGGAAATAGTGGTAGTTTTACCTTCCATGAAATCTTTTGGATGCCTTTGTTGTTCAAGGATGGTGACCATATCCAGTAAAGATGCATATTTTTTTGGAATATTTACAGGAACAGTGTGCTTGTCATTGATGGAAAGAACAACAATGACGATGGCATATTGGCAGCAATGATGGAAAACAAGAAAACAACGATGATAGCATCAGGAATTGTTGTCTACAAGCTCAAGAGGATGAGCAGGGGACTGCCAGGAGTGCAGTAGAAAGGCCCTTGAGGTCCAAAGGATCGAAACCCTTTGAGAATATGAATGAAGTCAAAATCTCAGAAGATATAGTGGATTTACCACTACATTGGCGAGAAAGCTCAGAAGGGACAATGCTTTCTAGAAGTGCAGACAAGGTCCAAGAGATAGACTCGTAGGAGGAACAAAGGTCAAAGCCTTTGAATACTTAGAAAATATTCTAAGTCAAAATAAATTGTAAGCTCAGGAGGAGGAGAGACAGTGGTCGTCAGATCAAGCACTGTGAAGATCTGGACCATTGAATCGAGGAAAGTCGTGGGTCGTCGATAGGACGAGAGTGGAGAATTGGGAATCGGGAAACGAAAGAAAGGAAGTGCTAACTTCTGACATCGCGAAGTGCAAATTCCCAAAGTGAAAAGGAATCCTGACCATCCATTGAGGCAAGACACGTGGTGAGAGATCAACATTACGTTGATTTACAAATTGGGAAATCAGAGATAGGAGAAGAAAAACTCAGGAAGTCTGAGTTTGCGAAGGTGATCACAGTCGTTGATCGAGGAAGGTCGTGGATCGTTGATCTGGAATGAAAAATTTCAGATTTTGGGAGTTCAGACCTCTAAGAAAGGAAGTGCACTAACTTCCGACATTGTGAGTTGCAAAGTCTTGAAGTACAAAGAGAAGATCTGGATCATCGGATCACTGAGGGTCTTGGACCGTTGATCTAGCATGATGTACTTCGGAGTTTGGGAGTTGGGAGAGTCAGGGTATCTCACAGCAGAATATCTAAAGTGTGAAGTTTCAAAATGCTTTCTTGATTAGCATGTGGTCACATCCAGTGGTCACATAAAAGGAGAATAGGGGAAGGAGCTAGTGTCTCTAGGCTCTACCTCAGGCTTTCGAGAGTTGGGAGATTCAAGGTGACTCACAGCAGAATATCCGATGCGCAAAGTTGTGAAGTGCCTTTTGGATGGGCGTCTGATCATATTTCATGGTCACATGAAAGGAAGGGGCTTAGCCAGAAAATCTAGCGCCCACTGTGTAGTTTTCTCAGGAAGGGAAAAGGTGCCAAAGGGATGAACGCATGGAGGTTCTCTCTGTAACTACCAAAACGGACTAATTATATCTGCCATAGAATTCAAAGAGCTTCAGGGTGATCACCAAAGGAGCTGAAGAGTCTCGAGATAACTTCCATTGGAATGACTAGAAGTTGGTGTTGGAACACTCAAGGAGATGGTTATTCCTTCTAGTGGGTGCTAGAGAAACTAGAGAGTTGGTGCTCTCAGCAGGTTGCAGCTTGTAAAACAGAGGTGGTAGCCTCACAAAGAGTTGGTTCTGATAAGAATGATAATGTATAGAAAATAAAGACTACTTATCATATGAAGAAGAAGAGGTTTTCTCCCTTTATAGGTTTCCTCGGGAAAATCAGTGTCTCTGTGTATTTTGTGTGATTAAGGAAGTTCAACTAATATATTCCCTCTGTTTGATGGAACAAACTTTGCCTTCTGGAAAATAAGGATGAGAACATATTTAATGTCCCTGGGTGTTGATGTTTGGGATGTCGTTGAAACTGGATATGTGAATCCTGTAGTCTTGGCCTCAAAAGATGATAAGTTGGAGTTTATATTTAATGAAAAAGTAATGAATCCCATCCTCAATGGACTTGTAGAAGCCGAGTTTGTCAAATTCATGCACTGTGATTCAGCAAAATTTATGTGGGACAAGCTGATAAGTAGTTATGAAGGTAATGAAAAGGTGAAAGACGCAAAACTTCATACTCACCGAATGAAATTTGAGCAGTTAAATATGGATGAAGATGAAACTATCAGTAAGTACTTCTTATGTATAGAAGAACTTGTCAACACTATGAAAGGTCTAGGTGAAATGATAGGTGAATATTTTCTAGTGCATAAAATATTAAGATCTCTTCCTGATAGATTTAACTCAAAGGTATTTTCTATAGAGGAAATAACTAATCTCAAAGCATTGACACTAGATCAACTTCTTGGAACCCTAACTTATTATGAAATGAGAATCACCAAAGGTAAATCCACTACAAGAGAGGCATACTTTAAAGCAGATAAAAACACATAATCTGATATAGATGAGATTGAAGCAAATTTTGTGAGAAGACTGACGAAAGGATTAGGCAAATACAAAGGTAAACTGCCCTTCAAATGTTTCAACTGTGGCAATATAGTTCATTTTTCATCTAAGTGTCCTCACAAAATAAAGGATCAGACATATGACGATGAAGAAAAGAATAAACACAAGAAGGTTTATAGAGAGAATAATTTTAAGAAGAAAATCCTTTGTGTAAACAATGATGACGATCCTTCAAATGATAAAGAAAGTGACTCTTCTATTGAAAGTAAAATAAATGATGTCATGCTAATATCCTTAGAAGATATAAACACTAAATATACAAGAAGTGAGTTCGTTGATTGTGAAGTAGTAGTAGATCTTGAAGGATAACTTGTCAGTGCCATGGAAGAGATTGATAGACTCAAAGAAAAGAAAAACAGTTACTGCTCAGGTATGAGAAAACATGCAATGAACCATCTGAAGAAATTTATCTATTGAAAGTTAATTTAGAAGAAGCTAAGAGGATTGAGGACATCCTCACACAACAATTAAAGGAAGCCAAAAAAAAAGGTGAAAAATTGGAAGCTGAAGTAGTGTCTGTCAGAAAAGATCTAGAGAAATTCCAGGCCTTACATCATTAGAATCTAACAAGTATTAAGGCCTCAGAAGTATTACCCACCATTCTGAATCAGCAAAGGAATCCAAAGTTGAAAATTGTTTTGGGCTATGAAGAGGGATCAAGAAGTGGTCAGCCAAGCAACAAAGAATCCATCAAGTTTGTCAAATCTACAACCATTGACAACAACAAACCTGCAAAAACAAAGCAAGATAATCAGTCACCAAAGAGGAGTGAAGAAAAAGGTACTAGAACTGAATCTATAGAACAAAGAAATAATACACCCTCTGCTCAAGGAAATCATCAGCATGGAATAAATTGACCTGCTCAAAGAAGACAGACATTTTCCAGGTACAAAGATTTTTTCTATGGATATTGTTTTTATTGTTCTAACTTTGGCCACAAAGTTGTAAATTGTTCGTTAAGATTTAGACGTGAGCAATCAAGACACCCAAGGAATATATATCTACCACAACAAAGAATGAGATAGTCAAGTAACAAACAAACATAGAAATCATGTGATGGTTGGGAAAAGGATGCAGATTAAACATAACAATCATTATGATCATTTATTCAATGAACTAGAATGTTACATCTGCCATAATTATGGACATAAAGTTGCAGACTGTCGCCTAGAGAACTATAAGCCAGTTTCAAATCACAGAGTTCAAAACGTCAATGTTTAGAAGAAGAAAGAAGATAACAAGTGTGGATTAGTGTTGGCATATAAAAGACAAAAGAACAATGGTATATTGACAGTGGGTGCTTCCTTCATATAATAGGTGGAAAAAGTAAGTTACTATCACTCAAAGAAAGTAAATCAGGAAATGTGACCTTTGGAAATTATGCTCCAGGAAAGATCGGAGGTAAAGGTCTAGTAAGCTTAGGTAATGGAAGAGACAAGGCTCAAGATGTATTATTTTTTGATGGATTAAAGTATAATCTTCTTAGTGTCATTCAGGTGTGTGACAGAGAATGTGAAGTCACTTTCACTTCCAAAGGTTGTAAAATAAAAATAGTGAACACAAGAGAGTTGATTGCAAAAGGGGTTAGAACTGAAAACAATGTCTATGTTCTAAAGGAAGATAAGGAGGAATGTCATTTAATCAAATTTTATGAAAGTTGGTTATGGCACAGAAGGCTTGGACACCTGAATTTTGATCATATTGTCAAGTTGAATAATGAAGGTGTTGTGAAAGATATTCCAAGAATATCTAAGCCTCATAACTTTGTATGTGAATCCTGTCAAATGGGGAAGTTGACT
>JZKD02S0837723.1:8802-30932 GCA_000966675.3 Picea glauca
TATCACTGAACAATTTTACACTGAAATTATTGACTAAAAATTATAGCAGCGAAAACAATCAATATCAAAGATGAATCATCAATGCATATGAGACACAAAATTTCTATTCTGTAACTTTGTCAAACTCAGAAATTCTGAAGGCAAAAGCTAGCCCTCCCAGCTGACACAAAATTTACCAAAAATATGAGGACAACCTTATCCTCTGAAAACCACGAATCAATAAACCAACCTCAGCAAAATCTGCTACAGCTGCCAATACCTGCAACTACCGAACTGCCACCTGCAGCTACCGAATCGCCACTTCCTGTAGCAACCGAACTACCACATGCGGCTACAGAATCGCCACTTCCTGTAGCAACCGAACTGCCACTTGCGGCTACAGAATCGCCACTTCTTGTAGCAATCAAACTGCCACCTGCGGCTACAGAATCGCCACTTCCTGTAACAACCGAACTACCACCTACGACTACAGAATCGCCACTTCCTGTAGCAACCAAATTGCTACCTGCGGCTAAAGAATCACCACTTCCTGTAGCAACCACATTGCCACCTGCGGCTACAAAATCGCCACTTCCTGTAGAAACCGAACTACCACCTGCGGCTACAGAACCGCCAATTCTTGTAGCAACCGAACTGCCACCTGCGGCTACAGAACCGCCAATCCCTATAGCAACCGAACTGCCACCTGCGGCTACAGAATCGCCACTTCTTGTAGCAATCGAACTGCCATCTGCGGCTATAGAATCACCATGCCTCCTAGCACAAGTGTTTACTCACTTATGTTAACTCCATTATGTCCCCAGGAGATTTGTCACAATCTCTCTTCTCCTTATATAGGAGTCTTATGAGTGAGTTTAGGAACCCCTTCTAAACTCAGGAATTAATTAGAATATTTTATTCCTCTTTGTGGGTGTGAAACCCCAACACAAGCCCACAAAGTCCATCAACTTGCCCGTGAGGCCCTAGCCTTATTACAAGGGCATTTTCATTGAAACGAAAGGTTGATCTAGTGCCAATGAAGATTCCCACATGCCTAACACCATGGCTCCTTATGGGAATGGGTCCAGATGCTACAAAAGCATCAACAATCAGAGCTAGTGTGGACTCTTCTTTCTCTATCCAGCATTGTTTCATGGCTGTTCCAGGTCTGAAACTAGGGCCTTCGGTGCTTTTTAAGGGTCATTTCAGGTCTGAAACTAGTGTTTTAGCACACCCTTTCTGCACAGCAAAGAGTTTTTAGGGTTTTCTACCCTCTTTTCCACAAGCGCCCTCCTTCCTTGGCTGTTGGTTGGCCTTTTTCAGCAGACATAAGGCATTATTTTGCAGATCTGTGCCCTCTTTTAGGGAAGTGCACCCCTTTTTTCTTCTTGTAGCCAACCTATTACAGGTTTTAAAGGCAGCGCTGATGTTATGGATGGAAAACGATTGTTTCCCTATATCAATGGGGCCAACTACCTTATGTGGGTTGATCAAATGACAACACTTCTTCAAAGGAAAGACTTATGGATGTATTTGGAGAAACTGCTTCCAGCTAAAGCTGATGACAGTTACGATCTAGTATGTTTGAAGAAGGATGAAGCCCTACAGTTGATCACTCTTTATGTGGAGCCAAACTTTATTCATCACATCAGGGGTAACAAGAGTGCGAAGCAGATTTGAAATGCTTTCCACAATTTATCTACCAAAGTGAGCACTACTCAAGTCAATCGACTTGAAACTGAGCTCTCCAGCCTCAAAATGGCAGATTTCTCTACCATTGAGGAGTATATTGAAAGATTCATGAACCTGAAGGCTGACGTTGTTATATCCGGCGGCCAAGGTAAACAGGGTTCTGAATATGTATTGTCCTTAATAACCTTTCTCCTACAATCAGAAATTTTGCTATCATCTTTTACAGCATTCCTCTTTTTCTCAAGGCACTTGCTTTGCATATACTTTATAGCATGTGTTTTCTAACCTTATACAGCATCATGTCACCTTGAGGAATTGGGTGAACTAACCTCTAGAGATCAAGTCCATTCTAAGGGCTTCTACCTCATACATACATGAGTCTACAGGCGATACATCCAAATCCTCAAAGAAGAAGAAGACGACCTATTCTTATTGCCATAAGGAGGGACATGCTTTCAAAATTTGTTTTCTGTCTTCAAAAGATTGAAGAAATTGCTCCAATTTATGGTCTTCCATCTCTTCACAAGAATAGATTGCAAATTATGGAGCAACTAGATATATGACGAAGCACGAGCACCTTCTCTCTAATTATAGTGATCAGCATAGAGGTGAGCAGGAAACTGTCAGTGATGACTCAACTTTCCCAGTTTTTGGTTGTGGCACTGTTGTTATTGATAATGCTAAGTATGGGTATGTTCTTCATGTTTCTGGAGTGGGACCAAATCTACTATCTATTTATTGCATCACACACACACACCAATAAAAAGATGGAATTTGGGCTAGACAGATGGCTTGTTAAAGACATAAATGATAGGTCCAAAGTTATTGCTTCTGGATATTGTGATGAATCTAAACGTATGACAAGTTGGGGAAGTCTTCTTCACCCCTAGATTCAAATAAATTCATTGCAATGGCAGCCAATGGAAATGATGACAGTAAGCTATGGCACTTTCATCTTGGTCACACCAATTATGGATCCTTGAGACACATGAGTCATCTTCACGTAGTTAAGAGTCTTCCACATATCAACCTTCCTAGTGGCATTTGCGAGGGATGTGTCGGGTAAACATCACCGAGAGTTCTTTCCAAAGTACAACTCAAGGCGTGCCTCTAAGCCCCTTGAATTAATTCACAGCGATATTTGTGGTTCCATGGCCACTTCTTTTATTGGGGGAACCATGTACTTCCTCACTTTTATTGATGATCATTCTCAGATTCTATGGGCATCCACCATTAAATCCAAGGATGAGGTGTTTGGCAAATTTCAGGAGTTTAAAACTCTTGTTGAAGCTCAATGCAAACAGAAGATCAAGTATCTCCAGATTGACGAGGGAGGCAAATACATTAGTAATGCTTTCTAACAATTTCTCCACCACTCTCATGGCATTTCTTAGCAAAAGATTGTTCCCTATACTCCTAAGCAAAATGGAGTGGTTGAGAGTAAGAATGAGGCAATCATGGAAATTGCCTACTTTATGCTTCATTATGAGTATATGAATTTGTCCTTTTCAAGAGAGGCAGTTGTTTGTGCAGCATACATCATCAATCGCACACCTACACATGCGGTCACTAATATGACTCCTTATGAGCGGTTGCATGGGCAAAAGCCCTCTATCTCAAATTTTCATATCTTTGGATTAGGTGCCTGGATCCACCCACCTCATCAAGGGCAAGACATATCACTTGTCCATTATACTCCTCGCAGGGCTCTGGTTGGTTACATTGAGACTTTTCAAGAGTATCATTTCTATGACCCCACCTCTCACTAGGTGACTGAACATCATGATGTTATCTTTGATAAACCTTTATCTCATGGTCCACCAGGATCTCTTCCATCACATCTTGCCAGTGATGATTCTAGTGATGGTTCTCAACATGTATCTATGGATCATGTCACTTTTCCTCTTGTTAGATTGCTTGTTGATGATTTTCAACTAGTTGTAGTGGACCTTTCCACATCTTCGTCTGATGTTGGTCCATCTATATGTACTCCTCTGATTCCTTCACCTACAAATACAGGACAGCTTGTTGGGACACCTTCATCCAATCCCTCCTCTGTCTCTGATGTACCTTCCAGTCCTCCATCTTTAGATGAGGTTACTACCACCCCAGATGAGAAACCTAGCGATGTGTCTCCATCTGGTGATGCTTAGATCAATGATGACACTTTCCATTTTGATGCATGTTTGTTGGATGAAAACAATCCTACTCACTCATTGACATTGTCTCTATCTAAGTGGGTTGTTGCGACTCTCACTGATGATACTGATTTTCTTGCAAGTCCTTCCATACAACAGTCAAAGTCTCCCCCATCTCAAGACATTATTTTGGTAGGCCCTCCTCTTCCTAACAAATACCAGTTTGCTCCGCCAAAGACTCTTTGTAGCACAATCAATCCCAATGAAGGTCGTGAAGGTTTTCTCAACGAGTGGTATGGCTTTTGATGACCCCCAAATTAGGATTAAGGGGGGGGTATTATGATGATATATTATGATGGTTTGTGGATGTATTGCCTTCTTTGTGGCCTTTCATTCAACTTAAGGAGGGTGTTGAGATTCTGGCTAATCTTCATTTGAGGCCACACGCCAACCCTCTATTTGGTGTATTGGTGGCTTTGTTGAGCCTACATATGGGTAATTAACCCACCTTATTGTATTTGTGTATATTTGACTAGGTCATTCTAGTCACCCTCTTAGGGATAGTACCCTAAACCCTAATGGAGGTGTATAAATAAATCACCCTCCTCATTTGCATATCATTCACTCAAGTTATTATTTTTGATAAAAGCCTAAGGGCAATCTTTCTCTAGAGCACTTCTCTTGTTCATGTGCTTGGATGTTACAGCAATCTCTCTTGTGTTCATCATTTAAGTGTTGTTCTTTTCTGTTGTATTTGTTGCTTGGTCGGATTAGGGTTTATTTAATATTTCATTGTAGATCCATTATCTTATGATCTCAACATCCACATCTGAATACAACAAGATCTGGCCCAAATGCTACAGAGATCTGTTTCCGTTTAGGAAATGCTCAAGGATTCGCTTGAGATCCTGGCTGGATACATCACACCATTGGATCCTCTAGAAAAAGCAATTAAAAAAAAACTCAAGAAAATACTTTAAATTAGAAAAAAAAAAAAAAAGCAAATGTGTGGGCCCTGACGTTTGCCTATAAAACAGCCCCTCCCCATTTTCTAAAACATGAATCTGATTTTTTCGTAACATTTTGTATTTCTAAGTTTGAAATGTTGGCACTTTCTTTTTGGTTAGCATCCAAGTCTGAAGGCTAATATTAGTGGGAACTCGGTTTTCTATTGTATCTTCAAAGTTATGAATGGTCAATTCTTGAAGTCTGAACTTTCTATGTTTCTAGATCATGGTTGTTTTTTTATGATATATATATAGTTTGTATAAGTTGTTTCCCTGTATCTAGATCCTAACTTCTCAAAAAATCCAACGTACAAATCCAGATCCTTATCTATTTCCATCCAACTTAGGTATATTCAAGTGTGATGATTCTGAAAGGTTCAATGTCATGATTCTTGGGGGCAAATGCCCCTTATTTACCATTTGATGAAACTTGATTAATCTTACTATGAGAGAGTGATTGGCAAATGCCCTCTACTAACCATTAGTTGAAACGCCCCTAATATTACTATATGATACAATTCCTAGTACATTTTCAATTGCACCTAGGTCCTAAACCCATCTCTACCTAGGGAAGCTTGTGCAAATGTCCACCTTAATCATGTATACATTGTTTGATGAAATTTCCATTTTTACCTAAATTTTCAATTTTTTAACTAGACTTTCCCTAATATTTATATTCCTTTTGCTTATATTTTGGCTAATTTTCATATTAACATGGAAGGAACTCCTAAATAAGAAAATAAGCAGTCAAATCGCTACACGGAGAGGATCTCTTATCCCACAAACAAGGGAGTCTCATATATCAATTTGGCGTCTACCTAGGTTGTGACCTTAAATTAGATTACTATTATATAGCATTAGTAAGCTTGCATTTAATGTTGATGTTTCTCTAGTTAGCATCATCGGGCAGACATTCTCCCAGCTTGGTCATGTTGATTTGACCAAGGGAGAATGATACATTCACTCACAGGGCCATGTTGATTTGGCTAGTGGTGAATGGCCCAGGGGCAAACATTCTCCCAGATTCGTCATGCTGATTTGACCAAGGGAGAATGATACATTCACTCACGGGGCCATGTTGATTTGGCTAGTGATGAATGGCCCAGGGGCAGACATTCTCCCAGATTGGTCATGTTGATTTGACCAAGGGAGAATGATACATTCACTCATGGGGCCATGTTGATTTGGCTAGTGGTGAATGGCCTAGGGGCAGTCTTTCTCCTATTAGTCATGCTGATTTGACGAGGAGTGAAAAAGACTCGAGACGCTCTCACATTCCCTGCTCCAGGATGGAGTGATCTATTTTTTATAGGATAAGGCAGGTTTGACTTGTTTACAAGTCTACTCTAATGCTGAAGATGTAAGCTCAAGAGACCTCTTGTGATGAGGGGCTTCTCGATGGATCTACTCAACATTAGAGCCCTATATTAATTAGACGTGCATGTGAGGAGATGATACATCAACGAGGTTCATGAACAACTTTTCTAGTGAAGAAGAAATGCCAAGAAGACAAATCAAACCATTAAAGAAACCCTGGAAGGCATTAAAGAAGATATTGAAGACAAAAGAACAAATCGGTCCCACAAGTAAATTAAGGGTGACTCAAATTGTATAAATAAAGGCTTGATCAATTCATTTGAGACATAACACAATTACTCTTCTCATCAAGTGCACCTTAGCCAGTGGCATACCAACGAAAATTACAAGGAGAAATTTTTGGAGATCTTTTTGCTGGTTCACTATCTTTGAGGGATCTTACTCATGCAAGGGCTAATTGTGCTAGGGTTTCTTCTTATTGATGGTGATGAACTTGGATTGATTTTTTCTTAAGAAATGTTCTTGGGTTTTCTCCAAAGTTTGGGTTTCCCAGGATAAAATCTTGTGCCTACTGTGCATGGTTATCTTTCTATGATTATGTTGTTTCCGCTGCAGTTTATTTTGGTTGAGATTTTTAGTGTGTAATTATTCTATGATGACAGTGGCATAAATTCTGTTTTGAAATCATAAGGAAATAATTATCAGATCTGAAAATTGAAAATTCAACATTTAAAAAGGCATCAAATAGGAAGCAATCACAAGCAAGGGAACCCACAAGACACAAAAGCACCTCTAAATGATATCTATACCAAACTAGGGGGATATGACTAACATGATACAACATCTTGCAAATGTGGGATTACTACACAGACACTCACACTCATGTTGACATGGGGATATACCATTTCAGATTTAGTCAAATTACAATTAAGAAGGCATCACAAAGTTAACAATCACAAAGGCATCACAAAGTCTACAATCATAAGCAAGGGGACCCACAAAACACATAGGCACCTCTGGGCAATGTCAGTGCCAAAGGGAAGATGCTCTATCACGTCAACGCAGGGACTTGCGTCCCAAAGCCACCTTCCAAATTGGCAAAGCTTTTGATACACATCTCATAAACCACTCGTTAGTAAGATTACATTTAAGAAAGCACCACAAAGTCAACAATCACAAGGCATATACAAAGTCTACAATCACAAGAAAGGAGACCCACAAAACACATAGGCAACTCTAGACAATGTTAGTACCAGAGTGAGAGAAGATGCTCTCTCACATCAACCCAAGGACTTGCATCCCAAAGACAACTTACAAATTGGCAAAGCTTTTGATACACAACTTGTAAACCATCCTTGTCTCACAATTGTTGGCAATCTGGGATAGAAGTTTCACAAAAAAAATTGCGTCTTTCGGAAAACCCATTTCCAAAATTTCCACCATGCAAAACTTCAGGTATTTTTCAAAACCATGACAATGAATGCACTTGGTCTTAACTGTTGATGGCAGGAAGAACTTTCACAGACTCAATGAAAGTTCAAATCACGGGAAGCAATGGTTGTCAAAGGGAAAATTTCTGCTTACGACGCTTTGAACAGACCTATATGTCAAGTAAAATGCCTCGGGTATGTTTACCTATATTAAATTGCCGAGCAACATCCAAATTCATTGACTTAGGTTAATAGCTAGGTCAAGAAAAGCACAAAATCCACAGATCTTAGTCCAAATGTAACTTGATTTGTCTCATTATAGTTGCTTGACAGAGACCACTGCTAAGCAGGAAGTGAAAGTAAATATGGTTCGCTTTATTTTATGTGAAAGAGTAGAAATTGTAAACAGGCTTCAAGCCTAAACATTCTCTCTAAAAATTAAAAAACACATCTGTCATGCGAAAAAATTAAAATTAAATTGAACCATGCCTTGGTTCACTGGTGAACTTGACGGAGTGAGCCGTCGATAAGGCTTTCATTTTCATTGTGGTCAACCTGACCAAATGGCATTTTAAAAAGGATGAGGTTGAGTGCAAGTTTCAGGTGAATTCGGCCGAATAAATACCCTTCAAACTTGGTATCTAAGCTAAAAGAAGTTATGTTAGCCATTGTGGTCAACCCTACCAAATGGAATCTTAAAAAGAAGAAACTGAGTGCAAGCCTCGAGTGAATTTGGCCAAATAAATGCCCTTCGAAGGAAGTTCATGATATCCATTGTGGTCAACCCCACCAAACGGTATCTTAAAAAAGGATGAGGCCTCATGCATATCTGGTGAATTGGGTAAAATAAATATACTTCGAATTTGGCATCTAAACCAAAGGAAGTGCATGTTATCCAACGATGTTTTTGATAATAACAATTTTGACATACATACCTTCCCTTGAGGATCTCGCACTTGGGCAGCAAGTGAGTGGCGGTGTTGGATAACGGATCGTAGAATAGCTTTACAGAGTTCCTTCTCATCCCCAATAACAGATCCCCAATCAAATGCATTTCCAGAAAATTATAGAAGAAATAAATTAAAATTGACGCCAGCCCAACAAAATACTGCCATGTTGATAAATTTAGAGCTCTTAGAATCAGGGATGGTCCCAATTTTGAGGCTCCCCATTCATCTACACAATCCATTCTCAGTTAAATTCCAGTTAGAGCACAGTGGGTTCTCTCGAGCTTTAAGGGATTTTAGCTTGAATTGCTCGGAAGCCGAGAACTTCCCAAGTAGATGGGAAATTACAGATGAAGTTTCACCACTTGTGTCGTGGGGTAGGTGCGAGCAATCAAATTATTTCTGGATTCTGGTTTTCTATAGACCTCATATGTGTTGATCCCACCAGATGGACAAACACGTTTTCCAACAGTCTGAATAGCGGTCTCATTGGGAATTTTATATAGTCTAGTCGAACTAGAAAATATTCATATATAAAATTATTTATAGAAAATGTAAAAAACGTTTTTGGGTTAATAATTGAGTTGACATCGGTCTTATCACATTCGAAAAAATTTATGTATTTTTAAAAATATATCTCTAAACAAATGTTAAACAAAGTGGGTTACATGATCATGGTAGGGCGACATTTATATACCATCTAAACTAAATTTCACAATTTAAATACAATAGTATCACTTAAATTAGATATACAATCAATGTGAAATAACATCATTTAAGTTAAATTAAATAATTAATGTAAATTAACATTATTTAACAATTAATACGGAATAACATGTAATAATAATAATAATTTAAAATAAAATAAAAAACAAAAATCAAAATGATAAACAATTACCTAAATTAGATTTCACTATTAAATAATGTGGAGCAACAATACTCAAATTAGATTTTATTAGCCCCGGGGACAGCGCAATTCGCAAGTGTTGTGATATGAAGTGTTATGTTTGATGAGGTTCTGAGTTTAAATCCCCCTGATTTATCCTTGCCTACGAAAGGGGCATATGTATGGCACCTGGAGATTATAGTGGGAGCGGTCGGAATCGACCTCGTGTCACGCGAGTATGAGACCGGCCTAGTTGTCGATTCCACCAGTCATAAAAAAAAAAAAAAAGGTTTTATTATCATTGTGGAATAGTATCACCAAATTAAATTTTATATTTAATGTAGATTAACATTATCTAAATTATTCCTGATTCAAGTCCATGTGACTAGCACTGATTTAGACCAGTTGACACATGGATTCTCAGCAGCGTACCCTCATGTCGAGCTCCAACAGCATTAATGAGGCCATAAATTGGCCAACCTCCACCTTAATGTAGACAAGGACTAATAAGGTCGAGAGCATAACTGAGAACAAGTGCGAAGATACTAGTACGAGCGAGAAGCCTATCAAACAACCTTGGCTTTAGCCGTACATGAAACCAGAAGAGGATGAGGGCTCCTCTCGCTTGGAAAGGGTCACTTCATATCAATTCTAGGTGAGGAAGCAGGTCCCTACATTGAATCTAGATTCATAAGACCTGTATGCATCATTGCAAACATTACGGCCTTAGGAAAGCTCATGCCTCTTCATTTATTACAATGTGGAGCATCAGTATCAACCATTATCTCTTCATTTTTCTCCTGAAGCAAGCAATCCTGCAAAGTAAGGGAGAAGCCAGAGTCGGTTCCAAGAATCACCTAAGTAACCAGACCTAGAATAAAAGCACTCCCCTTGGAGCAAGAGAACCTGTAGCTCTCTAGTTATTTGATATTTAGGTATCAAGGAGCCAATATGACCTCGAGGGAGACCAGAGTTAGAGGTCGTCGCTCGCGACCAAACCTCCCTCTCACGAGGTCGCATCAAGATGTAGTTAGAACGAAATAATCCTATCAGGCTCAAACCCCTCCTACTACCAAAGAAGCGATGGAATCTTTTAAAGAGGATGTTCGTCACACTTGTCAACACATTTCCAACATTTAAATGGATTAAAAAATGATAGCTTGGATATCGAACATTGGTTCAACCAAAACAAGGGACACCAAGTACTATCGCAGAGTTTATTGGCATTTAAAGGCTCTCCTCAGAAGGGCACTCACTAACAAGCAAGCAATCTTAAATGACCTCTTCATGCAGAATGAATATCTCCAACTGCAAGTCAAAGCTCTTGATAAAAAGATCACCATCATGACTTCCACTTTGGGATTACACTTTGAAGACCTAAGCAGCGATATCCCTTTGGTTCCAAAAGAAAATACCCCTCCCTCTGTTGTAAACATTCCATGACTTATCAACAACTTTTTGTATATTTTTGTAGTTAGCATAAGGCATTCAGATATTTGTATACTTTTTGTAGCTAGATCATGGTGCGTAGCATAGATGTAATATATAATAGGAAGCCCAATACGGTTGATAAGTCTCATTTTGTCAATATCAAAGCTCAAAACTCAAAGTTTGCAATATGGTTGTCGGTCAAACCTATTAAATAGCAGGCAGGCAACCAATCAATTGTAACTCTGCTCTTATATTTTTGTTTATATTTTTAATACAATTTAATAGCTTGCCAAAAAAACATTATCTAAATTATATTTTGTAATCAATGTGAAATAATACATAAAAATAAAAAAATAAAGTTTTAAAATTTATTTAAAAACAATTATCTAAACTATATATACAATCAATTTAGAATAACATTACTTAAATTAAATATTATAACGAAGGTGGATTAATATCATTAATTACCTAAATTAAATATTAAAATAAATTAGAATTAATATCATTTAAATTAGATTTTATAATAAATTTAACATAGCATGTAAAAAAAAAAAAAAATTTAAAGTTATAAAAAAATATTTCAAAATAACAAACATTTTATATTCAAATGTATTCATCCACATAATATATTTATTTCACAACTAATCAACTATTACATTAAATATTATCTATAAAATTATATTAATTAATTTAATATTTTCAATTTTTTTTTTAAATTATAAATAAATGATATAATTTAGAGTGTCTATATAATTATATTAATTAATTTAATATATTCAATTTATTTATTTATATATTAAATTTTATAATTTGTGTTGATGAATCTTTTGTCTCACAAACAAGAGGTCTGATACATCAATTTGATGCTTTACTTGACCGTGATCTTAAAATTAGATTATTATTATTATATTAAATGGAAATAAGTTAAATAATGCATTATTTAACTTATATATAATAAATTTTATAATTTATATACAGATGGATCCCTTAACAATGAGTCTCATACACCAATTTAATGCTCTGAGAATGACCTTAAAATTAGATTATTATTATTATATTAAATAAGAATAAGTTAAATAATGCATTATTTAACTTATATATATATATATATATATATATATATATATATATATATATATATATATATATATATATATATATATATATATATATATATATTCACTAAAAGAAAAAGAAAAAAATTATAATTTATGTGCGGATGGGTCCCTTGTCCCACAAACATGGGGTCTTATACACCAATTTGATGCTTTGGTTGACCATGACCTTAAAATTAGATTATTATTATTGTATTAAATGGGAATAAGTTAAATAATGCATAAACTGGATTTTTTTTTCCAACTTTTTTTCCCATTTTAATAAAAAAAAATTAACAAGTTATAGTTCCACTTGATTAATGGGGATTTTGATTATGGAACTTCACACTTAAGGTTTTTGGCTCATTTGAGGATGATCTACATCATCAAAATTTTGAAAAAGAGAACAAATCAAGGCAAAACTTTGTTTGGTTGAAAACAAATAAATAAACAAATCAAAAAGGTTGAGTTTATCCACTTTTTAACTCACTTTGACTAAATATACTATAAAATGGGCATTTTCTAATCAATAAAAAAACAAGAAAAAGAACCAACAATTTAAATTAAGGGAATTGCAAATATAAATCATTATCATTACAAAATACAATTGCAATAAGGATATTCTAAAATGTTGAAACAAAACAAAACAATGAAATATCATTTCTCTACATTAAAAACAATGATTTTAACAAAACAAAATTATAACCAAATTTTAAAAAATCAAAATCATAAAATATTTAACTTTTTATTTTAAAAAATATTTAACTATTTTTATTATTAAATTTAATAACACTTTCTTTTTTACACGATATTTTTCAATTTTTTCTCAAATTTAAATAATAAAAAAAAGAAACATTATAATCTTTTAGAATAAAAATCTATATGACCAAACCCATATAATTTCAATTTATTCTCAAATTTAAATACAAACCAAAAAATATTATAATATTTTAAGATACAAAACTATATGACCAATAAGTGGACCGAACCCATATAAACATATTTGGTGTAAATCAAAACAAACTTATAACCACTTACCACATTTCCTTCTTTTATCTAATAACTCATGGAGTGTTAGGTGAGCAATGAAACTCATGGAGCCACTTGAGTACTAGGAGTAGCTGAGTTTTCAATAAATAAGTATTGTCGAATGGTAGTTGAACTATATTTAGCTCCACATTCTTGGGAAAACTATAAACTCATATTTGCTAACATGTTTTTTCAAATGTGGGTGTCATATACACACTAATTTTAACTATTTTTCTTGTACGCATCATCCTACTTAATGAACGGGACCACTTTTGCCATGACGAGTCTTTATATTATTACTTTTGAAATTTAATAAAGGTAAGTTTTATGAACTATTATTTATGAAAAATTAGGTAATCTTTGAGGTTGAGAGGTAATCTAGGTTAAATGCTCTTTATTTTGAGGAATATTCAGTGAGGGGCATTTATATCGTGGAGAGATTCAAAGATATCCGAGAGGTAAATACGTAAATGTTTATTACTAGTTAACAAGAAAATGAAATCAGAGTTTTAATTTAAAGAATTTTGTTAATAATAATTTATTTTTAAGGTTAATTTGGTGTATGAGATTTTCTTTGTCTAGTGATTTGAGTAGTAAAGTTTACAAAGGCATGTATATCCTATTCCCTTCTAGTAAAGTTTACGGAGATATATAAGTAGTAGTGTTTTACAAATGGATAAATTTTAAGTAGTTTAAATATGTTATGATTTGGATATTTTATGATTATATTTTCTTATCATTTTTGTTTAAAATCTGGTTAAAAATTTGGAAGAATTGTTGGAATTGTAGATATCAATTGTTTATATTGCACGATTTGGGTGCAATATAGGTTTTTGAGGGTGTTAAATCCATTTATGCATTCAAAAATACATTTTCAGCAATGAAAATTTGCAATTTGACCAAAAATTATATAGTCGGGTTATGATGATGATTGCTTGAAAAATTCCAAATCATATAACGTTTAGACTTCTCCGATAAATTCTATGTTTATTATAGAACATTTTGTATACTTTTGCTCGTATTTTTTGTTGTTTTGTTTTCTCAACATTGAACATTGTGGAATGGTTTTGGAAGAGGGACCAATGTTGTGGGGTAGAGTTGATCTCTTTGTTAAACCATGGTTCCCAAAATTAAACTCAACTACCATTATTGTCACAACACCTCCAATGTGGGTGAGACTATTGAATCTCCCCATCCATCTTTGGATTATGCAAGTGTTAGGAAAAAATTGGAATGTAATAGGAAATTTTACCAAGTCAAACATCAATGAGGTTCAAAGGGGCATCATGCACTATGCTTAAGCTTGTGTTGAGCCTGACTTCAATCTTGGACTACCAAATAAGATTGTTCTTGAGTGGGACAATTGTTTATGGACCTAGGTGCTAGATTATGAGAATACAACTTTTAAGTACAAGACTTGCCAACAAACGAGCCATATGTAGGAATATTTCCCATTAACCCATGTCCCTCATCAGAAAGTATAGAAAAAAAAAAAAGCAATAATCCTAGAGAATAATCAAGACTACCAACATCAACACATATGCATAAACCTAGACCAACAACATCAACACAAGTACCCAACCCTTCCACTACATGTGGTGATGTAGATATGTAAATAGTCATACTTGAAAACCCATCCAATCGGACAAATATATATCGTGAATCAAACAATTTGGGTTTAGAGACGAAAATACTTCCCATCCATTTGAAAACAATAAGGACTATGGAGTCAACTACACTTCCATTAGTTGTAGATGCCACGATAGTATGGAAAGATATGAAAAAAGGGAGGGGGGAAAGGAAAGCCCAATATATTTTTGGATCAATGGATAGGAGAGCAACAACATAACACCTCTCTTTAAAAAGTATGCAACGACTAAGTTAGAAAATAAACCTAATTGATCATTGGTGCAATTAATTATTTAGATTCAACAAAAAAAATAAAATTGAATATAAAACCCCATTGCTAAGTCTATAAAAACTACTAATTAAAAACAACCCAAAATCATCTTCATGTCCATAAATTTTCCTTTGTAAATTTTGTTGACACAAACTTCATTGATTGTATAAAATCCCTTTTTCATAATGGTATTCCCAATATGCTTTATTACATCGAAGGTTTTTTTAAGGGGAGGTTCCACTTGGGGGATTCGTCACTATCTAAAGCCAATATGAAGTTGTCATATGTTAATAACAACCGACCTATCTTCTATCTCCATGTATCTTTTCATTACCAACTCCAAATTGGTGGCTTCCACATTTCATCTTCATCCAGCGGTGGCTTACGCGTTTCTTCTTCATCTGGATCTGCCCTTTGCTTCAGCACAACTACCCGATCCTCTCTTCCAAATTCCATTCCATACATTTCACTTTAATTCAGCGGATAAAATCTTCGAGTACAAACAACTCCTCCCAACTGCAGGCCATGGCTTATGCGAGTTGTGTAGGACTAGTCTCTATCAGGCGAGCATTTTCAATAATCAAGTTTCCCCCTCAATAATGGAGCTTTGTATCACCAAAATTGCCCTGAAATTTGAACTCCACAGCCCTCAACAACTTAGAAAAGGGTAAGAGCCCTCGAATGGCCCAAAAATTTGAACTCCATGGCCCTCAACAACTTCGGAAAGGGTAAGAGCGCTCGAATGGCCCCAAAATTTGAACTCCATGACCCTCAACAACTTCGAATAGGGTAAGATCCCTCTTCATTTTCATGAATTCATCTTGAGTCATAAATTATCCTCAGCACATGCATCCTCCATGCTTCAAGAAACCACGGATGAGGATGAAAACCCTGAATTGCAATACGTAAACAACTAAGAAGAAGAAGACACCTTGGCAAAATTAATTTCGAAGCTTCGAAAGATTTCCAAGAGCCTTTTGATCGTCTGATGCAGAGCCAAATATGAAGCCCCTGCCTACTTTTTTATTTTTATGAAATATGTTCCCTGTAACTTTGGACTGTGAAGAGCTTGATCAAAGGCACTCTGAGAACTATTTGGGGCACACGTTATGGATACCAGGTATGAAATCTGAAAGCTCCCACTGGAAAATTTCCATTTATTTATTACAAGGTCTCAAAATCCTAACACACAGTATGGCAAGTAACCTAGTTCGTGTTTATATACGCTCAAGAGCCTATTTTTTAATGTAAAGTAGCACTGCGTGTGGAAATATTTGAAACCCAAATTAGTGGATTTTGTGAAGAACCCAACAACAGAAGATGCAACAACATTTTTTTATTATTTATATTGGGCGAATATCATATGGATTTAAATACATGAATTGGGTTTTAAGCATGATTGAATGGGTGGGGAATGCTTTGTCGGACTGTAGAGTTCCCAAAAATGTATGTGCATTTGTGCATACCTTTTTTTATTCTTTTTAGTGTAACTATCTCAAGAAACATGCCCTGAGGGGAGCTGTACTACTTAGAGCAGAATTATGTCGGTCTACTTAGTTTCCATGCCTGAGGTAATTATTCCATTAAAGTTAATTTGGCTTGCACATTATCTTATTCATTTGAAACTTATGCCATTTTTGTGGGAGCATACCACATCAAGAATAGAACCCGGGTGGACGGATTAACACTCCAGCGAATACCTTGTTTGTTGGGTGAGAGGAGTGTTGATATTTTGTAGAGCTAGAAGGTGAACAAGTGTAGATGTTGTGAGAAGTGGACAAAAGAGTTTATGTGACTCTCAATTGAATTATTTTTTTCCAGAATGAATTCAACAATCGAGTTTTTCCCTCAACAATGGAACTCTGTATCACTAGAATGGCCCCAAAATTTGAACTCCACAGCCCTCAACAAATTAGAAAATGGTAAGCCCTCTCTTCCTTTTTATGAAATCATTGAGTCATAATTATCCTCAGCGGATGCATCAAGTAAAGCGTATTTTAATATACCATATCAAGTTGGTGTTTGAATGAGCTCATGCTCATGTTCTAGATGTTGGACTTGGAGTCAACCATTTTTCCAATCTTCTACAATGTCAAGCCTTCAGATCTTCGGTATGGAGTGCATGCTTGATCCATGCACTTGCTCGAAGAGAGAAAACATTTTATTTTCAAACTCATCAAAAGAAGCCACGATAAAACTCAGACATTATTAAAAATGGAGGAAAGCTCATTTGTTGTGAGAAATATAAGTTGTTTCGACAATGGGTGAGATTTCAAACTCTCGTGTCATAGTCTTAGCTTTAATTTTTTTAAATGTAGGTATATGACATTTCATAAATACTATTTAGCTTTAATTTTTTAAAATGATAGGCATGTGACATTTCATAAATACTATTTTTCTCTTTGGTTATTAATTTCTTTATCCATGTATATCTGAAGAATTTTCGGATGACCCTGGTAATTCATTAAGTGAAGGAACTACCAACATTCATGTTTAAGCACTTAATGGTCTCATCAATGTGAATTCCTTGTTCACGTTAGTCGTATTTGTGAAAATTTTAATAATTTTTTTTTAATTTTTATGCTCTGGTAAATTTGTATTAATATTTTTGAAACAAGTGAAAGGTTAAAAGGTATCCATTCACATTATCAAATGGTTTTACGACACAATCGTGGTTTAAATGTTAAATAATAAAATAAAATTTCAGGGAAAATGAACTTTCAGAGGTTTCAAAACTGTCAGTAAATTGATCAAATATGAACTGAAATGATCATGAATCTTATTAGGATAGCAACATTAAATTCATCTATCAAAAATATCCTTCATATGCAAGGAGAGTGAGGTGTCAATTACACTATTTCAATGAAAAGTGGTATGCTACATGTTTGAAAATGAGATTATATTCATTTATTTTGTACAACTTTTTTTATCATAACTTAAACATATTCATTTGCATATATGTTGCCTTTAGTTTCTCCTCTATGCTTCCCTGATCCAGGTGGATATCAGTGGCCACCCACCTTTTCCATCTGGCTCAAAACAATTTTCTAGCAATTTACTATTTTTAGCAGTTTTTAACTTCCGGGGCCATTTTGAGGGCCTAAATGAAGGTTTTTCGGGACCGAGCTTCCCAAAAGTAAAGAAAGGTTATGATTGAGCCCCCAAAATGAATCTCCTGGACGATACCTTTCCAGCGAGCTATCGTGCGCCCCAAATGGAGATCATATGCAAAAGTTACACCCCCGGGAAGTTGATACACCAAACTACCCAAAACGGGGTCCACAAAACTGTTGGCTTTTCATCTTCCGAGGTTAGGGTTTTGGATTTTCTTTATGATAAAAAGGCCTTTAGAGCCTCATTGTACAATCATCTTCTTGTGAATGCGAGTAGCGGACACATCTATTCTTAGAGATAAGCTGCCACCATTCTAGCGAGTCTTTCACTCTGTATTTTTACACTCTTTGTACATTTTCGCTCATTAATAGAAAATTGTGTATTACTGTATCTCTGTGTTTATGGTTGCATCTCTGATACATTTATGTTATATTATTGGATATCTGAGATATCTTTGTACATTTTTTTATTATATCTTCGCTCTCATTTCATGCTGAAAATAATCCAGATCAGTGGTATCAGAGCAAGCTGCTCTTGATCGTTTTTCAGTGCATATCCCCGACGAGGTCCGAGTATAGAAAGTTGGGTCTCGAGCTTGTCTCTCTTGAGGAAAATCACTCTTGCATGCCCAAGAAACCCTCCATGGTGGAAGAAAAGAAAAACAACAGAGCAGGCTGCTCTTGATCGTTTTTCAGTGCATGTCCCCGACGAGGTCTGAGTATAGCAAGTTGGGTCTTGAGCTTGTCTCTCTTGAGGAAAATCACTTTCGCACGCCTAAGAAACCCTCCATGGCAAAAGAAAAGAAAAACGTTAGAGCAGCCAATTCTATTAATCTGTTGCTTGAGCAAGCTCTCACGGGACATAGGGACGAAATGATGGAGAAATTTGCCCACATCCTTCAACACTTGTCGATAACAATAGGCACATCTTCATCAAGCGGCCACTTTGGAGGCACCTCACCTTTCAAGGTACAAATTAATTTTGATATTCCCATATTTGAAGGACAGATAGATGCATACTCCCTAGAAAAATGGTTAAATATGCTAGAAGGTTATTTCTCTGTTCATAATTTCTCCGATAGGGAAAAGATCACCTTCGCACTCCTTAAGGCTCTCCCCCATGTCAAACATTGGTGGGAAACTTACTGGGAGAAAAGTTCCACAGAGGAGTCTAGAATATATGGGAACGAGCCCACTTGGGATTTTTTTGTGGATGCGTTAAGGAACAATATTACCCTGTTTGCAACTATGAGGACCAGTACATGAGATGGACCACACTACGACAAGAGAGTGGCCAAGCAGTTTTGAAGTTCACCAATACCTTCCATACCTTATGCACCAAGCTGGGTATCAAAGACTCCGAATGACATTTGGTTCTGAAATACCGTGGGGCTCTACATAGATACATCCAAACTGAAATGGATTTTCTAGACATCTCATCACTCGGTGTTGCTTATCGATATGTTGTTAAAATCGAGCATAAATTTAAGCACCAGAACAAACGGGAGTTTGAGTCTGCAAAACCGCAACAACCAAAGTATGATAAAGATGACCCTAACAAACAGTCTCCTGAAAACTAGTCTAAGACACATGACAAGAAGGGTCACAGAAAGACGAAGAAAGACACCGAAAAATGTTGTGATTTCCACAAAATCCCCTGGAACAACACCGATGAATATCGCTCAAAATAGTCATTGGTGGCCGAGATCAAAGACAAGGACCCGAACCATGATTCATAATATGATTCAAAAAATATTGATAGAAGACAGATCATCGACGCAAACCCCACTGTTATTGTCGCGATCAAAACAATTCAACTAGAAGAACCCACAGATCCTGAAGAGGGGGAGCACATTTTTCATTCACAGATGTGGGTGAAGGGGACCTCGCTACATTTTATTATTGATAACAGAAGCCAGAAGAACCTCATCTCAACAGAGGTCGTAAAACATTTGGGATTGTCGACAACACCACACCCGCAACCATGCAACATTGGGTGGCTTCGCCAGGGACGAGATCTTTGTGTCAGCCAGCAGTGTCGATTGTCATATGGCATCTAGCCCTTCAAGGATGAGGTATTATGTGATGTTGTCGCGCTGGATGTCTCTGATGTTCTCTTGGTCCAACCATATATGTGGAAGTGCCATGTTATCTATGAGTCTCGACCTCGTAGTGTCATTGTTACTCTAGGGGGTCATCTCTACAGAATACCAGAGGTAGTTCTAACTAATGTCCCACCTAAACAATGCCTCAGGTAGTATCTCACACTACAAAATTCAGCTTCTTCATAATATGTTCAAAAGGTGAAAAGAAGGATACTACAACCACTACAGCCTCGGCCCAAGCACCTTCTATCCAACAGAAGTAGGTCGAAAAGAATGTAGAAAATTGAAAAGATTCCTTTTGCACCTAAACATCTCATGTAGCCCGACTGGTTGAACAGATTCAACTTCGCCAACAACAGGTTCATGACATCCTTCCACAACGCAATGTCTCCAGCAAGGTAAGCAACACACCAAGATTCAATTACTTTCCCCTCTCCCCCGGGAACTGAACGCAATGGAGACCATTGTTTCCTAAGGAGGGAGGATTAATCTAGGTGGATATTGGTGGCCACCTACCTTTTCCATCTGGCTCAAAACAATTTTCTGGCAATTTTGTCAATTTACTATTTTTCGTAGTTTTTAACTTTCGAGGCCATTTTGAGGGCCTAAATGAAGGCTTTTTGGGACAAAGCTTCTTAATGATAGCCTAAGGCTTTCATTGAGTCCCCAAAATGAATCTCATCGACGATACCTTTCCAACGAGATATCATGCACTCCAAACAGAGATCGTATGCCAAAGTTACACCCCCGGGAAGTTGATACACCAAACTACCCAAAACACGGTCCACAAAATTGATGGCTTTTCATCTTCCGGGGTTAGGGTTTTGGATTTTATTTATGATAAAAAGGCCTTTGGAGCCTCAATGTAAAATCATCTTCTTGTGAATGCGAGTAGCGAACACATCTCTTCTCAGAGATAAGCTGCCACCATTCTAGCGAGTCTTTCACTCTGTATTTTTACAGTCTTTGTACATTTTCGCTCATTAACAGAAAATTGTGTATTACTGTATCTCCGTGTTTATGGTTGCATCTATGATACATTGTTGTTATATTATTGGATATCTGAGATACCCCTGTACATTTATTTATTATATCTCCGCTCTCATTTCGTGTCGAAAATAATCCGGATCATTCCCTGAACAAGCCTCATAACAATTATGATGTTTGAACATGCCTCATAACAAATATGATTTTTGCATTGTTCTTAATGGATAATTACTAGTAATTACTTCTATTGTAAAGAAGAGTTCATTATTTAAAGTATCATTGATTATAAGGAGAAAACAATTGTTTAATTGATGACATACTCTATGTTTATATTCCTTGCTTAATTGATGACATGCCTTGTTTGCATTCCACAAGGCATGAGAGAGTGGAATAATAGTGTTGCAACCAACTTAGCATAATATGAAAAATTTGCACATTTATACAATTGTTAACAACTAGCAACATGGTCAAGAATGCTTCATTGTGTGCCCACTGCACTCCCATGGCATGTCAATAAAAAATGGAAGCTAAATAAGGGGAAAAGTTCAAAATATTGGGATAAGAACAATTGAATAGATACATGCTTATTGCATAGAAGTTGAGATCTTAAACATGCTATGTTGTCAAGCGTAAACCCTAAAACTAATTAAGTGACCTCATTAATTAAACTTGAAAACTCTTGTACTTCAAATGTTATTCTTGATAGCATAAGGTAGGAGAGAGTGGAATTGTAGAGAGTCATAAGCAACTTGGCACAATATGGAGAATTTACACGCTTGTACAATTGTTAACAACTAGCAACATAACCAAGATTGCTACACCATATGCCTAGCACACTCCCATGGCATGTTAGTGAAAATGGAAGAATAAGTGGAGACAGTTCAAAACCATGAGATAAGAACAATTGAATGAATACATGCCTATTGCATATAATTTAAGACCTTGTAATTGTGGATGTGTCTTTAACCAAAAACACAAAAGCATTGGATCAAGTATTCATTTCCTCGATTTGTTGTTCTTGTCTAATTGAGATATAGCAATGGGTCATGTGCAGTGGAACTCAAGAATTTATACT
>JZKD02S0837723.1:32790-44619 GCA_000966675.3 Picea glauca
TTGGAAGATGTCGGGTTATACAAAACATGGGTGGGTTCAGTTTGGGCGTCTGACCATTATCCTATCCTCCTTGAAATGGGGCATCCATCTGAGTAGCTTGTGTCTCCATTCAAATACAATTCATCATGCACAAATTTGGATGAGTTTAAAGTATTGGTCAAACAAAATTGGCAAGCATTTCGTATGGATCTTGTAAATTCAGCAAGTACACAATTTGTTACAAATTTGAAACAAATTAAGTGTATCTTGAGTGCATGGGCTCAAGAAAGGCGAAGGAAATCATATTTGGAGCTACAATCTATTAAGGACCAGTTAGCCTGCAACCTTGATATTCATAGGGGGGATGTCAATGTTGTGGACGAATACAAATCGTTGGAATCTCGTAGGATAGATCTATTATTGGAACATGAGAAGACATGGAGACTTAAAAGTCAGTCCATATGTATGGAAGCAGGTGATCGAAACTGTAATTTTTTTCAAAGATTTTCCAATCATAGAAAAAATAAAAATTCCATATGGGAATTGGAGGATGAGAATGTGAATTTGGTAAGGGGCTTCAAAAATCTTGTTGTGCTCGGTGTTAACCACTTCAAGGGCCTTTTCAATGAGCCAGAGCAAATCAAGATGGACTCTATCCTTAAATAATTAGTTTACTTCCCTTATCTTATTAATGAAGAATCAAATGTAGAATTGTTCCATGAGATATCCATAGAAGAATTAAAGGGTGTTATCTCTTCCTTCAAAAAGGACAAAGGTCATAGACCGAATGGTTGGTCCATCGAATTATTTGACCAATTCTTCAAAATTGTGGGAGCTAACGTGTTACAGATGGTAGAAGAGGTTCAAACCACAAGTAAACTTCTCTAAAGAATCAATGCCACATTCATAGCAGTCATTCCTAAATCGGATCACCTGGTTAGTGATTTCAGACCGATTTCCCTTTGCAATAGACTTTATAAAATTATTGCTAAGATCATAACAATCCGTTTAAAACCAGTTCTTGCAAATTTCATATTTGTAGAAGAGTTTGGTTTTTTAAAAGGTCAACTAATTCATGAAGCAGTTGGGTCAACTCAAGAACTAGTGCACACGATTAAATCCCATAAATGCCCTGTATCGATTTGTTTAAAGCCTATGACAAAGTTTCATGGTTATTCTTGCGCCTCGTGTTGCTTCAGATCTGGTTAAGTGGATCGTGGCATGTGTCTCTTCAGTCTCTTTTGCAGTGCTAATAAATGGGGTGGGTTCACCTTTCTTCCATCAAACTCGAGGCCTTTGTTAGGGTTTTTCTCTCTTTCCATATTTATTATTGTTGGTAACTGACGACCTTAGTAGGGCAATCTTATAAGAAAAAAGACTCAATGTGTTTCATGGTATCTGCATGTGTCGTTTTGAAATTATTTCTCATTTATTTTTGTAGATGATATCCTCATTTTCTGTGTTTGCAAAAAATCAGATGGAAGATGCTTAAAACACATCTCGTTGTTTTTTTGTGAGGCGAAAAGTATGGTCATCAACTCCAAAAAATTAGCCATTTAATTACCAGGTGGGTGGGATCAACATTGTCATATATTCTCTCCTCTTTTTGGTTTCTCAATGAAAGAGTTGGATGATGGATTCAAATACTTAGGTTTCAACCTCAAACCCAACAAATATGGAGCCGGGGATTGGGCTTGGTTGGTAGCTCAGATAGAAAAAAGGATTCATTTTGGGTATAATAGATGGCTATCCCATGGGGGTAGACTACTACTTATCAAATTAGTCCTCAAGACAATTCTAATTTATTGGCATCTATTGGCTAGTATTTCGAAAGGGGTGCTAGTTCATATTCACAAACTTTGGTTCAATTATTTATGGAAGGGTGACTTAGAGTATAAAGGTTCACATCTTGCTAATTGGAAAATGATATCAAATCCCACATCTCTTGGAGGATAGGGCCTCAAGTACCTTGGTTCCTTTGGAAGAGCCTTGGCAACAAAATCATTATGGGTCTTTTTATCTAGTAACAGTTTATGGAGGCACATTCTTATAGGAAAATACATTGAAATTGGTTCCATTATGGATTGGATCCATCAACCTATCAAAAATGTGGCTAGCGCTTCAAATCAATGGTGGGCAGTCCCACGATCTTTCCCATTGATTAATCAGTATATGGAGTGGAAAGTAAGATCGAGGCAAAAGGTTCGAGTCAGGGTTGACACAATTGTTGGTATCAGGGAGCATAGCTTCCTCTCAAATGCTTTAGTGGAAAGATTAAGAATTATTGGTACATGCATGCTCAATTGTATCAAGGATAATCGTCTTTTTTCCCTTTGGCAACAACTTTGGGTTAGCGATATGGATATCGAACTAGAGGATCAGTTGGTCGAGGAGTGGTCGAAGTATATTCTAGCTTTAAAGAATGCATTTAATTTTCTCTTTGAAGTTGATGTTGAGTTGATTTGGTGCTACCCAAATGCGGGTGGAAGATACACAACTAATTTGAGATATAAATTCTTGGTAAGTGCATAAGTTGAAATTGGTTGCTTGTGGTATAAAGCACTATGTGATTTAAAAGGGCTGCTAAAATGCAAACTTTTTTTCTAGTTTGTTCTAAAGAATCATGTCTTAACTTGGGACTGTTTGCAAAGAAGGGGGAAGATTGGATTAGTCATTTTCTATCTGTGCAGATTCACAGACGAATCCAATCTGCACTTGTTTAAGGATTATGCCTTCTCTCGACAGGTTTGGTAGGATATGGAAGTCAATTTGAAGGTCAACAAATTATGGTATAAATAATCAATCCATGACAAATTTCTAGATTTTTTTCAAGAGGTACCATTGAAGTTGGTTCATTCCCTTCCCCTCCTAGTTGCGTGGGGCATTTGGATAGCAAGAAATGCTTGTTTATTGAAGGCAAGGCTCAACATGCATTCAAAATCTCTCAACAAATTTCGGGGTTATTACCTCACTACAAAAACATATTCAAATTTAAAGAGCGTAGATTATTTCTTCCATTGGAAATCGATTATAGAAGAGTATGGGGTTTTTTTGATGAAGCATGCCTGGGTCGTGAACATTCCCGTGGAGCGGGTTATATTTTGCATTTCACAAAAAATCACTACATTGTTGGGAAAAATAATCTGGGTCATGGCACAAATAATAGAGCAAAATACTTAGTTTTACTCTACTTGTTAAAATGTGCAGATGATTGTAATATCTCCGAGATACAGATTTTTGGAGAATCTCTCTTAACAATCAAGTGGATGTTGGGATTGATAACATGGATTTATTGATGATCAATCAATGATTAAATTTAATTGTCGGAGCCTTCTAGTATATCGATTTTAATCATATATTTCGGGTGCTTAATGGCCTAGTCGATTTAATTTCTAAAGAAGTGTTGAATTTGCAGGTTTATAGCATGATTCTTATGGAAAACTTAGATGGGGAGGTTGTTTCCAGGCGTGAGGAGCCTCTTTTTTTGGTGTAAGTTTTTTGAAGGATGGTGAATATTTTTGTAAAAGCTTCATTCTTGAATTATTTTCAGGACAATTCGTAGCTTATTATCTATGATATGGTACTCTTGGCTCTTTGAAGCAGTTTTGTTATGCGCCAATGACATCTTAAAAATGTAACTCTTTCTTCTTGAAATTGACGTTATGATTTTTTTCGAGGGAAAAAAATCCAAAATATACAACTTGTAACATTCAATTTCAATGATCATCATTCATTGCTCAAACTATTGTCATTGCTTGCATGCCTTATTTCTTCATCACTTACACGAGATATTGTACTTGGGTTATTTGGATCATTTTGTGTATTGGCTTGATTTTGACATTCCGCCTCTTCATGTTCCATCTACAAATAGAAATAAAGTGTAATGAGTATATCTACATTTATAGTATAATATACATAATTTCATAAATCAAAATGTGAACCATAGCATTGAGTGAATCACAAAAAAAACACATTCTTTTGAAGCCATGCTTCATGTCATCTCTCAAGATATCTTATGTTGACTCCACTCCATACTTTGCTTTCTATGAGTTGTATATACCATGACAAAGTATATATATATATAATTAAAGATTTATTGGTGTTCCATTAATTATAAAATAAGGGAAGTAAAACAACACAAATACTTATAAATTGTTCAATTAACCCTTGATACTCCAACATATACTCACAACCCACACTTAATTCAATGTCAATCAAATGTTTAGAAGACTCTTGTTTGTATGTTAGCACCTGTTAAAAAAATCCAAAGAAAATTATAAAGTAAATAAAATATATACATCACAACAAATATGAAACATTAAGTAAGGAAAACACAAGTACTCACAAACTTTGCAATCAACCCTTTTCTATCTTGTCATCTTGTCTTATGTGTTGAATGGGTTCCATTTTCTTTTCTTTTCAACAACAACAAAACAATTGAAAATTAGTATTTTATGCAATAATTAAACTCTTTGTGTATTAAAAAATCAATGATTGTGTACATTTGATGCAAGTTGTTGTTGGGATAGTTCCTCCTACGATGTAATTGTGCTCATTTCTTTGACCATCTCTTTGTATGTTTTTTTTTACATTCCTACCAACATGTTTTAGAAATCACATTGTTCATCCTTTGGAATTAAAAAAAAAAATCATGAAAAAAGAAAAAAAAACACAAAAATATTTGATTAATACTTATATGAAAATAAATATATCAAAAATATTAATTTGGTATTTTTTTGGACTAGTATATGCATGTTATAGAAAAACATGTTAAGAAATATTACTTTTTAAATGATTTTTTTGTTTGTTATTGTATGTTTTTACTATTGCAAGTTCCAGAGGTCTCATTAACACATTGCTTCGGAGATACTTATTGTAGTTTAAATATAACTTGATGCTTGGACTCATTCGATTGACTTTTGTACTATAGGTTGAAAAAACATCTATGCATTATTTCCACTATATCCCTCATAGTTTTATAACAGTTCCTCTCCACGTCCTCCCCCTCTCATTAACTTCTAGCGCCATTACAGACGAACTAAGGAATAATTCATCATCATTTACATCCTTCATAATTTTTATCTTCTTAGGACTTGTCAATCCTTGTGCAACATTCAACAAATGTGAAATCAAATGTTTGAAACATGTTAGCGATTGTTGTGGAGAAGTACATTATTAGTAGAAAGTCAAAGAAAAATTTCATATTGATCACATTTTGATCCACCTAATTCCTCTCTTTGCAACATTTTCATAAATATTTTACGATATTTTCCACTTAGATTCCAAACAATCTTATAAAGTTTCCTCAAGTTTTTGCTTTACATGACACACATGATCCAATACACATCATTTAAAACTATATATATATATTGAATTCCATTTTCTCTTCTTGGGATGTGCTTCCGCATGTTCATCAATATAAGTTTTTTTCCTTGATCTTCTATTAGTCATCTTCTATTAATAAAAACCTTGCATAATGAAATACAAAAAATATGAAATATGTTTTACAAACTAGTAAATAATTTCAGGCTAAAACTGTTTTCGAGTTAGGCGATGCACACAGTACAACAATATGCATAGATGTGCCTAATATAGTATTACACATCATTACATCCTTATTATATAGTGTGTACCATTATACTTGAAAACGTTTTTTAAAACAGACAATGTCAAATGATTCACTTTACAAAAAAACACACTAGTGTATGTTTACTGTATAGTGCACAAAGTGAACTATGAAAGTGTTTTAAAAGATTTACATCAACAAGGTTTGGGATCCAATCCAATGAGTGGTTCCAATTCAATAGATAGCCAAAACCCCATATACAAAAATAAAAGGCCAATAAATATCCATTGCCTAAAAAAACACTCATGTGAAATAGTAGAGAGAGTAAACACTTAATGCTAGAGCTTGTATCAACATAAAACAAAAGACAAGAAATAAGAAAGCTAGGGTATACAATCCCTTCTTCACTTAATGGTATCCCAATATGATTTAACCCTTTATCGAAATAAAGTATAAATGAATGGCACCAAAATTACTTTCAATGAATAAACATGATATGTTGTCGAGTGTAAACCTTGAAACTAGTTTAGTGACCTCAATAATTGGACTTGAAAACTCTTTTACTTTAAATATTATTCCCAATAGCAAAAGGTAGGAGAGAGTGGAACTATAAAGAGTTGCAAGCAACTTGGCACAATATGGAGAATTTTCACATTTGTGCAATTGTTAACAACTAGCAACATGGCCAAGGTTGCTTCACCATGTGCCTAGCACTCTTCCATGGCATGCCAATAAAAAATGGAAGTTAAATAGAGGGGAAAAGATCAAAATGTCAAGATAAGAAGAATTGAATATATACATGCTTATTGCATAGAAGTTGATATCTTAAACATACTATGTTGTCAAGTGTAAACCCTGAAACTAATTCAGTGAGCTAAATAATTAAACTTGAAAATTCGTGTACTTCAAATATTATACTCAATGGAATAAGGTAGGAGAGAGTGGAATTGTAGAGTGTCACAAGAAACTTGTCATAATATGGAGAATTTACACACTTGTACAATTGTTAATAACTAGCAACATAGTCAAGATTGCTAGACAATATGCCTAGCGCACTCCCATGGCTACAACAATTGAATTAATACATGCATATTTTATATAAGTTGAGACCTTGTAATTGTGGATGTGTCTTTAACCAAAACACAAAAACATTGGATCAGGTACTCATTTCATTGATCCATTCTTCTTGTCTGATGGAGATATAGTAGTAGGTTGTGTGCAATGGAACTCAAGACTCTATACTTATGGATATGAGTCCTTAACCAAAACACACTACAAGGAAAACACCACCCAACGTTTTTTATTAGTGTTATAAGATTGGACAAAATTATAAAAAAACCTCTGCTAAAACATCTACTACAAAGAGCAGAGGTTTGAGTGAATGTTTTAATGGATTTTCACTATAATTGAAATTTTTTTGGCAACATAAGGTTCTAGGAGTGACTTTTTTTGTCGATGCACTAATATCGATAATGCACACCAATGCACCAAACTATACACAATATGCACCGTTGTGCAAACATTTGATACACACTAGCACTTCAATAAATACATACTACACATTGATGCACATTATATATTTTTGAAGCCTCGGTTCATATTATAGATATTAAAAGCACAAAGGCGCTTCTACTCTTAATACACATCGATGTGCCATTATTTTATATGCACTAGGGCTTTAAAAATACATAATACACACCAATGTGTTTAATATATTTTGAATCCCTGATGCATATTTTATATAATAACAACACCAATGTGTATTACATACATAAACACAATTATGTGTGTATTACATTGCGCAATGTTAATTGGGTTTACCTCGGGTGGTTGGGAGGAATGATTGTTATCCTCCCCACCCAGGTTCAATTCCCACAAGTGACATGTATATTATTATAATGGCTTTGAGCCTTGTTGTCGATTGGCCTTATGCCTTGAATATTCTAGGGTTTACCTTGGGTACCATCCTCAAAATGGGCGGAAGTACTCGGGGGTTCTCCCCAAGCTTTGTATTTGAAAAAAAAATTACATTGTGCAATGTTTTGTCTTGTAAGGGTTATGATAACAATAATGACATTGATATGGTATGATTGAAGGGAGCAATATTGTCATTAATTACATCGGTGCTTTTATTATAGATATCCAATCCAGTGCGTGATACTCATTAAAATGCACTGGTGCATAAATAAGTATTAACTGCACCAATATGTTCAAATGAATACAATGCACCGATATGTTTCAGTGTTGAATTTTTCCACCTTTCGAGTACGTAAATGCAACTTCTTGTTATTTTAAACAAAATTTCAACTAATCATAAGAAAACCAAATACTTTTTAACATAATTTTTTTTTTTTAAATTTTAATTATTATGTTCGGATATGATCATTGCATTAATGTGTTGTATCATTTGAATCAATACACCATCAAATTACACCTTGTTCATTGTAATAATCTAAATTATCCATATATTTTAATCAATAATGTAGCATTTCATAACATTGGACAATGCAATAGAATAATAATTTCATTTTATTATATACGAATAATAAACCCTTCGTCATACAAAATGGGACATCATAAAGGTCCATGATAATCAAAATGTCAATAAATAATTGTTACAATATTGGTAACATGTTGTCATCCAATTGGGGACAATATGTACACATTAAACAAAATTTATGATTTTCACATACAAACATTTGAACATATACAATTTGTAACATTCAATTTTAGTGATCATTGTTCATCACTCAAACTACTGTGATTGCTTGAGCTGCTTGCATGCCTCGTTTCTTTATCACTTGCAGGAAATGTTGCACTTGGGTTATTTGGAATGTTTTGCAGGTTGGCTTGATTTTGAAATTCTACTTCTTCATGTTCCATCTACAAACATAAATAAAGTGTAATAAGTATATCTACATTTATGGTATAATGTTCATGATTGCATAAGACAAAAAGTGTACCATAACATCAAGTGATTCATAAACAATACACATTCTTTTGAATCCATGCTTCATGTTGTCTCTCAAGATATATATTTTTGGCTACACTCCATACTTTGTTTCTTGTGAGTTTTATACACTATGACAAAACATATATATAATTAAATGTTTCTTGTTGTTCCATTAATTATAAAATAAGTAAAACAACATAACTACTTACAAATTGTTCAAATAACCCTTACTACTCAACATATATTCACAAACCATACTTAATCCAGTGCCAATCAAATGTTGGACACTTCTTCTTTATATGTTAACACTTGTTAAAAAACGCCCATGGACGATTGTAAACTAATGAAAATATATACATCACAACAAATAGGAAATATTAAGTAAGGAAAACACCAAGTACACACAAACGTTGGGATCAACCCTTTTTTGTTTTTATGATCCAAAACCTTAAAATATTAGAATAAATGTCATGTCCCCATTTTTGGATTCCCCTGTTCGACGATGGAGATGACTCTCGTGGCTTGTCAGTAAAGAAAAAGGAAGTCAAAAGGGGTTATTTAATGTCACTTAGTTAGGAGATGTTATGTATTTAAAGTGACATTAAGGAAATAAAGTAACTTTAGATTAATAAGTTATTTAACCATTATTAAAAGTGACTTTTAATCTTAAAGTGAAAGAAAAAGGGGGATAAGGGCTATATTTGATTTAGTAAAAAAGGGAAAAGTTCTAGAAGTTATATTTGATTTAGTCAAAAAGGGGAAAGTTCTAGAATACATGGAAGAAGGATAAAAGGAGGGGTAGAGCTTCACTTTGGCATTATGATTTGATCTCTCATTTTGTAGTGCTCTTGGAGCCATTGTTTCATTAGGGTTTAGCAAAACCCTTCCACCATTGCAGTTTAGTTTCAGTAGTGCAATATCCACCCTCGTTAGACAAGAGGGGAATCCATCTAGGATTTCCATTAGAGATTCAATTTGGGGTTTGGTTTCAATTGGAGGTAGATCAATTCGCGTAGGATATTTGCAGAACTTTTCGAGGAGGTCATATTCATATTTCTGCAGGTACCTGGAGGGTTTCAGGGAAACCGGGATAGGAGACTCCCACACAGGTTGAGTATAAGGTAGCCCACGAGGCCTCGCGTGTTGTCCAACCTTGTCCCACGAGGACCTCTGCAATTTGAAGTTGTAGAGCTACGGAGGTATGTGTGGTCGGAATTTTGCAGGTCGTGTTCGAGGAGAAGATCGATACTGCACTAGTGAGGGTTAGATAGTTCAGAGGAGGACACATCATCTCTTGAGGTGACCATGATATCTTCTAGATTTTGGCTTGACTTTTGTAGTAGGGTTTCTTTGATGTATTGCAACTGCCATAGTAGCCATTAGAGCATTGTTATTGTTGTGTTCAAATCTCCATTCATAATAAAATACCACGTATTGCTTCTTCTATTCCTTGTGTACTGGGGTTGAATGTAATATGTTTGAAAAAATTCCATTAGCAATGTGTATGCAAACTATTTGAAGAAACTTGTCAATCAAATTATAGTAAATATACACACATAATACAATTTGTTTGATGAAAGATAATATAATTGGATAAGTAGATCTAATATCCTAGCCTAGGAAACCAGATGTACACACCATGTACAAAAATGTGAGCGTGGAGCACAACTCCAATATAGATAAGAGATATGAGTTACACAATAACTCCTTGAAGAATAGGAGAACCTCCTCCAAATAACCAAATACATTCATACATTCCAATTCACATGTGCTCAATAATGAATACATGATATCTATATATACCTATTCACACACTACACAAGGCCCCTTTACTATTAGGCTGGACCTATTACATATATTTACACATTACATGTACATTTAGCCCCATATATGCACCCCCCCACCTTGGGGTCATATAATATACAATTAATTCCATATATTCCCCCCTTGGGTCATAACATAGTACCCTCCTTCAAAAAGTTGTGTCCTCAAAGATTTGCAATTAAAGGCTTCACATATGATGAAACCAAGCAATATAAATTTTTTATGTTCATGTTTTCTTCATTCCATTAATGATGATCCATCCATCCAATCAATTTGTTTCACTTCTAATCCTTGGCAGCTAGATGTTGCATAATTTTATTTCATTTGATTCCATGTATTGTTGTTGTAACTTCTCCAACTTGCAGTGGTTGTTGGTCTATGATAATAGCTTATTGAAGAGTGGTTTTGTGATGCCTTGTTCCATGAATATTGATAACTATTCCATATTCTTCCTTGATAATGTTGATTTTGATCTTCTTGTCTTCCTTGAAATCTTTCCTGGTAATGAGGTTGTCGATATGGTTTCACATTTGACAGTTTTCCTTCACTCTTTTATTTTCAAATACAATGACATCCTCTATCCTCTTTGCTTGTTCTTTGATTACTCTAGCCTTGGATATAATACCATCATATTTGGCATGTACATCCACTAGATGCAGTTCAACTTCTTCAAGTATCTTCTGGTGACCTTCTTGAATCTTGCCTTATTTCTCCTTTTGAAGCTGCAATGTCACCCCATTTATCAAATTTTGACATCCTTCTTCAATTCTGGATTGCATTTCCAATTTTATCTCATCGGTATTTAAGGATTCCTCAACCTTCTCACAAATTTTCTCTTCAAGTATTTTGGTAGATTCTTCATCCAAGATCCTTGTTTCTTCTTGATTTTTGTAATTCTTCTTCTTTTGTTTCAATCTCTTAATGTCATCTAGTAGTTTTTTATTATGGTTTCTTAATCTACCTATTTCTTCATCTTTCTTTTTCAATTCTTCCTTTGACTCATCTTTTTCCCACTTTCCTTTGATAGTGTTTCCCTATTTTAATTTTTGAACTTCTTTAATGAGTGCTTCATTAAGGTATCACATATTAGATAACTAATCACCCTTCTTCTTGATCTCTTCCTTTGCTTCTTTTAACTCATTTTGAATTTTATACATTGCCTCCATTTTTGTATACCTAATCCATTTATCTAAGAAGATTTTTTCAAATTATTTTGATGTGATGATATGTCTATTTTTAACACTCTTCCAACACACCCAAGCTTCACCATCAAAATTAAGACTTTCCCTTGAATAAGTCATACCATATTCCTTTACCAACCTCAACCATTCCATAGGATTGATTTTATCTTTATCTTCATCTCCATAAAAATGGGGCATTGTTATTGATTCTTAATTGAGGTCTAACCCCAACCCTCAACTTACAACCTCTGTATATTAAGGATAATGATCTCAAATGGTTATAATAATTTTTCCAATATAATATTCTATGCTTATCTTTCCAATGG
>JZKD02S0837723.1:52200-64127 GCA_000966675.3 Picea glauca
CCTACATGCTAACCTATCTTCCTAGGACAATTAACCCAGATTAAACTGTTGGGTTAAGAAGTTACTCTACCTAAGGGCTATCTGATCAGGATTAAACAGTCTGGTCAGATTTATTCACTAATCTAACCTAAGGGCTATCTGACCAGGATTAAACAGTCTGGTCAGATTTATTCACTAACCTATCAACATTAAAATTTAAAAGAACTTGGCCATGGTTGAAAGGTATGGCCAAGTTACTATTATTGCATGGGACTTTTTCTTTTCAATTCTTTTATGCCCTCTTTTCTTTTACTATTTTTTTTTTCTTTTTTCTTTTTCCTTTTTTTTTCTCAAATTATTTGTAGAATGAAAAATCATTTGTCAACAAAAACACTAGATACAGATAATATCCAAGTCATCAGTTGATTCCCATAATTTATGGGGTGATAACAACGGCTCCACCTGGGGATGGTACTTGCCCTGTTAAGTGCCAAGAATCCTGGTTCATGTCATTCTGAACATATCTTCCTAGTAGCCTTCATTGGTCTTATTCTCAAAACTTGGAAAAACAATGGTCAGCAGCTTAGGGCCTTCTCTTCGGGCTTCAACCAACTGACTAATGTTCCTCACTCCGAAAATGCAAGTGGAAAAATGAAACTTAAACTGGTATGTACAATGGAGAGTGAACTCGAATCTTCTACTGAGGTGGTACATAATGTTTCAGCATTCTGCCATTTACAGGTGCTCCTGGCAGATCTGACCCATCAACATTGTTTAGCAAAAAGGCATTGTTTCCTCTAAAAGCTTGGATCATGTATGGCCCTATCCACAGATTGTCAAATTTTCCATGCTTTCCCTTTTCCTCATTCTTTGCATCCCATCTCAATACCAAATCTCCTAGCTCGAAATCATCCTCCTTGGTTCGTTTGTCAAAAATCTTCTTGATGTTTTCTTGGACGACCTGTGTTTTGTTGAAAACTTCTTCTCTAGTATGTTGCAAATGAATCATCTAGTTGATCCTTCTCTGTGAGTCATTTGGCTCAGCTTGCACCTCTTGAAGTAACTTCATGACAGGGACTCCTAAAGAAGTGGGGAAAACTACCTCAGTACCATAGACCAGCTGGTATGGTGACATGCCAATTGACCTTTTGGTGGTCAGTCTATCTGCCCATAAAGCAAACACCAACTTATCGTGCCATGATTTCTTGTTTTCCTGCAACGTTTTCTTGATGATATTTACCAAAGTTTTGTTTGAAGATTCCGCCAACCCATTCCCTTGAGGGTAGTAGGCTGTGGAATGCCCCAAACCAATGTGGTACCGGTTGCAGAAATCTATGAGTTTCTTCGACCGAAAGGCAGCTGCATTGTCAGTTATAATCTTTCTAGGACAACCAAAACGAGACAAAATATTATTTTCAAGAAATTTGATAATAACAGAGTCAGTGGCTTGCCTGCTTGGTACTGCCTCGATCCATTTGGTAAAATAATCGGTGGTAGTAAGAATCCACCTGTGTTGGCTTGAAGAGGGTGGGTGTATTTCTCAAATGAAATCGAGCCCCCATTGTTGGAAAGGGGCTTCAACTGAGACAGGTTTCAGAGGTAGAGGAAGGAGTTTCCTTTTGCCTTCAAACAGTTGACACTGGTGACATGCTGTTACCTTCTGATGCACATCTGAGAACAGGGTGGGCCAATAGAATCCAGCTCTAAGTATTTTATTGGCTGTGACTTTCCAGTTCAAATGGCCACCACATTCTCCTGCATGAAACTCCTGCAACACTTTATCACCTTCATCCTTTAGTAAACAATTTAACAGAATGCCTGCAGGGTCTTTCCAATACAAATTTCCTTCTAGAATACAGAATTTTAAAGCCTTCAACTTTAAAAATCTAGCTTTAGTCTTAGTTAAACCAGGGGGAGCTTGTAAATTTTGTAAAACAAATATAAGGTCTGTATACCATGGAGAGTTGAGAAATACCTCTCTAACGTTTGGAGTCGCCATCTCACCCTGTTCATCTGCAACATCTAGAAAGTTAATGTCAAGAGCCTGGAAGTTAGATTCAACCATTAATTTAGCAAGGCCTTGACCTTTGATTAGTTTTGTGGGATTAATCTCTATGTCGTATTCTAAAATGACAACAATCCATTTTCCCCTTCTTCCATCAGGGTTGTCCTGTGTCAAAATATCCTTTACTACTGCACTCGGAACATAAGCTATGGTGTGGGAATGGAGAATATAGACCCTGAAGTCCTCTATGGCTTTTACCAAAGCAAAATCTTGCTTCTCCATGATATTATAGTTCAGGGCAACATCTCTTAATGATTTGTTGAAGAAAGCTATGGGTTGTTCATGCCCTTCGCTGTTCTTCTTCAGTAATACCGCTGCTATAGTATGTTCAGAGGCGAAAGAAAAAAGATAGAAATATTTAGTGAAATCGGGACTGTCCAAAACTGGGGCTTCTGTGAGTGCTCGTTTGACTTCTTCGAAGGACTGTTTGGACTCAGAGTCTCATTTTATTTTTACGTCCTTTTTAAGCATGTTTGTAATGTTTCGGAGGAGTTCGGCCAGATTGGGAATGAATCTTCGTAGAAAGTTAATTTGCCCGATAAAAGACTGTAGTTCTTTGAGGTTTCTTAGGTGTTCTAACTTTAGTATGGCCTCGATTCTGCTGGGGTCTATTCTGATTCCATCTTTAGAGATGATGTGTCCCAGCAGTTTGCCTTCTTCTAACCCAAAAAGACACCTCTTAGGATTTAACGAAATCCCAAACCTTCTACATTTCTCGAAAACTCGTCTAAGGTGTCGCAGGTGTTCATCATCAGATTTGGAAAACACAGTCACATCATCTAAATAAACGACGATAAACTTACCAGATTCTTCCACGAAGGCGATATCCATTGCCCTCTGAAATGTGGCTCCTGCATTCATCAGACCAAAAGGCATCTTCACGTACATGAAAGTGCCCCATGGTGTGGTAAAAGCGGTTTTATCTTGATCATCCGGGTGAACTAGGACCTGGTTGTAGCCGGAGAAACCATCCAACAGAGATATCCTACTGGACCCGACCACCCTTTGCAGGAGGTGATCCATTTTCGGTAAGGGGTAATTATCTTTCAGGGATACTTTGTTCAGATTTCGGAAATCTATGCAGAGTCTGATTTCCCCGATTTTCTTACGTGTAGGGACTAAATTAGAGACCCACTTAGAGAAATGTAGTGGGACTATGATCTTGGCATCGTACGTTTTCTTGATTTCTTTTTCTATCAGAGGGAGCAACTTGGGATTTATCCTCCTAAGTTTCTGCCTAAACGGTTTTTGGTCTTCTTTTATGGGAATCCTGTGTTGTATGATGTTGGTATCATAGACTTTCAAATCTTCATAGCCCCAGGCAAAAACATCTGAATATTCTTTGAATAGTTCAATGTATTTGAGCTTTTGTTCTGGGGGTAAAGATTTGGACAGTTTGACCATCCTAGGTTTCTCTTCGGTCCCTATATTACAGTCCTCTATTTCTTGTCCATGAGCTTCTATTTTTGGTTTTTTAGCTACATCGTTACTGTCAAATAAGTCTTCTAAGGGAACAAGACCTCTAGGCAAAACATTGCTTTTCAACTGTAAAACATCAGCGTCTAATTCGTCATCCCCTAACTCTCCGGAATCTACAGTATTTACTCCTGAATCTACAGTATCTACTCTTGAATCTACAGTATTCACACTATCTATTTAAAAATCCAAACTATTCACATTTTCATCTTCATTTTCTAAATCTATATTAGTACATTCAAAATCATTTTTGCATTGCAGAAAGTCCTCTATTTGATCATCATTTCCAAACACTTGCCAGTACCTGATATTATCGGGAACTGTCGGTCTGCATTTCACCTCAACAGTATATGGGCGAGTTTGGCAGAAAGAAATCTTACAGGATGCTGCTGACATAGCCAATCCGTCAGCCAAAATATTCTGTCCCCTCAGCATTACCTGCAAGTCAACCTCATTAAAACACTTCAAAGCATCAAGAACAACATTCCTGTAGGCTCTAAGGCGCGGGTGTTTCGCAACATACTCACCTTTAATTTACTTGATTATTAATTGAGAGTCACCCCTTACCATTATCTGCTTAGCACCAACTTTTTTCAACAACTTCAGACCGAGCATTAAAGCTTCATACTCGACAACATTGTTAGTGCACTGGAAGTTTAGTTTGTAAGAATGATTTTCTGAATACCTTTTCCGGTGATTATGCATCCAAACTCCTACTCCTGCTCCTTCTTTACTCACTGCTCCATCAAAGTCCATGCTCCAGAAATCGACAGGGAATTCTTTAGTGATTACATTTTTTATCTTTGCTACCTCACCGCTTTCTGGACCTTCATCTTGACTAGATACATCTTCCATCAGCTGAGTATCTTGCTCTTCCATATCACCATCATTGTACAAGATGAACGAATCTAAATCGGAATGAGCAGAGTAAAGGGGGTAATTGTGCGGTTTCTCTTGGCTACTGACCTTGTACTTCATCAGTGTTTCTCTATATAACCTCCTCTGTTGCCTGAACACTGGGATAGTGGCGTAAGACATATCCAGCTGCAGGGTCCCTTTCAACTTAGCCCCCCAAGATCGTGACAACAACATTCCATACTTCGGAGGGATGTCTGCAACCACCGCATCCATTACCATGCTTTTCGAAGGGATCTGAACCAAGGTGATGCACAAGTCCTTAATCAAACCAATACATTTGACTTTCCTGGAGTCGAATGAGTGTAAATCCTTGTATGGTCTGGTGACCTCCAGTCCCAGTTTTTCCATTACTGCTTTAGGCATCAGATTGTGGGAGGCACCTGAGTCTAGCATAGCGTTATGAAATATCAAGTCGTGTATGTTTAGACTGATGTAAAAAGGAGCAACATCACCGGTGTCATCTAGACCATCTACCTCAGGTCCGAAAAGAAGCTCGGGTCGGTCATCAGTGAGGTTCACAGTGTCTGAATGACTCGCGGATCTGATGGTTAAGGCCTTCGTGCCTATATCAGGCTCAATGGTTAGTGCTTTAATTACCTATGAACGATAACCGTCTCTGTTCATCAACTCTGTAAGTGGGATAGGAATTTTTATTTTTGCCAATTCCCCTTCAAGGCTAAAGGGTGTAAGAGCTCTGCCTTGGCTTATCAGTTCTGATTTATCCGCCATGTTCTCCGGCTCAGAAGTACTCGGCGGGTTAACATGTGAAGCCTCAGGCTGTGATGGTCTTTTCAGAATGGTGATGTTTTTCTTCAAAGGAGCGTCAGCTTTACTCTTCTCAGGATTTTTTTCGGCAGTAGTCTTCTCAGGAGTCTTCTCAGTAGAGGGTTCAGGGGCTTTATTGGGCTCGACTGTCTTCTGTGTTTCAGTCATCTTCTTGGAAGAAGTCCTTTCTGTCTTCGAACTCCCTTCTGTCTTCCTGTTACACAGATTATACTGCCGGTGTACCTCCAGAATAACGTTCTCAAAAGCTTGTTGTTCTGCATCTTCGGCTTCTTCCCTTACCTTTGTCTGATTTAGCAGAAAGAGTTCCTGCTCTTCTTGAGTAAGGAAAATGGCCTCGTTGTCGTGAATACCCATAAGGTTGATGTGAGTGTCCTCCAATTCTTCAATCACTTCTCCCCGTTCATCAACATAGTTTTCTTGCAGGGGAGGTCTAATCTGCTGATCTGGGCCCCTCTGCTCTCTTTGATCCCTAGGATCTCTCTGTCTGATCTGAGGAGGATTTCTCCTAAAATTGGGGTTCCGAATCTGAGAAGCAGGTGCGTTGTCCCTTGGAGGATTTCTATCGGATAAATTCATTCTTTCTAGCATTAATTCTACTGTTCTGGCCAAAGAATCTAACTTGGAATCAGTGGTCGACGTGGAAGGTTCTTCTTTGATCGTGACTCTCCTTTCTGGCCTCTGACGGGCCCTTTTCGCCAACAGATTGGCCTCCACACTAATAGCACTTTTCTGCATGTCCTCTAGGGTAGCAACATTTCTCTCTCTTAGTTGATATGACATGTCAACATCAAATCCATTAGGGAATTTAATCAATGCCAGACCTTGGGGAGGTTTGATTTCAGTTGGGATTGTGTTATAGATGTTGTTGAAACGGGTGCAATAATCTTGTACCGTCTCGCCTTGATTTCTTTTTATATTCTCGTATTCTGACAGTATTTGGAGAGGGTTTTTCTTTACCTCCCATCTGTCAAGAAAACTTCTTTGGAACGCAAAAAGGTCAAGGACTGAGGCGGCAGGTAAAGCTTTGAACCATTTCTTGACGTCGCCTGTCAGAATTTGGGCAAACAATCGCATTTGCACGTCCACCTCATCAACTTCTTGCAAGTCAAAGTAATCATTCATTTTGTCCACATGTTGTTGGGCGTTTAACGGTCCAGTTACATCAAACTGTGGAAGTCTTGTTTGGTAGTCTTGGGGCATGGCATGTAGCGGCGCAACCAACACCAAAGGAGCATATCGAGCTGCCATGATGGGTGGAGGAGGTTGGAGGACAACCTGGATGGTCGACGATGTAGCGAATGAAGATGAGGATGAAGAGGGACTGGACAGTACTGAGGTGGTGATTTGCAGTTTAGTCGTGGGAGACAAGACTTCAGGGGTTCGGGGTTGCAATACAGTTGGGTCAAAGACGATTTCAGTCACAAAACTGTCAGAACGTGTTCTAACCAGGCTTCTCTGTGGAAATGTATCAAGGTCAAGGTTTTGAGGTATAACTGGTTTTCCTGAAAAGGAAGGAGACTTATGAAGGGGAGTATGACTCCCTGAACCGACAACCGAGGCCTTTCGCCTGAGCAAATGTTCGGGGTTATCTATCACTATTGCGAGTTCTGGGTCGGGATGAGATCGAGTGTGAACTTTCTTGGAAGCCAGAACTATTTTTTGGTTTTTATATATATATTTTTTAATTTTGTGAGTCTGAAAATAATATGTACAAAGTTTGATCAACCTCTAACATTACTTTTTTCTCAGAATCAAACGTTCTTTTAGGGGAAAGAAAACGCGAAATTATCAATTTTTAGTTCTCCCCAGCGGAGTCGCCATTATGTTAGCACTCGGTAAATTTCCTAGAGGTTGAAACAGAAGAAATCTATAAAGGTAACTTTATCCAACCGCTTTTAAAGCTGAGAATCTATCCCTTCCAGCTTCAGAGAGGGATCTCTCTATATGATTTAGCTTTGTTTTTAACTTCAGATGTTAGGCTAGGTAAAGGAACATGTAGGTTTGGTCGTAACAGTGTTTATGAATTGGTTGAGACAATCTACACCTCCATTGGGCTATGGGGTCTGTATTATAACAAACATGAGATACAAACCATAAACGTAAAGGAATACTTCCACAGGGCGAGATAATATACTCACTGGATCTTTAATAGTTTAAATGATGGACAAAAGAAAATACGAGAAAGATAATTCAACTAAGAAGCAGTTAAGAATTCCTTAATTGAAAACCTCAGAAGATAAACATTAAAACCTTTAAAGTCAGAAACAAGGTATCTAAGATAAATACTGCAACATACGTTACTTTTAAAGATTAGTTTCAAAAAACAATATGATCACAAAGCAAGAAAACATTCAACTTAGAGAATAAACGTCACCAGTGAATACACGCAAGAATCCTGTAAAAGTGCTTCCTCTTTATTAATGGCAGATCTCTTCAAAAATGGTTACAATATGATAGCGTCAGGGTGTAAATATCAACAACCCCCAATACTTTGAAAGGTGAAGTATTTATAATTCAAATTACAAACGTTCCTGTCATAAATGATCAGGACGTGCTCATTCTATTTTTAGTCTAACTAATTTAACTAATCAAAACTGCTTGATGACTTGGTACAACTGCATGCGGAATTTCTGGGGTAGGCCGTTGGCGAGGTTCCTGTGCAACCTCTTATGACTGGACAGGTGACTGGACCTGGACAGATCATCTGCTAATCGAGCAGATCGCAGAGTTCCTCCCATCTGATATGACTAGGCACAATGACTTTGAGCAGTCTCCGATACACTTCATCCATTTCCGTATATTTGGCAAATGTGGGCTTGGTGATGAATATGTATCGAATCTCGTGTTGGATGTTGATGTCAAATTGAAGGGCATCCAGGAATGCTTTGCCAATGATTCCCCCTTGTATGCCAACGAACTTTGAACTATCCTTAGACACCTCAGCCAGTCTCTTCTTGTAATCTGGGAGTGTCATTAGTTTGTCATTAATGACCTTCAGACCAGGTAGGCCTTTCTTTTGGAGAGCATCAATCTTATTGAAAAAAATTTCTACCCCCAGGTCCATGGTCTGAACTTTCTCTTCTAGTTGAAGCATCAATCCCCTCTTGGTCAAAACTCTTTTGACCTCAAGGATGGTTTCTGTTCTGTCCTCTATCTTCAACTCTTCCAGCTCTTCTCTGGTCTTAGAATTAAGGAATTTGATGATATCATTTGCCTGAGCTGGTCTATTTCCCAATTCTATTCTGATTTTCTCAATGGCCTGTTTGCTCCTTTGTAGCAACTCATTCTGTTCAAACATAATTTGGATCATGGGCCATATCTCATTTATGGACTTTGTGATAGCTGTCCATACATTTTCTTTGACCTTAGCCAAAGTCTTTCCTGCCATGGTTTGCTTTTGGAGCTGCTGTAGTTCCTTCTTTAGCTGCTCAGTTACCTGTTTCTCTTTGGAGAGACTGGTCTAGAAAGAAGTTTTGAGTTCCTGGAGGTTCTCAACTTCTTTCTTAAGCCTGTTGATTTCAGTTTCCTGTAGGTTCATCTTTTCCAGGGATTTGGTGAGGTCAGCTGTTCCCTCTTGTGATGTCACTGGTGTTGCTGATGGAATTGTTGTTACTGCTGAAGTGCTCAATCCTGCAATTGGGATAGCACTCAATGGAATGCCTTCCATTGGCTTCATCTGTTCTTTCTCTTTCAATAATCTCTCCATCTGAGCTTCCATTTCTTTGAGCTGAGCATTCTGCTCCATGAGCAACTTTAGCATCTCATCCTTCTCACCTTCTTTCTCTGCTATCTCCTTCGCCTGTGAGTCCTCTGTGGGCGGGAGCTTCAACTGTTTTCTTAAGGATGCGATGTCTGCATTCTTCTTCTTTATCATCTCTTCTGCAGCTTTGACATTTGACGGATCATAGCCAATCTTTAAAACCAGCTCCTCCAAGGTCTTGATTCTGTTGTCCTTCGCAAAAGATGATATCTTTTCCAGCTTAAGCTGTGTCTGAGCGTTGTTTAATGATACCTGTAATTTTGCTGCAGAAGCAGAAGCATGTGCCAGTGTATGGAAAACCATCTCCCCTGTCTGCTTGTGCAGATCCATTTGATCTTCTGGGTGCACGTCTTTTGCATGGAATTCGAAAGTGGCCCTCTTATAGTCCGAGATCACCTTGGGATCCGAAACCTGCGCTTGGAGGAAGGCCATGTGCATCCTGCCCTTCTCTGTGTCGAATGCAGACAACAGTCTATGCTGCGCAGTCGACGTTTGTTTCCGAAACTGGGCATAAGTGCTACTAGTAAGGCTTTGATTCTTCTTCTTGATCAGCTCGTACTTCTCGAAGATGCCCAATTTGGGCCCAGTCTTGCCTGGCTGATTGTTCAGGGGAGAGTCTGTGGATTTCTTCGGTACTGTTGGGGTGATGCCCTGATAAAGGCTCGAACCAAAAGGTGGAATGACCGGTTTGATTACTGTGGTAGTTACTGTGGTAGGCGGGGCTTCTTGTTCTACTGTCATGCCAGGCGTTGAAACTGTCTTTGACCTCTTATTATGCATCTGGAACTCTTCTGATGATACCTCCGTTACAGGCGGAGATGACTCCTGTCGAGGCCTCTTTTCTTTAGGGACCAATGGTGTGGTAGTTGGTTGCATAGTTGTCGGGGGAACCGACTGTTCCACTTCAACCTAGGTGTCGGGCACCCACACTGTTTGATTGGCAAAAAATTTGATCTATGGCTTGGACTCATGAACATATGGGATATTTTTATTTTTCACTCGCATTTCTGAAATGATCCCGCATGGATCATAGTGCCATGGGAAGCGTAAGAAAAACTTCATCTCTTTCAGCATCTGGTCAGCTTCTTCTCCGGCACCTCGACTGTTGCAAATGAAGGAGCCAATTTGCCCCTGATCCGAAGTTGCTGCTTCTTCTTTAATGATACGAAATGAATATCATCAGAATTCATAATTTGTCTTATGTACTCTAAAGCAAAAATTCTTACCGGCACATATTTGGGCAACTTGTAGGGTGACAACTTGCACCCGAAAACTCTGACTTCGGTGTGGTTCTGATACAAGTACCAGTCCCCGGTCTTTGTATTCTCCGAGAGATGCAAAATTCTCTGGACTTCGTTGTTGATGCGAGGCTCGGGCCTGCCGCTCAACATGCTTACCACAGGGTGGTAGAAAAGATCAATGAATGCTTTAAAGCTCTACTCCGTGGAATTATGCTTCAACAAAGAGGTCCATGCTGTGACTGGCTGAGGCCTTCCTTCTGCGTCCATTTTCTGCATGGAGAAACTGAATTTATCTGCTTGGAAGTAGAGAAACATGTAGGCCAATATTGATGAGTATCTAAACATGCCTTCTGTGCCGAAATTCATGAACTGTTTGTGAATATTATTGGCCAAGAAGGTGTTGTAATCAAACTGTGTTGTGGGATTTTCATCATTAGAGAAAATGGATAGAAAACCCAGAATGGGCTCATCTACCCACTGGTCGGAAAAATAACCTAGCAGGGCACACGGGGAGGAAATGATTTGGTTTCCCTTGGTGGAAAACATGGATGACGGGTAAGGGGGATTGGTGGAAGGGAATTGAGCGGAAGTGGGAAGGAAAAGCTCGAATATCTGAGCTCTCTGGGGAAAGGTCATCTTTTGATACAGCTCTGTGAGGATTTCTAGGTTGAAAGGAGAAATAGAATCAGCACGAGGAATTTGCATCATTTGGTCAATGTCTTCGGGAGTGATGAAGAAAAGGACGTCTCCAGATGAAGAGAGGATGGCTCTCTGGTCGGGAATATAATGAGCTTGGGATTTGAGGGCGAATTCAGGAAAGTGGTGTATCTGGGGAAAAAGGTACAGGGGAAAATTGGACTCCCAGAGTCCAATTTCATCGCTCTGGTCCAGGAACACCTCCCGGAGCCATTACTGGAGATCCAAAAAATCGAAGTCGCAAATGGAATCTGCGATCAATCTATCTTTATCGACCAATAGGATTTTGTCCAGGTCGACAGGAGGAGGAAGAAAAGGATTCTCTTCTCCTTCTGCTGGTCTTGGCTTTGGTGCCATCTCTGCAACAATACTTGCAATAAACAATATGTTAGTGGGGTCAAATGGCTGTGGATGAAGGTGACGAAGAAGTAATGAAGGTGTAAGAGGTAAGTTTTCTGGCGCGATGGACGAATAGTGAATGAAAGAGGAATAACGGTAGTTTTATTCAAAACTGGGGTCGGTTGGACGCGGGAGATAGGTCAGCAGGATAACGGGTATGTTATCCTGTAATAAATGGACAATGGGCCACTTGGGGGTGAAGTGGCAGGTGACGGTGGTCGAAACATACAGACGGGTGACGTGGAGGCTGCTGATTGGAGGTAAAAATCGCCATAAGGGGCTGTTCATGAGTGAAAAAGGGTTAGGTACTGACAACAGTTATGTGACGAGACACATTAGGGAGAAAGTGGAACAAGTGGGAGATGACGTCCATGAGTGACGAGGGCTGTCAGATGGCATATGGGGATAGGACTTCTGGACCAATAGGATAACGCCACATATGACAAGGGGCCCGCCGGAGAAAAGTAACAGTTCCGGACCCCCCCCTTTGGTTAAAAGCAGAACATCAGGGGGGGGTCCGAAAACCTTTTTAGACCGTTGATCTACGCACCCGTTTCCAGGCCGCAGATCTTAACGTTCTCTTTAATACTCATTCCAAACCCCCCCC
>JZKD02S0837723.1:64177-78021 GCA_000966675.3 Picea glauca
GTCCGGAATGATCTGTGCGCCGTAGATCTGGGCGCCACGATCTGGACCGTTGAAAAGTGCATGTAACATAACTCAGGGGCGGAGAAAAATGTGTTGGGAAACTTAGGATAAGTGATTTTTGCTCGTTTTTTCCCAAACCTTTCCCATAGACACCACCAAGGGACTTCGTCCAAACTATTCTTAGGAAATTTAAACATGGCATAACATTTTCATCACTCTGGTTTCTTTGGTGGTGAAGCAAATGAAGCAACTAACCTACATGCTAACCTATCTTCCTAGGACAATTAACCCAGATTAAACTGTTGGGTTAAGAAGTTACTCTACCTAAGGGCTATCTGATCAGGATTAAACAGTCTGGTCAGATTTATTTACTAATCTAACCTAAGGGCTATCTGACCAGGATTAAACAGTCTGGTCAGATTTATTCATTAACCTATCAACATTAAAATTTAAAAGAACTTGGCCATGCTTGAAAGGTATGGCCAAGTTACTATTATTGCATGGGGCTTTTTCTTTTCAATTCTTTTATGCCCTCTTTTCTTTTACTATTTTTTTCTTTTTCTTTTTCTTTTCTCTTTCTTTTTTCTTTTCTTTTCTTTTTTCTTTTTCTTTTTCTTTTTCCTTTTCTTTTTCTTTTTCCTTTTTCTTTTTCTCAAATTATTTGTAGAATGAAAAATCATTTGTCAACAAAAACACTAGATACAGATAATATCCAAGTCATCAGTTGATTCCCATAATTTATGGGGTGATAACAACTAGCAGAAATATAACCTTTCAAAGATTGTTGTCACAACTATAGTGTTTACTTGTAATGTAGAAATTATCAAACTTGATATGTGCAAATTGGAAACTTATCAATTTCATCAATCAAACCTGGAACTTGGAGTCTCATCTCCAAGAATGAGTGTTGTTTCTTTTCTTCCGAGTCTCCTTCACTCAAGATGACAAGTATTCTCTCCAACATGTCCCATGTACTAAGACAATATGCTTTCTTGACAGAAATTCGAGTTAGGGAATATAATGCAAATAAAATCTAAAATCTCAACCTTAATCAATCTAATACTTTGACTAAAGTCAACTTATAACTTTAACTTTGACCAGAGGTTTGACTTCCACCCGTCTGACTCAAAAAAATAAACCCTGACATTTTTGTTGACTGAGGGTACAAGAAGCTGCGCTAGGCTAGGGCGTACTAAGGCAACCAAAAAATAGACCCAACATTTCATTGAAAGTTCCCAACGAATTTGGGTTAGGATTTGTTGTTGCTACAAAAACAAAAACCCTAACTGGAACTGTCGGAAGAATGACTAGCGAGCTGATCTGGGGCAAGAATAATTTCTACATCCTTCAATGAGTTTCTCAATGAACTACCATAACTTCATTGGACCAGAGGAAATGCAATTGGCACTGCAAATGGTGTTGCAACTAGCACTGCAACTGGCACCGCAACATCTCCATCTGTCTCTTCAACTTATTCTTCAATGAAGCCTTTTAGATGCCAGACACCTTGACCTAGGGTTTTATGAGGAAACCCTAATTTTTCAATTTCCTAATTTTGGAGATCTGATCCCGGTGAAAGATGCACCCTTCTAAGGTGAGCTTCTTAGTGGATTTTGTAAGTACTCAGAGAGCTTGACAATAGGGGAAACTAACAATCTTCCTTCCAGTGGTTATACTATTTTGAAGGAAACCAACTCTGATCCCATGTTAAATTTTTGATATGCTCATTTAACCATAGACAATATCACTCATTGTCACCCAACCATAGACACTTACACATGCCACCCCTGAGCACAATAACCTTTTCTTAGATAGAATGATTCCAGCAAGTCCACTCTAGAACCAACAGATAATACCTAACCAGAAATACCCATGTTGCAACAACAACACAATACCAAGAGAAAATACCTCTACTAATAGAAGTGTACCTTTACCAAGAGAAGCACACAAGAGAGCTACCATAAAGATTGCGAATACCTCACGACCTGCACTACCCTCTCCAGACTTACGCCTCCTTTTGTTGCAACTACTACTCCTTAGACTTGCACACTAGCTGAGCGAGTGAGTGAATGTGTCCAAATGAGCTAAGGCACCTCCTTATTTATACTAGCCTATCCAAGTGACTTTTCCAGGTGGGTTCGACTTCTCTTGCTGGAGCCTTCTAATTCTTTATTATTATTCTGGGTCGACTTCTCTTCTAGGGTATTTCCACATATGTTTAATGGTTCTCTTGCTTCCATAATATTCTACTCTAAGTACAAAGGTTATAGCAGAGGTTAATACCTCCCCCAACTACCAAAACATCAACACTTCCCTCTCCAAAAGTCCCCCTTTATCCCCTTCTCCACCACCTTCTTAGCTCCCCTGGGAAGGGTCCTAGGAAGGTAAAAATATCATAAAATACTCTTCCCCCACACCTACCCACATTAACAATAACTTATACATAAATTTTGCATATAGGTAGGTCCACATGTCTATATAATAAAGCCCCATTATTCTAACAGAGTTGCACATACAATAAGCAAAGAAATACAAAATAGGTCATAATGCAGTTTAGCTACCTAAGTCAAAATGGGGCAGTAGTACATATGGGGTCAATATTTGATGAAATATTATGACGACAAGGATAAATTAATGGTATAGTCGAAAAAAATTCTTGGCTCCCTAACTTTCGTCATAATTATGACTTTTTTCTCTATACGTTGAACTTCAGACAAACTTTCGTCGGAAGTTTGACGCATTCTCTATCCATCGAACTTACGATGAAATTTTGTTGGAAGTCCGACGCATGTGAAGAGACCTGTGAAAAGGCCATGGTCATCACTATCATCATTTTCATCATCGTCATCATTATCATCATCATCATCATCATTATCAACGTCGTCATCGTCATCGTCTTCATCATCATCGTCGTCGTCATTGTCATCACCATAATCAACATTTTCGTCATCTCCTCTTCCTCATCATCGTTGTCATCATCATCATTGTCGTCGTCGTCATCATCATCATCATTTTCATTGTCATCACCATCATCATCATTGCCATTTTCATCACCGTCATCATCGTCATCGTCATCATTATTATCATAATTGTCATCATCATCATCATCGTCATCGTCATTGTCATTGCCTGCATTGTCATCACTGTCATCATCATCATTGTATTCATTATCATCATCATCGTCGTCATCATCATCATCATCATCATCGCTGTCATCATTTTCATCACCATAATGACCATTGTCATCGTCCTCCTCCTCCTCATCATTGTCATCATCATCATCATCATTGTCATCATCATCATCATCGTCGTCGTCGTTGTCCTTCTCATCATCGTCATCATCATCCTCCTCCTCATCATTTTCATTGCCATGGTCATCACCGTCATCATCGTCATCATCACCATCGTCATCATCATCATCATTATCGTCACTGTCATCATCGTCATCATTGTCACCATAATCAACATTGTCATTGTTCTCCTCCTCCTCGTCATCATCATCGACGTCATCATCATCGTCATTGCCATTATCATCATCATCATCATTGTCATTGTCATTGTCATCACTGTCATCATCATCATCATTTTCATCATCGCCGTGACCATCATTGTCATCATTATCATCATTGTCATCATCTTCATCATCACCATCATCATCATCGCCATTGCCATCATCGTCATCATCATTGTCATCATCGTCGTCGTCGTCATCATCATCATTTTCATCACTATAATCAACATTGTTGTCGTCTTCCCCCTCCTCATCATCATCGTCGTCATTGTCATCATCGTCGTTGTCGTTGTCGTCATCATCGTCGTCATTGTCATTATCATCATCATTGTCATTGTCATCATCATCGTCATTTCCATTATCATCACTATCATCGTTGTCATTGTCATCATCGTTGTCGTTATCGTCATTGTCATCACCACAATCAACATTGTCGTTGTCGTCATCATCGTCATTGTCATCATCATCGTCATCGTCATCATCATTGTCATCACCATCACCGTCATCATCATCATTGTCATCGTGAAAAGGCCATAGTCATCACCATCATCATTGTCATCATCATCATCATCATCATTGTCATTGTCTTCATCATCGTTATCGTCGTCGTCATTGTCATCACGATAATCAACATTATCATCCTCCTCCTCCTCCTCATCATCATTGTCATCGTCATCATTGTCATCACCATCATTGTCGTCGTCATCACCATTGTCATTGTCCTCATCATCGTCATTGCCATTGCAATCACTGTCATCATCGTCGTCATCATCATCATTATTGTCATAATCGTCCTCGTCGTAATTGTCATCAACATAATCACTATAATCAACATTGTCACCATCATCATCGTTGTCGTCATCGTCATCATCATCATCATCGTTGTCATTAGTCATCATCATCATCATCATTGTCATCATCATTGCCATCGTCATCACCATCATCATCATCATCGTCATCATCGTCGTCGTTGTTGTTGTCATTGTCATTACCATAACCACCATTGTCATCATCATCCTCCTTTTCCTCATCATCATCATCATCATTGTCATCATCCTACTTCTCATCATCATCATCGTCTTCATCATCATCATCATCATCATCGTCATTGTCATCACCATCATCATCGTCGTCGTCATTTCCATAATCACCATTGTCATCATCGTCATCCTCCTCCTCATCATCGTCATCGGCATCATCATCATCATCATCACCATCGTCATCATCATCACCATTGTCATCACCATCATCATTGTCATCATCACCATCGTCATCATCATCATTGTCATCATCGTCATCGTCATTGTCATCGTCATCATCCTCATCATCGTCATTGTCATCATTTTCATCGCCATAATCAATATTGTCATCGTTGTCGTCCCACTCATCATCATCATCGTCATCGCCATCATCGTCATCATTGCCATTGTCATCATCATTGTCATTGTCATTATCATCATCATCGTCATTGACATTGTCATCACTGTCATTGTAATCATTGTCATCATCGTCATCGTCATCGTCATCGTTATTGTCATTGTCATCACCATAATCAACATTGTCGTTGTCGTCATCGTCGTCATCATCATCATTGTCATTGTCATCATCATCATCGCCATCATCATCGTCATCATCATCATCGTTGTCGTTGTCATCATCGTCATCATCATTGTAATCATCATCATTGTCATTGTCATCATCATCGTCATCATCGTCATCGTCGTCATTGTCATTGTCATCACCATAATCACCATTGTCGCCGTCATCATCTTCCTCCTCCTCCTCATCATCGTCATCGTCATCGTCATCGTCATCATCATTGCCATCATCATCATCTTCCTCCTCATTATCGTTCTCATCGTCCTCCTCATCATCATTGTCATTTCCATTGTCATCATCGTCATTATTATCATTGTCATCATCATCATCATCGTCATCGTCGTCATCGTCATCATCATTGTCATCATCATCATTGTCACCACCATTGTCTTTGTTGTCAGTGTCCTCATCATCATCATTGTCATCTTCATCATCGTCCTCCTCATCATCATCGTCATCGTCCTCCTCATCATTGTCATCATCATCCTCCTCATCGTCATTGTCATCACCATAATCAACATTGTCATTGTCCTCCTCCTCCTCCTCATCGTCATCGTCATCGTTGTCATCATCATCATTGTCGTCATTGTCATTATCATCATCATTGTCATTGTCATTGTCATCATCATTGTCATCACTATCATTATTGTCATCGTTGTCATCATCGTCATCGTCATCACCACCACCACCATCATCATCATCATTTTCATCATTGTCGTCGTCATCATTGTCATCACCATAATCAACATTGTTGTCATAGTCATCATTGTCGTCACCATAATCAACATTGTTGTTTTCGTCATCTTCCTCCTTTTCATCATCATCATCATCGTTTTCGTGGTCATCATCATTGTCATTGTCATTTTCATTGTTATCATCATTTTCAATGTCATCATCATCATCATTGCCATTGTCATCACTGTCATCATCATCATCGTTATCGTCATCGTCATCGTCGTCGTTGTCATTGCCATTACCATAATCACCATAATCAACATCGTCGTCGTCGTCGTCCTTGTCATCATCATTGTCGTCATCATCGTCATTGTCATCATCATAATCGTTGTCATCGTTATCGTCATCATCATCGTCGTCATAATCGTCCTTGTCATCATCATCATCATTGTCATCATTATCGTCGTCATCATTATCATCATCATCGTCATCACCATCATCATTGTCATCGTCGTTGTTGTCATCATCATCATCATCGTTGTCATTGTCATCACCATAATCACCATTGTCGTCGTCGTCCTCCTCCTCATCATAATCGTCATCATCATCATCATCGTCATCATCGCCCTCCTCATCATCATCGTCGTCATCATCGCCCTCCTCATCATCATCGTCATTGCCATTGTCATCACCGTCATCTTCATTGTCATCACCGTAATCACCATTGTCGTCGTCCTCCTCCTCATCGTCATTGTCATCGTCCTCATCGCCATCGTCATCATTGTCATCACCGTAATCATTGTCATCATCGTCGTCATTGTCCTCCTCCTCCTCCTCATCATCATCGTCACCATTGTTGTCATCGTCCTCCTCCTCCTCATCATCGTCGTTGTCATCATCATCATCATCGTCTTCGTCATTTTCATCATCATCGTTATTGCCATTGTCATCGTCATCACCATAATATATATATATATCCATTGTCATCATCATCACCGTGGTCGTCATCATCGTCTTCGTCAATGGCTCTCTCTCTCTATATATAACAAAACCTATTACAAAAACCGCGACTGAAACCAGAATACCTTTAACAAAATGACGACTGTGATCCCTACCTGCGAGAGAGGGCAAGGAGGCCGACTATGATCCCTGCGCGCGAGGCCAAGGAGACAAATTTTAGGGCAAGAAGACCGAGGGCAAGGAGAGGAATACGTAACCAAGAATGGTGAGTACCTATGACCACTCAAATTGTCCTTAAATTCAGGGTTTTTTCGAATTCTTTAAATTAAATTTAGCGGTTTTCATGAACAAAACTTATAATTTGGTCCATTACACTGTGTGATGTATTCCCCTTCATTTTCTTATTTTTTTGGGCCTCGCTTGACCTCTGTTCTATGTGCTTTTTTTTAATCATGAATTTGATGTTCAGCAGGCTTATCTTAGTTTCACGAGGAGAGGATGTATTCCGCTTCATTTGCTCATCTTTTTTTTTGGCTTACGGCTTGAATTCTGTTCTCCTATGTGCTTTGGCATCACAAACTTGGGGTTCAATTCTGCAGTGATTTTTTTTTTCGTGTGTCTAGATTATAATACAGAAGGACCTTTAGACGTCATAGATTTTGGAATAATTCCTTCATTTTCTTGTCTAGGACCTTTTGGCTTTGTAGATTTTGGAATAATTCCTTCATTTTCTTGTCCTCTACAGATACAAGATGAGGTCAAAAACAAATTCAGCAAACAGCAGGACCAGGAGTAGCTCCGATCCTTTTAAAATGTGAGTCCATTTCTCTACGTAGTGAATCCCTGCACGGGTGTGAGCTCGTTTTTTATTTTCAGTGACTGGTGTTATTTGAGTGGAGGGTCACTGCGTTTTTGTTCTTTGTCTATACGAGTTCTAAAGAGGATAACAAATGCGTTGATGTTTGTTTTAATCACTTGTGCTGTGGGGATTTTGCAGTTGAGACATTAAGATTCAAAAGAAGCTAGAGTTCAAAATATATCTGTCATGAGGGACAAGGATAAGTCATTCATTAATATGCAAGTAATTCATGGCTAGAGGGTGTCATTGGCGTTGCACCCTTACCTGGAACTTAGAAGTTTCTTCTGTGTATCTTTGTCTCCAGTTTGTAGAAATTTGAAGAGTTGTTGGGCTGCATAGCAAATATTAGTAATCTTCATGTTACAGGTTGTTGGTTAGCCTAGAGGTGCTTGGATACTATTTAGCGCGACGACAAAATTAAATAGCAGATTGAACGGAGTCCAAGTTAGACACTGGGTTTGTACTTAAGCTGGTTCTCCCCAACCCCATCTCAGCGTGGAGACTTTGAAGAGGACGAAGTGATTTTTCTTTCGTAGAGATGATAAAGGACTTGCATGTCAATTGGGCCTAATGGTTAAGAACATGTTACATAATATTCTCGATGATAAAAGAAGCTTGCATGTCAATTGAGTCTAATGGTTAAGAACATATATTTAGGATATGTATATCAATTTGGTGTCTGGCATAAATATTGTTTTCATAATGGATCCAAAATAATGAAGGCTATCCTGCTATGTTGAAGGCTATCCCTACTATGTTTCTGTTCGTTGAACATGCAAGTCTGAAGTCTTCGTCAGGAACAATTGAAATAGCTTCAGTGAAAGCTGGTGTTTGTAGGTGCAATTTATCATCTTCCCTTGGGCGAGACAGAGCCTTGCTTTGCTTTTGCACTGCAGGTTTCTTAACTGATATTTTTACTGGGTCAGACTGGGCTTTCATTTGATATTTGGAATACAACTTTGTACTTTAATTTCTAGATTAGATGTCTTTCAAAAGCATTGTCCGTGACATGATAAATGGGATGGCTAGCATTTCTATGAGAAGTTTCCAAGTGAAGTTGTCACATATTCACCGGACAAAATCCCAAAGTGCAGTTTATGAAGAGCAGATTCATGCTTCTCCTATCCAGCAAAGTTGCTGGACCAACCTTCCTCCAGAGCTATTGAAGGAACTTGGCCAGCTCGCAAACATGTTGTTGCTTGTGCTGCCGTCTGCAGGGATATAAATAAAAGATTATCTAAACACCAGAGAAGCGTGGAAAGCTCACATTTCCAATATCATTATTTGCCTTTATTCACTCTTTGACAGACCGGGCCGCGAGAAAGGCCCATACAATGCTTTATTAAACGGGACAGGAAAATCTACGTACCATTTGTATATGGGTTTAAGCCCTCGTAAGTATTGTTCTTTTTACTTATTTTTGCTCTTACATTAATAATGATTTTATGGAAATGCAAAACCTGTCTTCAATCTGTAAGAGTGTTCACTTACACGTCCTTGCACAGTCAAACTTTTTAACTAGCATACTTTTCAGCTGGCGAATGGAAATACCCAAGTAATTTGAAGGAGGTTTTATATTATGTTGTTAATTAAGATTATACATATATTATAATTAAAATGATTGGAGTCATCTATTAATTGAAAATAGGACAAATCATAAATAAATTAGAATCAATATATATTTTTTAATATATTAATATTATAAAATATATTAGTATATATTAAAAAATATATATATATTTTAATATATTAAAAAGTGATTATATACTAAATTAAAGTTATTATTACAACCTCTTTATAAGTAGATTTTATTTTTATAAATATTATTATCAATTAATATTTGAATCTACTTTATTATTATAATTATAACATAACATAACACTTAATATTTTAATATTTTAAGTCTTTACATCTCCTTTAGAATATGCTATATAAACTATAAAAGCTATAAAGCTGGAAGCAATTATTTAAAAATATTTTAAAATATAAAATTTATTTATATATAAAAAAAGTTAATTCACTATTATAAAAAAACTTTAATGTATTTACTTATGTAAAAAACTTTGATATGTTTGCATTAAATGGTTTATATATTGGCTTTGAATTGGCTCAATTATCATTTTTTCAAATATATTGTCATACATAAATAAAATTAAAATTTACAAGAAATTAATTAATATCATTTTTTCCAAATATATTATCATACATAAATAAAATTAAAATTTATACAAAAATTAATTAACTACAATTACATTTAGAATAACAGCTATTCAAAATTTACTCCCATGTATTTTAGAAAATTTAACGTGATTGTTTTTGCACAGAGCGATGAGAGTGGAATTTCTTGCAAAAAATTTCGGCATTCCCATTCGCGCACGCGGTTGCCAGCGTTGTTACGAGTTCAAACCGCGTGCGCGACATCTAAGTTTTGGCCAAAACGGACGTCAGTTCAAATCGCATTGCCGACATCTTGACACAAACTTCCAGGCTACCCGGAGTTTCTCACTGAGCGCTGACAGACGAGGGTGTCGAGGAAGGCCCGAACAGCGAGAATGATAGTACAGGTGGACTTTTAAAAGTGAAGACAGAGACGTGGCGGTTTAAAATGATATGATACAAGTGGTTTTGGAAAACCTGTCAACCAGTTGACAGGTTTTCTACAAAACCTGTCCCTAAGATGCCTTCGGCATAATTAATTGAACAGTTCAATCTGGTGAACCATTTATTATCTGATTTTTGTTCCCCATATTTTTCGAATGGGTGTTGTTTGTTCAAAAATAGGAGCGCTTTATTCTTTGATCACAAAACAATAGTTTAATTGTTCTATCTTTTGGTCCCTTTTAGTAGATATTTTTTGTTTACTTTTGCTGGCAAAAAACTTGTTATATTTGTAGATTTGAAATCATTTATGCATTTAGAAATGCAATTTAAACAATAAAAAATTGGGATTTCATCTAGATTTAGATTTGTGTCACAAGATTCCAACTAAAAAAACAAAACATAAAACAATTAGAATTAGACAACACTGATCACAAATGCTACAATTCTCAACTTATTTATGTAGTGACAGATTCATTTCAATTTTCTGTCTTTTCTTTCTGTTGTCTCTGATTTTCTTTTTGTTGTCTCTGATTTGTTTGTCATATACTCTCTTTTAGCCCAATACTATGTTGTGAATATTTCTAAACTAATTATGTTAAGGTTGTAATGCCCTATTTTGTTAAATTTCATGCTATTTATAATTATAGACTCTTTTAATAAATCTATTTTTCATAAGTGGTCTTCAGATTTGCCTTGTTCCCTTTTTGTAATATCTCCATTGAGTCTGGTTGTTTCTTAGCCATTTTATTGTAAGTTGTACTTTTTTTTTTCAAAAGAAAAAATTGCTCAATTATATTAAAATATAATATGTTCTCACAATTGGATATAATCATAAAACCGAGGCGGACCAACAGGCCGGGAGAGTCAATCTCTTTTAATTAGACAATCCAATTCGAAGGGGAGTGAAGTTACCCTGATATAAAAGAAAGAGAAACCGCAAGTCGGAAAAGAGGAGAGGAGAGATATCAAGTAATTATGCCAAAAAATAGTGCCAAGTTATGTGAGAGAACTGATGGTGACAACAGATAATTGTTGGCTCAAGACTTAGAATAATTTGATAGTATGCGAAGGACCCTCATGGCCGTCCAACCAATGGGTGTAGGTGATCATACCTACTTGTTTTTGAAGTGTTGTCTTAGATAGCAGGTCCGCTTTCCTATTTAACTCCCGAGAAGTATGAGAGAAGATGAGTTTCTTGAAGTGGCGTTGTAGTGTTTTGATTCGGTCCATCCAAGCCAAGAGGGTGATCGAATGAAGCTTGCCACTATGATTCAGCCAATCTATGATAACTTTTGAGTCGCCAATCAGTTGAAGGTGATCAATATTAAGCCTCGTGGCCAAGTGAAGTGTAGCCCAGGCACCCAACAATTATGCCCTTGTGTTGGTGCCCGGGCCACAACTGAAGGTCCATTTATAAAGAGAATTTTCAGTCATTCTAATCAAACCACCTGCACCACTCAATGCTCCGCTGTGTTGGGCTACACCATCGAACCACCTCGTAAAAATATTCTCAACAATATAAGTTGTACTTTATGTGGTTGTTCCACCTTTTAGTCATATTTTAGAAAAGTCAGATTTCCTGTTTTTGCCAAGCCTTACTTTTCTCGCAAATATGTATGTTGAGCATCATGAAAAAAATTTGTCCGGCTTGCAATTGTGCAAGTCCAGAGACATACTTTTGGGTTCAAATCATCTACATTATGCTTTATTTTATATGGTTGTTTACCATGCCCTTTTACAAACTATTTTTACTTATTTGATATATCATAATCAAAGTTATCAGGTTTGGCTTGGAGAATGACTGGTTGACACTGAAGTGTTAGAGTTGATTTGAGCTAGAAATTTTAAAAAAGGTAAATTTTTATAAAATATTAAAGTTTACAATATCCATACAATGCACATTTTCAGCACATTTTCAATAATAACTTGTTTCAAAGTACACACATGATAGTACATATTACAAAATGTTCCACGTTTTGGATAGACGACAGGTCTGGTGGTTGTTAGTTGTTTCAAAGTACACACATGATACTGCATATTACAAAATGTTCCACGTTTTGGACAGACGACAGGTCTGGTGGTTGTTAGACGTGAAATCGGGTCAGAAAAACAGGGAGAATGAGTGCCTTATTTTGTCTTATTAGATAATTGAGTCTTACCTAGAAGTGGATTCAACTGTACATATGTTGTTCACTCTTCATTAGATGTCAATAAAATAAACTTAAATTATGAGTACAAAATAGTAAGAAGATGAGCATGTGCATGCATGACAAGTCATCTTGAATTTGTTAGAATAAATCTAAAAGCTGTACATATGTTCTTCACTCTTCATTAAATGCCAATAAAATAAACTCAAAGTATAAGTACAAAATAGTAAGAAGATGAGCATGTGCATGCATGACAAGTCATCTTGAATTTGTTAGAATAAGTCTAAAAGTGAAAAGCATAAAGCTTAAACTTAAAAGCATAAAACTAAATAGTTTACATTACATTGTCGCTTTGTTGGTGCAGTTTTTCATATGCATGGCACAATTGGACACTAATGAAACATGAGTTGTGTGGCAGCGTAGTCCCTGTCGGGTTGAATTGGGAATAAATGCACAGGGATGGGAATAGCGGAGGCAGATGGAAATTGCAGCGGAGATGTGGCAAGCAACATGAAGCATAGGTGTTATCCATGCAGTAAATGACACGTGGCCTCTAGAGTCCCATTTATTTTTTGAAAGTATATAATCTATTTTGCCATGTTGAAAATTTCTGTCTATTTTGTCTCTATATGTGGCAGGACAAAAAAAAGTTATATTCAAATTAAATGAATACAATTTCTTGACATTCAGCATAGTGGAAGATAAAAAAAATTGACGACATAAATATAAAAGGAGATAAAAAACAGTTTTATTTGAAATATATAAAAAAATAATATTGTCTGTTACATATTCCTGGAAATTTAAATGCGTTTGTCATATAGACTGGGATTGGGGCTCCCGCGGACCATAAGAGAAATATGTACAAGAAATAGGACTGTAAAAAGAAGAAGTGGGCGACGGTAGAGTGTAATACCTAAAAAGAATAAATTGAAAGGTATGAGTCTTTGGCTAGACATTTTTATTTAAAAAAGTGGAATAACTGGGTTGATAAACAAAGCAGGATGTGATCAGTATAGACTTACAATGATGGTACATATGACCCCTTTTGCTATTTGCTTGCTGATGCCTTTTCATTGATGTCGTCGATGACTATTGGAATCGTGGCAACTTCCTGTTGCCTTTCGTCAACGACCTGCTTCAATTCCCTTTCGAGCCATTCTTCAATGTAGCTTCTCATTGGGGCGACGTTGATCTCATTCCGGATTTTTATGTTGAAAAGTTTATTTTCTAATTCCCTGAAGTCGATAGAAAGATTACGTAGAGCCTGATCAATTTCCTCATTCTGTACCGAATAGTCGACGTCATCTTGACCATATTCAAGAATGTTGTAAAACTTTTCCAAAGACAATGCCTTAAAACTATCAACCTGTTTATCAAAGGCTTGCGTAGTTAAGGGCAAGGAGTTGATGATTAAGTTGGAGTCTTGGAAGTCGTTGGTCCTTCCGGCTAAGTCTATTCTGGTCAGCTTTGTGAATAATTTTTCTTTCTTTGA
>JZKD02S0837723.1:97582-107992 GCA_000966675.3 Picea glauca
AAAAAAAACAACTCCAACATTCAGCACAGGACCCCAACCCTACAAAGCCGAAGTAAACAAAAGAAAACAACAAGCATCAAACCAGCGAGAAAGCACGAACATGACCAACTGCAGCCTAGGGCCCCAAACTCATAAACTTGAGCCAAACAACAACAACCAACAACCGATGAACCAACGAACCAACGAACAAGCAACAACCACTGAACTAGTAAACAACATATGTATCTCCAACGATTACCAAACTACAGTCGAAGCACAAAAGGAACTAGAAACATATGATGAGCATGTCGGCATAAATAAGCAAACATTCTTACTTGCAAACTACAAACACTGAATAACAAATAAGGAATATAAAATGAAATTATGGCATGGAAACTTACTTCGAAACGATGAACTATAGAAGCGCAAGTCGAATTGTGGGTGCAACACCTGGACCCCGCAAAGTAAAAAAAAAAAAAACAGATCCAACTGCGAATGAAGGACCCCAACCCTGCAAAGTTGAACCAAACAACAACAAGCAACAACTGATGAACCAATGAAGAAGAAGCACCCACCGAACCAATAAACAATTCATGTAGCTTCAACAATGACGGAATTGCATTCCAAGCCTAGAAAAAGTATGAAACATACAATGCCTATTCAACTAGCGGTGGACAACAATATTGTCCAAATTCACTGCAACATTGTATGGAAAATTTTGAGGAAAAATGTACTTCAAGAAGCCTATTTAGGTAAATAGTTAAGTCTATTAGGCTATCTAAGGGCCTTGCGATATGAAAACATTTAAGTTGTCAAGCATGTTTCAGGACCTCGCGCCATGTAAACATTTAAGCTGTCAGGCCTATTCAAGCACCTCAAAAAAAGTGTCAATGATCTAAACCTTCGGTATGCAAACATTTCAATACAAATACAAAGGACTAATAATAATAGGACAAATACATTAATAAAAAACAATGTCCATGCTCAAAACTTTCGGTTTGTAAACATTTCAGTAAAAATGTAATAAAAATTAAAAAGGATCGTCTATGCTCAAAACTTTGGATATCTACACATTTACAACATTGGGAACAATGAAGTTGGCAATAAGACCTCGAATATATTGTTCAATGAGACGATGACATATAAGTTTTTTTTTTATTATATAAAAAATAATGTTTTTACTTCTATAGTGCAAACAATACAGATGATGCGAAAATTTATAGTCAAAGGACAGATTAATACGAAGTCAATGAATTATCGATCGTTATAGTCCCTCTGCGCAGTCGACAAGGACTAATAACTATTAAAAGATAGGTTTTAAAAGTGAAAAGCATAAAGTTTAAACTTAAAAGCATAAAACTAAATAGTTTACATCACATTGCCGCTTTGTTGGTGCAGTTTTGCATATGCATGGCACAGTTTGACACTAATGAAAAAATATATCTGGTCAACGACAAAGTAATTGAATGTCGATGCTAAAGAGAATGCTAGAGTCCCGGCCTTCGACAAGGACTAATAACTATTAAAAGATAGGTTTTGAAATTGAGAATTGCATGTATATTATGATTCGATTCCCTCAACCAATTATATTAAGTGCCAATTCTTAACAATTGTCATGCATTTACATAAATTAGAAAGAAAACCATAGTAATCTCCTAAGATGTTATGTGACTAACTAGGGCAATACATTTAGGAAATTAATTTGCTACCTAGTGCCATAGCACTTGGGCATTCGGATAGGAGCTAAAACGATGGATAAAAGTTTCCTCCTCATTAGAGAAGGGACAAGTAAGGGGGTACAATGTGAATTTTGGCAAATTAAGATTTGATGGCTAAGCCTTTAAATAAGATACTAAACAAAGAAGATTTTTTTAGGTTGGCAAGGGTTTTCCAAATCTTCTTTAGTCTGATCAACTAGGTTACCAATTTATAGTTGGAAATTATTATTTTTATTTAATTTATGTAGAAGGTGAGAATCTCGTAAATGGCCTAGATCAATTCAAATACCTTCTTTCACCACTTGCCTTTAAAATTGGGGAAGAACCTAAAGCTTCAATTGTTAGATACTAAATCTTTCACTATATGTAGAAACATTTTAATATGGCTGCCTAAATATCTATTTTTTTATCCCTAGTCAGTTAGTCCAATTCCATTTGGAAAAATTATAGTCCCTTAATACTCTTCATCCCCTTCATGTAGTTTGTCACTTGTGAGTGAGTGTAATGTTGATGTCATGTCAACTTTTCACATCAAAATTAAAAAAAATACTTTATTAATAGTTAGCTTGGTACTTAACCCAAGATCTATCAAGTGCCAAGAGGGATAAAATTCCTTAAGATGCAAACCTTTTCACAATTTTTTGCATCATCAAAATGATTGGCACCTCAAGGGATTTGTTTCCTCTCAACATTTGGTAGATTTGGGAATAAGATGGATCTAGGCTGATGTAAATAAAGATATGGTTTGATCTTTACTTTTGAAGGAGTGGATTGAAAAGACATTGCTTTATTTTAAGAGTGGGAGCTCAAGTGCCGAGGCACCATTTAGTGTAGGATGCGTGCACATATTAAACGTTATAATGCTTTTCATTGTTTGCAAGATTATTTTTTTATAACTAAAAAGGTGAGATTGTCTTGGACAATCAATGGGAAGAGTGTGACTTGATAGATGGAGTCTGATATATGTCTAGTGTGTTACTGGGATTAATGTTGTAATTCCCTATGCCTTTTGCTTTATCCTAGTCCAAGTCTATAAATTGGCCACTTTTTATATAGAGGTTGATGCCTTATTGAGTCTTGCTAGCATTATGTCACTAGATCGAGAAACCTCTTCTTGTGTGATATGAAGAACTTCTTGAAATAGAGCAGGCATTTTATTGCTAAGGCTTTAGTGACCAAGAAGGTCTACATCATCTACACTGGTAGAGATGTATGTTGAAAGTCTTACTATAATAGTGAAATTCTAGGTTTTGGAATATTGTCACCTTGGTCTTGTTGCCACTAGAAAGGGGGGTCTAAGTTGTTCATTCCCTTGATCTAGTCAATGCTAGCAAGTAGATCTTGAGTGCAAAAGTTTATTGTCGAGGATATTGTTTTTAACCATTGGTAGAAGTCTTGAGCAACCATTTTTTGGTGCTGTGAAGGCTAGTAAGTGTTCTTATGTTATGGTAGGTTGGCAAGGTCAAGTAGAGCTTGTTTGCATGATGTTCCCTTAGCGTGCAGTTTCTAGAAAAGAGTCTTTTAGTGTGGAAGATAATGCTTGAGGCTAGTATTTTGAGTGGATGTTACCATTTCTCCTTGGGATAGTAGTTGCCAATGAGGTGTTTGAGATCATTGTAGGGATTAACTTGATTGAGTAGAAAGCTAACAAGAGTAAATGCTTGCATATTAAGTTTCGTTGTCATATCACCATCTTAGCTTGAGCCTTGGAGTTACTAAATGTTTTGGATAACTATAATGTTTTCATATTCGACTTGGGATTCTATGTTTGTGGCTCTCTTATATAGACGAGTGTGTTCTATCATCTATGCATATTTTCATGTTGTTAGCCAATAATTAGACCCTTTTTATGTATAACTAGGTCATAAAAGTGTTGGCTATTGCCCCTCTCCTCGAGACTGATATTGAAGACAAGCATTCATAGATATTACTTATACATGGGGTATGTTTGATTCCCCCCACCAGTGAGCATTAGTCTTCCATCAAATTATCCTTGTGAGGCACATTTCTCTAGTTAAAGTTTCCACAACAAGCCAATAGACACCTCAATGAAGTGTGAGGTGTCACTATCACTATTTGTCCAAATTCATGTTGATGTTATGGTAGCTGTGAGAGGTATTAACCTCCACATGTAACCTTTGACTAGATTATCCAGAAGCAAGAGAAACCCTAAACATATATGTGAAAACCCTAGAAGACAAGCTGACCTAGCATAATAAATAATATTAAAATATAATTACCAGAAAGTCAGGTCGGCCCAACCAGAAAAGTCACTGGACAGATTAATATAAATAGAGGACGTTTTAGCTCATTTGTACACCCAGTTAGAGCGCAAGTCTTGTGGAGAGCTGCAGTTGCAGCTGTAAGGAGGAATAAGGGTGTATGGTCATCTCTTGGTCTTGGTCTCTCTCTAACACTATCAAGTGATATCTTGGTGATTTTCTTGGTGATTCTCTTGGTGATATTCTTGGTGATACTCTTGGTGATATTCTTTCTAAGTATGGCACACATTTGAGAGAGTAGTGCAACTACAGCTGCTACAATTGTGTATGGTACTTGTTTTGTGGATATGGAGACTCTCTCTCTTGTGCGCTACCCTTGGAGAAGGAGCGCTCTACATTTCTTGAGTTGTTGTTGTAGTTAGCAGCTAGGGTTTATCTGTTGGTTCTAGTATGGATTTATGGAATAATTCTGTTAAAGGTTAAAGGTGCTCAGGGTGGCTATGTGCCTATGGTTGGATGATAATATTGTGATATTGTCTATGGTAAAACAAGCACATCAATATTTGTTCGGGCACCTATAGTGAAACGTTTGACATAATTCTTGGGCATTCCAGTATGCCCTAACCTAGCACACCTCTTGGTACCCTCAGCTAGAAAAAAATTCAGGTTTGAATTTTTGGTCAAAGTCAAAGTCAAATTCAAAGGTTGACTTTTGGTCAAATTGATTATGTGGTCAAAATTGAAATTTCAGAGTTTCTAGCTTGTTCTAATCATTAAACCTTTTGATTCAATTTCTAACCTCTCCTTTTCAAGATGGTATCTAGTTTCATATTGGAAGACAAGTTGGACAATGCTACAAAGATTTCAAGGTATGCACTTGTATATGCTTTTCAAGTTATATCATCTAGAAAAACATGGGTGTGTTTGCAGGGGATGTACAAGATACCTTGTCCAATTAGATATCTTGGATTCAATGTGATCAAAGGAACAAGTGCACCCTCCATAGCAGTTGAGGCTTCATGTTCCAGGTTTGATTAAATTGATAAGTTTCCAATTTGCACATATCAAGGTTGATAGTTGCTATATTAAAAATTATGAAAGCAGTCTTTGAAAGGTTCTATTACTGCTAGATGTAATGAATACTTGATGGCATGTAAATACTATTGATATAGATGCTTATTGTACTTGTTTGCAAAATGAACTAACATCTACTCTAGAGAGATATTTCTTGTTTTGCTCCTGGGCATGTCATCTGGTCATACTATGATGATCACCATAAAATTGTTATTCATTCTTGTTACCATAGATATGTTCTTATGAAAATGTTATTATACTGGAAATACTTTTATTGTTCTTGTCTCGGGCAGGTTATCGTACAAGATTTCATGGAGGTTACCATGAGGATGTATTTGTTTGCTCCAAATAAGTTACTATGGAAGAATGATTGATCACAACACCATAAGAGTGTTGAAGAATGTTGTATACCATTTTCCTTTGTTATTGTTCTTGTTCTAGGAAGGTCACAGGTGAAAGCTCTAGGAGAGAGCTATAATGACAGTTAAAAGCATGGAGTAGATGACTTCATCAGTGGTGAAGAAGATGGTCTCACCAAGTATCAATTATAAAGGAAGCATGGAAAGCAAAATAAGTTTTGGACATCCTTCACTCAGATGCATTTCAACCTTCTCACTAAACGAATATGATCGTGATGAAGTCCATGATAAATATCCCGCAACTCCTAGGATTGTAGTTGCAGAGGGAGGCGATAATGTTGTATCAGACATGACAGAACCAAGATACGACTAAGAAGAGAAGAACAACTTGAGCTTGTGAGAACATACAGAGAAGTATGGTGTTCCAGATAGATCTTTCAGAGAAAGAAAGAAGTCAAAACCATATTCCAGCTATAGAACCCTCCACCTTTGAAGAAGCAGTCAAGCATAAAGAATAGAAGGAAGAAGTGATGGAAGAATATCAATCATGAAAAATGATGTATGAAAATTGTGACTAAATGATTTTACAAGATAAAGCATGTAGTAGATGGGAGTACAGATAAATATAAGGAAAAATTTGTGGCTAGAGGTTTCTCCCAGCAGGAGGGAGAATATTATGATGAGACGTTTGCTCAGGTTTCCAGATATACATCTATCAGAGGCATCATATCTCTAGCAACATCTGTGAGTTGGATTTTACGTCAGATGGATGTAAAGACCACCTTTCTCAATGGAGTAATTGAGGAAGAGGTATATATAGAGTAACCTCAAGGTTTTGAGGTACACCCAAGAGAAACCTATGTATGCAGATTAAAGAAGGCCTTGTATGGACTCAAGAAATCTCCAAGAGATTGGTATGCATGTATTGATAGATATTTGTCGAGACTTGGATTTTCCAAGATTCATGCCGATCCAAACCTCTATTACAAGGTTGTGAATGATGCACCTATGATTCTACTATTATATGTTGATGATTTTTTCTTGACAGGTGTAGAGCCTCTCATTATTCAGTGTAAAGAGGAGCTAGCCTCAAAGTTTGATATGAAGGATCTTGGTCTCATGTACTATTACTTGGGATTAAAAGTATGGCAGAAGCGTGGTGAAGTCTACCTAGGACAAGGGAAGTATGTTGTAAATATCCTTCAAAAGTTTGGGATGATGGATTGCAAATCCATGACAAATCCCATGGTAACATATCCGAGGAAGTTGAGAGACTCTGATTCTAATCCAGTAGACTCCTCCCTGTACTGGCAATTGATTGGCTCATTCATGTATTTGGTAAATACTAGGTCAGACATTTTCTTTGTTGTGAACATGTTGAGCCAGTTTTAATTGGAACCCAAACATGAGCATTAGATAGCTGCAAAGCATATCTTGAGATATCTTCGTGAGACGATAACCTATGGTTTGAGATATGCCTCAAACAATGAAGTACAACGGCATGGATTTATTGATTCAAATTGGGCAAGGAGTGCAGATGACATAAAGAGTACTTCTGGTATGTGTTTCAGTTTGGGATCTACTATGATATCATGAGCTATCAGGGAACAAAAGTCTTTTGCACTCAGCATTGCAGAAGCAAAGTATATTGCAGCTTGTGATGCTTGTACGTAAGCAGTGTGGCTCCGTAAGTTGGTTTCTGGACTATTTGATCAGGTGTTGGATTCAACCATGATATATTGTGATAACCAGAGCTATGTGAAGCTCTCAGAGAACCCGGTGTTCCATGACAGGTCGAAGCACATTGAGATCAAGTACTATTTTCTCTGTAATAAAGTCTAGAGGGGAGAAGTGGTTCTCCAGGTATATCTCCACTGATGATCAGACAATAGATATTTTGACTAAGCCTCTGCCCAAGATAAAGTTTGCATACTTGAGGGACAAGCTGGGGCTCGTGGAGATTTCCCCTTTGGTTGAAAGGGAGGAGATGACTTCCTCAGTTGGGAGGGAGCTATGATATGTGGCATCATGGAATGTTAGTGAGTTGTGTATTTTTATCATGCTAGTACATCTTAGAGATGATGCTTGAATCATGCTAGATATGATCATGCTAGTACAACTTAGATATGATATAGATGGTTGGAGTTGTTGATACAGTGGCCTGAGGAGCATCGTGCTAGTACATCTTAGAGGTGGACATACAACTTAGATATGATGTATTGACATCATGCTAGTTATGTTCATGCTAGTACAACTTAGAGACAATGCTGGTGAGACACATCATGCTAGATATGGCCATGCGAGTACAACTTAGATATGATGTATTGACATCATGCTAGATATGTCATGCTAGTATGGCTTAGAGATGACCATACAACTTAGAGATGATGCAGGAGGCTCGTGTCATTGTTAGATATGATCATGCGAGTACAACTTGGATGTGGCACACAACTTAGATATGATGCATTGGCATCATGCTGTATATGTCATGCTAGTATGGCTTAGAGATGATCATAAATCTTAGAGGTGACACATCGAGGCACTAATATATATCATGCGAGTACAACTTAGAGGTGGCATATGTTGATTTTTTAGTAAGCTAGGTTAAGCATAAAGTTCATTCCATTTTATCATTTAACTTAACCATAGACAACAATGTTGCAGCAACCAAGATCACAAGAAGAAACACCATGCACAAGAACACAAGAAGTATCATGGGAAACCCTTCTCAACAAGGGAAGAAAACCCAGCAAAATCCTTTGCTATAATCTTCAAGAGAAAGACCTTCACCACCAAGAATGACCTAGCACACAAGAGGGTGCTTAAGCCCTAGAAAATTAGCGCCCAAGAGAGGTGCACACCTTTTACCAAGTAAATGTGTTTACTGTAATTTCCAAACATACAAGAAATATATGATTCCACAATGGGGAATCATCCCTTACTTATATTAGACTTGTCCAATCAACAAAGGCATCTATTGCCTCAACAGGGCCGACCTCTCTAAATCACTTTATAATTTATTATTATTATAATTAACATTAACATTAATATTAACATTAATATTAATTATCTTTTACATTTATTATTAATCACATTAGGGTGGGGCCGACCTGTACCCTTTACATAACAATTAGGGTTACAGGTAAGTCTGACTCTTGAACAATACATATAGCAAAGGATCCGATACACCGACTAGTGCTCATCCACTAGGGGCACATCCATAGGGATGTCAAAGCTCTGGTTCACTGCATTACACAAAAGAACCAAATCTTCACACTTGCACCTGTGCTCATCCACATGCACATCCACTCTATAGATCTTCTTTCTCACTGCCTCATACAGGAGAACCATCTGGAGTCTTCTCGTCAACTCTGCGTGCTTAGAGGAGGCTAATACATCATCTTCATTTCTGTTCACATGACGATGCACCCAACACTTTGGAATTTCACACGTTCACCTTGTGCTCAAACACATGCATGTCTAACTCATCAAATCGCCTTTCCCACTGGATAATCATCTGGAGTTCTTTTCACTCTCTGAATGGAGGAGGTCATCTCTATGTTCCTAGCTCTGTCTCAGGCAAGAACCACACCCTTCTTAGGGGATTTCTCTCAGGTTTGTAAGCTGAGAGAAAGACTTCACATAGCTGCAATTTTCCACATCTCACAGGTTTGTAAGCCGTAGAATGTATCCCATAGCTGCAATCATCAACACTCCCTCTCAGCTAGGGAGGCATTCTTCATCATGGCAAGTCTCACATAGATGTGTTCTGAATTTTGTCTTGGCCGGAGTTATCAATACTCCCTCTAAACTAGTAAGGCATTCTTCATCAAGTTAGTTTGGTGAAGATGTCTATAATCTGCTCATGTGTAGGAAGGTACTGCATGTGCATGATTTTCCTCTGCATCATATCTTTGATATAAGGATATTTCATCTCATAGTGTTTCGATCCATTAGGAAAATGAGCTTTACACACGGCTCTAGGCTATCATCATAGGATCCATCTCGTGGTCAAGTAAATTTTTCAGAAGCATGTGAAGCCACATTGCTTCACACACTTGATTCTATATACTTTGCCTCTGTGGTACTCAAGGTCACTGAGTTTTGTATCGTGCTGCATCAGGAAACCATGGTATACTTCATGGTAGAATATTAACCGGATGTGCTCTTCCGATTCACTGTACTTTTTGCTCAATCTGAATCATCATATTCTGCAAACTCAAGTTCACACTGGAGGCATATATCAGACCATATCCAACTGTGCCTCGTATATATCTTAATACATATTTTGTTGTTGCCTAGTGAGTCTGTCTTGGTTGACTCATCACATTTACTGCATGACATGAATCAAGTTTGGTGTTAACCAAATACATCAATGATCCAATCAGCTGTGGATTAGTCTCGTCTGAATCATGATGTAGGAGCATCGCCAACGTCAAGCATCGCCAACATCAAGCGAGCGTGGGCAATGCCAACGCATTTTGGCATGTGATAAATTGTTTGAATGTTTTTGAAGTGGATACGCCAGACTTAAATGAGATAGTTAAAGAGAGGTGTACTTCTTGATTTGTATACAGACCTTGAGCGTCCTGCTCTCGTCTGTAATTAGGTGAAGGCATTTAAGTTAATGAATGTAAGTAGGTAGAATTGAATTTCTTGATTAGACAGTTTTAAGAGCGAAGAGGGAAACGAGATATAGACACCCTCACTTGTATCATTGTAACAATAAGCAACATTATGATTATGAGAGCATAGGAGAGAAGAAAACTGTGTAGAAGAACACATGTACAGAAATTCTGAGATTAATATATGAAGTTTGATTCAGAATCATGGCGTTCAAATACTTTCTGTGTATGCATGATTGAATGTTTTGCTCATGATTGTTTACTCTCTGTTATGCATTCGCTTTGATGCGTGTGTTAGGATATTTAGACACTTAGGATTTAGTTAAGATCTACTTGGTCTAATATGTCGTTAGGTAAAAGTGTGTTTCTTTAGTATGCATTTGTAGTTAGGCAATCCAACGGTCACGATATGTTCCCGACATAGAGTGATCCG
>JZKD02S0837723.1:108002-120671 GCA_000966675.3 Picea glauca
TCCCCGTAGGGATTTTACCACGTGAAAACATCGGTGTGTTGATCTTTGATCTGGTTATGTGAGTGGTTACTGAAGGTGTTCGTCCTCTGTTGGAATACCTGTGTTGTCGAACAGCGTGAATGTTTGATTTCATATTTAAATGTCTGAAGTCTGAAGAAAGGGAGAGTGAGGAATGAGTTTCAATTGTTTCTTTGTCTGAGCAAGAGACTTCCTGCAAGGAGTGCAGTGAAGTTGTCCGCAAGGCGTGCATTGCAAGAGTCAAGAGTTTCATCTCTGAAAGCTCAGAAGAGACAACGTTATTCTCATTCTCGCAGAAGTGCAAACTAAGCACAGGAGCCGTGCAAAGAGTGTGCAGGTTGAGTGAAGTCTCAGTGTTTGTAGACTGAGCAAAGTTGTTGAAGGACTGCTGTCGCGGAGAGTGCGCAGGGTTGAAGAGTCTGATACTTGGAAGTATCGAGGAATTGCCGCAAGGAGTGTGCGCAAGAATTTTCCCCAAGGAATTTGGGAATTTTTCAATCAAGCTCAAAGGAATTTGTGCCTTAAAACATTGGAAGGAGGCGCAACAACTTTGGTTTGCTGGTGGACAAGATTTCGTGAAGAGACCGTGTTCATTTCACAGAAATCATCAAGGAGGAATTTGACGGTCAGAATCCTCCGTGGAGGATTCGCGAAGCCCCGGAAGCCGTCAGATTTCGTAGAGGAGCAGGGGAGTTATGGCAGCATTCGTCCAATGCAAGATCGGGAAAATTGGACCGTAGGATCCGAACCAACGAGGGCCGTTGGATCACTCATGAAATTGCGTCTCGGGGTTTCGGGAGGTGAAGGGTCGAAACCTTTGTAGCGAGACTCACGAGATCACGAAAGGTGAGATAACAAAGGAATCTAAGTCGTTCGTCGAAAGGGAGACATGTGTCGCAAGATCACCCATCTTGGGGACTCGAATATTGAAGGTCCGAAAGAGAAGTTTTTCAACTTCGCGAGTGGCGAAGCTGCGAAGTGAATCGGGGCTGTTCATCTGGGAGTGGACAGGTGGCGTGCTTGCCAACATGGAAGTCAGACTTTATTGACTACTTCGGGGTTTCGTGAATTGGAGAGTCGGAAGTTCAACATCAGGACTCGCGAAGTTGCGAGGTCCGAAACTCCGAAAAAGGCGGGAGTTGCGTGTGGGACCCGCGAAGAAGACGTGTCGGAATTTTGCCATTTCGGCATATCGGAGGATAAGAGGTCGAGACTTTCGTCCTGAAAGTCCTGAAGCAGCGAGTAGCGAAGTCGCGAAGAAATCTAAGCCATCCATCGGAGGAGGACATGTGTCAAAGATCAGAAGATCTTGCGAACTCGGGGGTTCGCAGGGTGAGAGCCCAAGAGTCGGGTACTTCAAGTCCTGAAACCGCGAAAGGCGAAGTCGCGAAGTGCCAAAGCCGGGCACGAGGGACACGTGGCTGAACCTCAAGGTGGGGGCCATGTGATAGACAGGCGGACACGTGTTTCCAAGAGGAAGGGAGTCAACACTTCGTTGACTTCTCGCTTCTTGGGATTTTGTAAGGTAAGAGCTCGAAGGTACGACGTTGAAACTCGCAAAGGTGCGAGAGGTGAGAGAAGCTAACGATAAGACTAGCGGCGATCGTGCGGGGAAGGCGCTGACAGAATAAGAGCTATAGCCATTTCGCGAGTTCGGATATCGTGGAATTGGAGGAAGAGTCGGAGTTTCAACTCGCGAACTCGCGAAATCGCAAACCGTGAAAAGGAACTTGTGGATCGATTTGAAAGGGGATTCTAGCAGAGAATCCGAAAGAGACGATCTGGCTCGAAAGGGAATTTAGAATGATCCTGTGAGTGGATCTCGGTCCCGAGGGCCGATAGGTTTGCACCATTTGGTATCAGAGCACAGAAAGGTTTCTTTGCTTTCTGTAGCAGGGAAAAGGAAGATTCACCATGCCGTCGAGAATAAGAGACAAACAAACACCCGATCCGCCAGAGGATAGGCAGATGCCGAGAAGAAGGGGTAGGCAGATGCCTGATCCAACCATAGAAAGAGAGATGCGTGACCTACGCGCCAGACTAGAGGACATGGAGACAACACAGAGGCGCACAACCGGTGCTGGGGAGCTTAGTGATTCCGAAAGTGAAGATGAAGCTGAACATGAAGGAGAAGAAATCACAGCAGAAGATGCAACAAACGAACGCCTGATTAGGGCTGTTGCAAGAATGGGTGCTAAGGCAAAAATAGATATTCCAGTATACGAGGGAAACTTGGATGCCAAAGAGCTTCTAGATTGGATTAGAGCTCTGGACACATATTTTGACTATGAAGATGTCGAGGAAGACAAAAAGGTCAAACATGCTGTCACAAGACTTAAAGGACATGCATCATTGTGGTGGGATGAGCTACAAGCTGACAGACGCTGCAAAGGCAAGTAAAAGATCAAGAGTTGGGATAGGATGATCGCAAAGATGAAGGCAAAATTCATTCCCAGGGACTGCCAAATTACTCTGTTTCGGAGAATGAAAAATTTGAGACAGAAACTGATGTTAGTGAAGGAATATACTGAAGAATTCTACAGGCTGAACATCAGGGCAGGTCATCGCGAAAGTGATGATGAAAAAGTTGCCAGATACATGAATGGTCTGAGATACGACATTCAGGATGAGATGAGCATGATGACCATCCGAACAGTGGAAGATGCTTATCAGATGGCTCTAAAAGCTGAAGAGTAGTTGAGTCGAAAACAAGGTCAAAGAGGCTGAGGCAGAAGTCATCCCAAAGGCAAATCAGTTTCCCATGATAGAAATCAGAAACCCAAGGAAGACTGGAAGAAACCTCAGACTCAAATTGAGAGAGGTGGAAGTTCACAGAGATGGCAGCATACCGAACAGACAGATCAGTATGCTGATGGAAACATTTTCCCTCGAACCAGAGGTAGAGGAAGAGGAAGATGTGGAGTGGTAAAATGCTTCACATGTGGAAAAAATGGACACAAGTCTTATGAATGTCCAGACAAAAAGAAGGAAGGTGGTGAAACTCACATCGCCGAAGCACAGAGGCGAAATGTTGAGGCAGAAGATGCTGAAGGTGGAAGATCATTGATGATGCGAAAGGTTCTCTTAACGCCAGAGAAGGAGGTGGATAATCCAGTGCAAGGAAATAGTCTTTTCCGGACTGCTTGCAAGACCAAGGATAGGGTATGCAAGGTCATTGTGGATAGTGGTAGCACAGACAATCTCGTTTCTACAGAGATGGTAGAGAAGCTGGAGTTGGAGACTATTGATCATCCAAGCCCATACAAAGTTTCGTGGTTGCAAAAAGGACATCAGGTAAATGTCACTAAACAATGTTTAGTTGAGTTTAAAATAGGAGGGTATAAAGATGAAATACTTTGTGATGTTATTCTCATGGATGTTTGTCATCTATTGCTGGGTAGACCGTGGCAATATGACAAAAATGTGATTCATGATGGGAGAAAGAGCACATACACCATAGAGAAAAATGGGAGAACTCACATGTTGTTGCCGATTAAGGACAAAGAGGTGAAATCGGAGGTGAGCAACACTGTACTTCTCATGAGTGGGAAGGAACTTCTTATAGAGGTTAAGAATAAGGAGGAACCGCAATTCATTGTGGTCAGGAAGCCAAAGATTGTTTTAACCAACACAAGGGTAGACGATTTACCAGAAGAGGTTCAGAAACTGTTGGAAGAGTTTGCTGACATAGTAGTGGACGAACTACCTCATTCGTTGTCACCGATAAAAAGTGTGAGTCATCATATTGATCTCATACCCTGAGCTAGTTTACCAAACAAAGTAGCATACAGATTGATGCCGCAGGAGAATGAAGAAGTCAAAAGACAAGTCCAGGATTTGTTGGACAAGGGGTTGGTTAGAGAAAGCTTGAGTCTGTGTGCTTTTCCGACAGTACTCAGTCCGAAGAAAGATGGAGGCTAGAGGATGTGTACTGACTCGAGGGCAATCAACAAGATAACCATCAGGTACAGATTTCCATTTCCAAGGATGGATGATTTGATGGATTGCTTGAGTGGAGCAATTTTTTTTTCGAAGATTGATTTGAAAAGTGGATATCATCAGATTCGTATGAGAGAAGGTGATGAATGGAAGACAGCCTTCAAAACTAATGAAGGGTTGTATGAATGGCTTGTTATGCTGTTTGTCTTAACAAACACGTCAAGTACCTTCATGAGGTTGATGAACGAAGTCCTGAAGGAGTTCATCGGAAAATTTGTCATTGTGTATCTTGATGACATACTGATTTTCAGTAAAACAGAGGCAAAGCATCTGGAACATTTGGCTACAGTGATGAAGAGGTTACAACAAGAGAAGCTGCTGATAAACATGAAGAAATCTTCGTTCATGAAGACATAGCTCATTTATTTGGGGTTTTTTATTTCTGCAGATAAGTTGAGGATGGATCTAGATAAGGTGGAGGTAATTAAGAATTGGCCATCACCAAAGAATATCTTTGAAGTTCGAAGTTTTCACGGATTAGCTAGTTTCTACCGGAAGTTCATCAGGAATTTCAGTGGAATTAGTGCACCAATGATGGACACAGTGAAGAAGAGACACAAGTCTTTTCATTGGACACAAGAGGCTGAGAAGAGCTTCAATTTGTTGAAGAAGAAAATCACGGAACAACCAATTCTGGTGTTGCATGATTTCCAAAAGACATTTCAGGTAAAGTGTGATGCAAGTGGATTTGCAATAGGGGCAGTCTTGAGTCAAGAAGACATGCCGATAGCATACTTCAGTGAGAAGCTGAATGAAGCGAAAGTGAAATACTCCACGTATGACAAGGAGTTCTATGCTATTATTCAGGCCTTGAAGAAGTGGAGACACTACTTGATTCCTAAGGAGTTTGTTTTATACAGTGACAATCATGCTTTGCAATTTGTGACTCAACAAGAGAAGTTGAATCAAAGACATGTTAAATGGGTTGAATACATGCAGAATTTTACTTTTGTAATTAAGCATATTTCTGGAACTGCTAACAAAGTTGTTGATGCTTTGAGCAGGAAATGTTTGTTGTTGCAGGAGTTCAGAGTCAAAACACTGGGTTTTGATGATCTCAGGAACATGTACAGAGGTGATCCAGATTTTAAAGAGGTGTATGAAGCAACTGAGAATCCAATTCTTAGGGACATAGGTCAATGGATAGAATACATGATCCAGGATGGATTGTTATTCAGGGGCAATCAAATTTGTATTCCAAAGTGCTCCATGAGGGAGAATTCGCTGAAGGAGAAACATAGTGGAGGATTGGCTTGGCATTTCGGTCATGACAAGACGTTCTCAAAGCTAAACGAATCATATTTTTGGCCAGGAATGTGAGTAGACGTCAAAATATTTGTGGACAGATGTAGAATTTGTCAACATTCAAAAGGGAAGAGGCAGAATGCAGGCTTTTATCAACCATTACCCATACCTGACAGGCCATGGGATGCAGTCAGCATGGACTTCATATTGGGGTTGCCAAGAACACAAAGAGGGTTTGACTCAATCTTTGAAGTGGTAGATAGATTTTCTAAGATGGCACATTTCATACCGTGTCAGAAAACCAGTGACGCAACTCACATTGCGAATCTGTTTTTCAAAGAAGTCATTCAACTTCACGGCTTACCAAGGAGCATAGTTTTGGATCGAGACACCAAGTTCGTAGGACACTTCTGGAGAACCTTATGGAAAAAGCTGGGAACAAACTTGTCGTTCAGTTCAGCTTATCATCCTCAGATGGATGGACATACAGAAGTTGTAAACATGAGTTTGGGAGACTTGCTGAGGATCTTGGTGACAGAACACCACAGTCAGTGGGATAATATTCTGCCATAGGCGGAATTTGCTTACAATGATTCAATCAACATAAGCATAGGGCAGATTCCATTCCAAATTGTTTATGGGATGTAGCCAAGAGGAGTTTTTGAATTGAGAGATTCAAAACAGAATGCAACTAGGAGTGCTAGTGCAGAGGATTTCGCAGAAGCGATGAAGGAACATCACAGCCAGGTGAAGGAGCGATTGAAAAACTCGAGCCATGAGTATAAACACAGAGCAGATCAACACAGGAGACAACTTCAATTTGAGGTTGGTGATTTGATTCTGGCACATCTGAGAAAGGAAAGGTTCCCAAGTGGAACATATAACAAACTGAAGATGAAGAAGATCGGACCATGTAAGGTCTTGAAGAAATTTGGGGCAAATGCTTATGAGATTGAATTACCCGATGGGATCAGAATTTCTCCGATATTCAATGTCTCAGATTTGTACCCATACAAAGCTGAGGAAGTAGAAGTAGGTAGTGAACAACCAGAGGTTCAGTGGTCTAAACAGATGCCAGTTGCAGAGAAGCCACAGATGGAAATCATACTGGACAAAAGAGTTAGCAAGAGGACCAAAAGAAAATAATACTTTGAATACTTGGTCAAGTGGAAGGGACATCCAGTTAAAGATGCCAGCTGGGAGAATGAAGCAGAGATTCAAAAGCATGGACAAACCGTGCGAGAGCTCATGGACAGGAGCCCATGAAAATTTTCAAGCGAGGGAGTATGATGCAGGAGCATCGCCAACATCAAGCAAGCATGGGCAACGCCAACGCATTTTGGCATGTGATAAATTGTTTGAATGTTTTTGAAGTGGATATGCCAGACTTAAATGAGATAGTTAAAGAGAGGCGTACTTCTTGATTTGTAAACAGACCTTGAGCATCCCGCTCTCATCTGTAATTAGGTGAAGGCATTTAAGTTAATGAATGTAAGTAGGTAGAATTGAATTCCCAGATTAGACAGTTTTAGGAGCGAAGAGGGAAACGGGATATAGACACCCTCATTTGTATCATTGTAACAATAAGCAACATTATGATTATGAGAGCACATGAGAGCAGAAAACTGTGTAGAAGAACCCATGTACAAAAATTCTGAGATTAATATATGAAGTTTAATTCATAATCATGGCGTTCAAATACTTTCTGTGTATGCATGATTGAATGTTCTGCTCAAGATTGTTTACTCTCTGTTATGCATTCGCTTTGATGCGTGAATGTTTGATTTCATATTTAAATGTCTGAAGTCTGAAGAAAGGGAGAGTGAGGAATGAGTTTCAATTGTTTCTCTGTCTGAGCAAGAGGTTTCCTGCAAGGAGTGCAATGAAGTTGTCTGCAAGGCGTGCGTTGACAAGAGTCCAGAGTTTCATCTCTGAAAGCTCAGAAGAGATAACGTTATTCTCATTCTCACAGAAGTGCAAACTAAGCACAGGAGCCATGCAAAGAGTGCGTAGGTTGAGTGAAATCTCAGTGTTTGTAGACTGAGCGAAGTTGTTGAAGGACTGCTGTCGCAGAGAGTGCGCAGGGTCGAAGAGTCCGATACTTGGAAGTATCGAGGAATTTCCGCAAGGAGTGCGCGCAAGAATTTTCCCCAAGGGATTTGGGAATTTTTCAATCAAGCTCAAAGGAATTTGTGCCTTAAAACGTTGGAAGGAGGCGCAACAACTTTGGTTTGATGGTGGACAAGCTTTCATGAAGAGACCGTGTTCATTTCGCAGAAATCGTCAAGGAGGAATTTGATGGTCAGAATCTTCCATGGAGGATTCGCGAAGCCCCGGAAGCCGTTAGATTTCGCAGAGGAGCAGGGGAGTTACGACAACATTCGTCCAGTGCAAGATCGGGAAAATCGGACCGTAAGATCCGAACCAACGAGGGCCGTTGGATCACTTGCGAAATTGTGTCTCGGGGTTTCGGGAGGTGAAGGGTCGAAACCTTTGTAGCGAGACTCACGAGATCGTGAAAGGCGAGATAGCGAAGGAATATGAGTTGTTCGTCGGAAGGGAGACACGTGTCGCGAGATCACCCGTCTCAGGGACTCGGATATTGGAGGTCTGAAAGAGAAGTTTTTCAACTTCACGAGTGGCGAAGCTGCGAAGTGGATCAGGGCCATTCATCTGGGAGTGGACAGGTGGTGTGCTCGCCAACACGGAAGTCAAGCTTTATTGACTACTTCGGGGTTTCGTGAATTGGAGAGTCGGAAGTGCAACATCAAGACTCGCAAAGTCGCGAGGTCTGAAACTACGAAAAAGGTGGGAGTTCTGTGTGGGACCTGCGAAGAAGACGTGTCGGAATTTTTTCGTTTCGGCATATCGGAGGATAAGAGGTCGAGACTTTCGTCCTGAAAGTCCCGAAGCAGCGAGTAGCGAAGTCGCGAAGAAATCTAAGCCGTCCATCGGAGGAGGACAGGTGTCAAAGATCAGAGGATCTCGCGACATGTGTCTCCCTTTCGACGAACGACTCAAATTCCTTCGCTATCTCGCCTTTCGCGATCTCATGAATCTTGCTACAAAGCTTTCGACCCTTCACCTCCCGAAACCCCGAGACGCGATTTCGCGAGTGATCCAACGACCCTCGTTGGTTCGGATCCAACGGTCCGATTTTCCCGATCTTGCATTGGACGAATGCTGTCGTAACTCCCCTGCTCCTCTGCGAAATCTGACAGCTTCCGGGGCTTCGCGAATCCTCCACGGAGGATTCTGACCGTCAAATTCCTCCTTGACGATTTCTGCAAAATGAACACGGTCTCTTCACGAAAGCTTGTCCACCAGCAAACCAAAGTTGTTGCGCCTCCTTCCAACGTTTTAAGGCACAAATTCCTTTGAGCTTGATTGAAAAATTCTCAAATCCCTTGGGGAAAATTCTTGCGCGTACTCCTTGCGGCAATTCCTCGATACTTCCAAGTATCGGACTCTTCAACCCTGCGCACTCTCTGCGACAACAATCCTTCAACAACTTCGCTCAGTCTACAAACACTGAGACTTCACTCAACCTGCGCACTCTTTGCACGACTCCTGTGCTTAGTTTGCACTTCTGCAAGAATGAGAATAACGTTATCTCTTCTGAGCTTTCAGAGATGAAACTATGGACTCTTGTCAATGCACGCCTTGCAGACAACTTCATTGCACTCCTTGCAGGAAACCTTTTGCTCAGACAGAGAAACAATTGAAACTCATTCCTCACTCTCCCTTTCTTCAGACTTCAGACATTTAAATATGAAATCAAACATTCACGCATCAAAGCGAATGCATAACAGAGAGTAAACAATCATGAGCAGAACATTCAATCATGCATAAACAAAAAGTATTTGAACGCCATGATTCTGAATCAAACTTCATATATTAATCTCAGAATTTCTGTACATGGGTTCTTCTACATAGTTTTATGCTCTCCTATGCTCTCATAATCATAATGCTGCTTATTGTTACAATGATACAAGTGAGGGTGTCTATATCCCATTTCCCTCTTCACTCCTAAAACTGTATAATCTGGGAATTCAATTCTACCTACTTACATTCATTAACTTAAATGCCTTCACCTAATTACAGATGAGAGCGGGACGCTCAAGGTCTGTTTACAAATCAAGAAGTACGCCTCTCTTTAACTATCTCATTTAAGTCTGGCGTATCCACTTCAAAAGCATTCAAACAATTTATCACATGCCAAAATGCGTTGGCGTTGCCCACGCTCGCTTGATGTTGGCGATGCTTGACGTTGGCGATGCTCCTGCATCAAATCATCATCAATTTTCTTCTTTAAATCCATCACGATGGATTTTGCATTCTGTCATACTGAATATTTTCTCTGTATATTTTCTTTGACTCAGGAAAATCTCATCGGTCCTCTTGTCATACTTCTTGTCCCAAGAAGTGGTGCGTCATACTTAGAATCTTCATCTTGAATTCAGAGGTCAAGGATTACTTGTATCCAACAACAAGGCTTTCTGAATAAGTCATCAAAATCAGGCTCTCGTCACCAACACTGTAATGATATAGGTTTGGATCAACAACATTCTTGCTGAAATCCAAACTCATCAAGAATCTATCTATCTGATATAGTTTCCAACTCATTGATGATAGTACTGATGGAAGTGTATCAGGTTCACTGGATCAAGTGTCGCATTATAGACAACTCCCTTTGTTTGTGAGAAACCTCTGGCTATAGATCTCGTTTTGTATTTCTTGACACTTTTATCAGCTGCATGCTTGATCATATAGATCCACTTGAAAGTTACCACAAACTTCCCTTTCTGGTCCCTGAATAATATCTTATGCATCATTCTGGTATTCTTTTGTTATGGCATCTTGCCGTACTGGTTCTCTTGTTGTTTCTCTAAGACACAGAGTCTCAACATCAATGAAGTGGCTCATGACTGAAGGATAGCTCGAAAATCTCTTTTGCTTTCTCAGGATGTGCCTTGAGAGGTTTGTATGTTTCTCTGCCTCTTTGCAGAGTGAGTCTAGGTAGGCCTTTTACGCCCTACTGCAATATCTCTGAATATATCAACTGGAGCACTGGATTAGCTGAAATAATGTCTGTCTCCCTCTGGACTGTTTAGGGGGAAAAGGTATTTGTCTTTTCCTTCTTAGATAATTTTGATTCACTCTTGAGTTAATAACTCCTTCTGAAATCTTGAGGGAGTGACATCTTCCTTTGTTGTTAACCTGTATGAAGCAAGAAAACAACGAAAGGAAACAAAACAAGAATATCTCCTAGAGGAGATTTATGAGTACATCTCTAGAATCAAAATAATTTTAAGAATTGTTGTCACAACTACAACACTTGTAATGTAGCATGATAATCTAAAACAATCAAACCTGGGGTTTCTTTACTTCCAGTGTGTTGTTCTTCTGAAATGCACTGCCACTTCTCTGAGTCCATGATTTGCACCAGGGTTTTCTTTCTCCTACAAATACCCTTATAACAGTGATGCAAATTTCATATATATATATACATGTGCATACCTAAGGGAGCTGATATGATTTCTTAAATGACACTTGGCTGATTTCTGTCCTCTGGCATCTTCATGAAGAAGGTGGTCACAGTGTCACCTCTTTGCATTACTCATAATAGGTCTTCCTTTGAAGCCTTGTCTTCTAGGAACTTGAAGTTGCTTTATTTATCAAGCTTAACTTCCATCATAGTTCTGGCTTTGCACATCGAATCCACTTTGCTTGTATTCCATGTAAGGTAATAATTCCATGTAAGGTAATAAAAAAAGGGTTCACATATGCTTTGGTAGCAACATAGACAGTGTAGAGAGGACTAAAGGAATTAGTGTGACACCAGAGCCAATATTTATGATGATACTCTTATTTCTTTTCAACATTCTAGGAAGCACAGTGTGGATTATTCTGGTAGTATTTTCTGCATTCACTTGCTCATGTCCTCTATACTGATTCCTGAAATCCACCACAACAATTTTTACTTGGGTTCTGTATTTTATTTGTAAGGTTTTAAGCTTGGAAGGATATCTTTCAACCAAGATCAAGTTGATCATATGGCTAGCTGACTGAATGGCAAATAGCCTCTCAATTCTATTTGTTGAGGTATGTCATTATTTCCCATGATTCATACTTGCTCAGATTCTTAAGAAGGTCACCCATATCTAGTTCAGGAATCCTTTTGAAGTGGTGAAGATGGTAAGTAGGTTAAGGGCTCGGACGAGGAGGAGAATCATTCTCTCTAGGCTTGCTTGGTTCAGGAACACCACCAACAGATTTGAAGCCTTTTAATTCCAGTCCCCCAAGTTTATGCTCTGTGTTAGATCTGAGAGTTCCTTTCCAAAAGATCCACCACAGTGAAGAATGCTTGTGTAAATACGGAATCCTTGATCTCAGTTGAGCTTTAGGCAGTCCGGTCTTCTTATTACAGTGTTGTAGCTGTTATGCTGAGCCTCTTCCAGGCATCGACAACCTTTTCTTAGCAGGCCGAGTTGTCAAGGGACAAGTGGCGGCCTTTCCTGCTGTCTAAGAGGCTTGAACAGGTATCGGTTTTAGGCCTGCGGTTATTCACAGGGTTGACTATATCCGGCCCCCTTAATTTTATGCTACAGGAACCTATATGCCACGGGAAGCATTAGGTCCAACCCGCCTTCTTCCTTTTTCTGTTAAGGTATTGCTGTGGCAATGTTTTAGAGGCCTGCGACCACTTTTAAAATGGACAGCCGACTCTCCTTTTTCATAACTGTAGGCTCTGGCCTCTTTCACAGAATTTCGAGGCAGCTTGTGGGGTTTCTTCTAGGCTCCGACCTTTTCTTTTATGGCTGTAAGATTCAGTCTCTTCTTTTGCCATACAGATGTTTCCCTTCCGGTCTCCTCTTCATTCACCACAGAAAGGAGTTCCGACCTTCTTCCTCTTTATACCTACAACAACATTTGACATACCTTTCCTTAAAATCTTTGGTGTGTAATGGTTTTCTTCAAGACTGCTATGATACCGTGTTGATTTTTCAGTAAGCTAGGTTAAGAATGAAGTTTATTTCATTTTATCATTTAACTTAATCATAGACAACAATGTTGCAGATTATAAGAAGAAACACCATGCACAAGAACACAAGAAATATCCTGGGAAACCCTTTTCAACAAGGAAAGAAAATCCAGCCAAATCCTTTGCTATAATCTTCAAGAGACTTTGCTATAATCTTCAAGAGAAAGACCTTCACCACCAAGAATGACCTAACACACGAGAGAATACTTAAACCCTAAAAAACTAGCGCCCAAAAGAAATGCGCACCTGTCCATCCATCATTAATGGGGAGGGGACGAAAACTCCATCATGGTTTGGTTTGGGGACTACTGCTTGTTCTCTCCCTCTATCCATCATACATAAGTGGTAGGATTTCATGTTGT
>JZKD02S0837723.1:133521-148251 GCA_000966675.3 Picea glauca
TTGTAACTATAAACGTGTCTGACGTTGATATGAAGGATCACCAACAAGATCAACAACTTCTTCTCGTGTTGAACGAACCCATCTAGGAAGTGGTGGTGTTGGTGCAAGTTCAGTTTAAATGGACTCATCTAGAGGAAGGTGAACAGAAGGATGTGGATTTTCATCCTCACTGTCATCATCTGAAGAAGAATAAACCATAATAGGAACAAAGAAGGAACAAATGCCAAAGATGGATTGCAAGTCAAAGAAGGCACAAATGTCGAATTAGGCTAGCAGGACAAGAGATTTTCATCAAATTTAACAACTCTTCTAATAATAATTTCATTACAACGTGGTTGAAGAAGTCTATAACCTTTGACATGTTTACAATTATAACCAACAAATATACACTTCTCACTTTTTTTTTCTTGGGGATATAGCACGGGAAACCCCCGAGTACTTCCCTACATTTCGTGGATGGTAAACAGGGTAAATCGTTCGGCCCGATTACGGGCCTAACCCATTAGGGACATAAAGTGAGGCCCTAAATAGGCTCCTAGTGAGGGATTCGACCCCGGAACCTCATTCGAGCAAACAATGACACTCATCCACTTGAGCTAACCCACCAGGCTATACACTTCTCACTTTTAGGTTGCAATGATTTCCTTTTCTCATCAGGAGTGTGAGCCCATGCTACATTGCCAAATACATGAAAGTGAATTACATCTAGCCTAAGTTTATTCCATGCTTCTTCTGGTGTTATAGTTTTTAGAGCCTTAGTGGGAGTGCTGTTTGTTATGTAATTTTCACAATTAATGGCTTCTGCCCAATACTTTAGACTTATTCCCTTATATTGGATCATGCAATTAGCCATTTCTTTTAAATTGTGGTTCTTTCTCTTAGCAACACCATTTTGTTGTGGTGTATATGGAACAATGTGTTGCATTTGGATGCCCTAAGTAGTGAAGTAACTTTTAAAATTATTGTTCACATGCCTCCATTATCTGTTCTTAACATTTGAAGTTGATGTCCAGATTGATTTTCTACAAGGGCCTTGTAAGCCAAAAACTTTTCAAACACTTCACTCTTAAGTTTTAAGAAGTAAAACCAAGTGCATCTGGAAAAATCATCAATGAAGGTTAAGAAATACTCGCACCCAGAAAAAGAAGGAGAAGAAAGTGGACCACACAAGTCACTATGAACACGCTGCAAAGGGACCGAGGTGTGCTAAGAGGCACATATGTCAAAACTGTCCAGATGATGTTTTCCAAGAACAAAACTGACACAAACACCATCCCTGCATGAAGCAAGAGGAAGACTAGTCACCATTTGTTTATTACATAGTTGCTGCAATGAGTGATAGTTTAGATGACTAAACGGCTCATGCCAAAGTTTGCTCAAGTCACCGCTATGAGAAACACAAACTGATGGAAAATATGATGACCCAAAGTTGTCAAACTTGTACAACCTGGTAATATCATCAACAATTTAAGTTGCAAGAACATGTCGAGGATATTTTAGATCCTTGATTACAACTTGGTGAGGTGAAAACTCTACATTTTTACTTTCACCTGAATGAGTGATTTGATATATCTATAGAAGGTTGGAGGAAAGACTTGGAACCCATAATACATCATTAAAATGCCCGTTATCTACTTGAACTGTTCCAGAACCTACAACACTAAGATATATATCATCACTAACAAATATTTTCTTGATGTTACATTCATTTAGAGCAAAAAATATGGCTTTATCCTTAACCATATGATAATATGCTCTAGAATCAATAAGCCACTCATAAGAAGTAGAAGTAGAAGTTGCATTGAAGTAGAAAACATAAATAAAAAGTGCATGTCATGAAAAGAAAAAGAAGAAGAATCAATACTGATGTCGTGCTTCTTCATCGTTTCTTCTAAAGCTGCCATCTTCTTAAAACATTTGGACTCATCATGACCACCTTTCCCACAAAATTTGCAATGTATTTTAGTCTTCTTATTTTTAGATTTTGCTCCTTTTTCACCATTAGGAGCTGAAGTTGGTTGAAAGGGTTTGGGACCCTTGTTTTTCTTCTTGTTGTGGAAAGAATGTTGCTTCTTGAAATTCTTGGATTTATCTTTCTGCTAGACTACTAAGGCTTTGTTGTAGGTACATGTAGTGCTAATCAATCCAAGTAGAAGAAGCTTATCTTTCTATCGAATAAGAACATCACAAAAGGAATCAAGAGAGGTTTTTTTTATAAGTAGTCCCTAGAGCTTCTCTAGTGGTATAAAAGGTAGATACAAAAACAGAATATGCAATGCCAAGCTTAGCAAGGATGACATATATGCATTGATCTTCTGGCATATCTATTTTTCATTATATACATAAAACTCTAAGTGTTTTGAACTTAGATAAGTAATCTCAATGCAAGGAAAATCATTTACACTTAATGTCAATAATTGATTCTCCAACTAGTGGGATTGAATATTATTGTGTTTACCAAATACAATTTCAAGCTTTGCCCAAGCATCATCGACGTCATTAATTCCTTGAAGGTGAAACCTTAAATCAAGAGAGACAGATATTTTGATCATTCCACATGCTTCTTCATTCTTATTTTCCCATTTTACTTTCTTTTCATCACCATTGGGTTCTAGTTCTTTCCCTATGGTAATCCAGTACAATCATTTACTTCTTAATACATCTTCCATATAGAATTTCCACGATAAGTAGTTGGTATTGGTAAGAAAAATATCACTGGGATATGCCATATTAAAATATGCCGAAAAGATGAAATTGATGGTCTAGATGGAAAGGTCTTGAAAAAATAGGTTGTTTAAAAAAAACGACACTGAAAACGAACTTCGGATGTGAAAGTTACACCCTTTTGAAAAAAAGGCATAAACGATGACCAAAGAGCCACATGGAAAGTAGAAGTTGGTCCTTGTGGTGATGATCCTCCTAATTGTTCCTATAAACTCACTTTTAAATAAGTTATGAGGTGACCCACTTTTATAGAATAAACGAGAATCACTTTTATAATGAAGTTACTTTGTAAATGAAAGTTGTATGCAAAATAACTTAAAATAAAATATTAAAGTTATTTAATAATGATTCACTTTTATAACTTAAGTGAAATTCACTTTACAATGAATTCATGGAAATTTTCAAAAAAATTAACAAAAGAGAGACTTGAATTCAAGACCTCTTACTAAGAAAAGTGATTTTTAACCAAGTGAGTTAGTGCAAACCATAGTATGTTGTTTAGAAGGAGGATTGGAGGTGTTGTTGTTGTTGTGGAAGACGACATACAAGAAACAAATTTTGCTTCTCGATGACAACAAGGGTTAGATCTCGGTTAGATTACCTGAAAAATGCAAGTTTTCTCTCTATTTTTGATCTACCAAGATCGCACAAAGCACAGGAAAAAGAGCATATGCAGACATGAAACCCTTTTCGTTTTTTTTTTTGATTTTCCAAGCAAGGCAAAGAGCATATGTAGATCGAAAAGAGTAGAAACCCGGAAATAAAAAACCAAAAAACCAAAATAAAACTGAAATATTAACTTTGCAAAAATTTAAAAGGGCGTATTCGAGATTTATACCTTCGGATCTGACGAAAATGGTCGTATATTGGGGAAACATAAACCTTTTCGAGTGAAATGAAAACAATCCATAACTGAAACGAGCGCTGCTGATGTAATGGAACAATCCTCTTACCTAAGAAATGTATGAAAATGGCAGAAACCATAGATGAGGCAACATAACTTCACGATCTCGATCTACAACGAGAGTGGGTCTTCAAATGTGCTTTGATACAATGTTCAAGAACACATGTATTCCAACAGAGGACGAACACCTTCAATAACCACTCACACAACTAGATCAAAGATCAATACACCGATGTTTTGACGTGGTTGCTATCATCGAAAAATTGCTCACAATAATACAAGCAATGGTTGAAGAAAATACCAACACAACATATTAATCAACATACCTCAAGCGTTTATAGAACCTATCCAACAAGAAACCAAAACTATGCAAATAGTCATTGAAATTCATCACAATCTCCCAAAAGTTGGCTTGCACACATTTGCGTGAGCCAACACAACGTTGAATGTGAAAACTATGCGTGTTGCACGACTGTCTCCACAAGAAGCTGCATTGATGCAGAAATGGCACATTAATGCATTTGGTCGTTCCTCAACCACTTCCATGTTGAAGTGTACCATGATAAGACTCCAAAATCGGCCCGAAATCTATCTTTAGGGCTATTGAAAGAATGGGTAGTACCTTCAAAGGGCTCCCATTCACACTACAAGAAAGTTATGAAAAAGCTTGCATTGGTCCTATAAATACATGACCAAGGTATGCAAATAAAGAGAAGAGTTTTGAGTATTTTTATGTTGTTCATTTGGTTTTAAAGAAGTCATCACTCTCCTAAAGCTTCTTAAGCATCCATAGCAAGTGTTTCACTTCTCTCCTCTTGAGAAGTTCAACCATCAAGTCTTCACCATTGTATTTGCATTTTTAGAAGAAGAGAGATTTTTATTTGGGGTATTCAAGAGCCCTCCCAAGGAGGAAAAGGGGACTTATAAGTTCCCATACTTCTCCTAGGTATTATCAATTCGAAGATCAATCATATTGGTAGCTATTTATTGTCTTTCTTTCATTCATCCATTTGAGTTTTTACATGCTTAGTTTAGTTTTTATTTCGTTGTTTTCTCTTTGGTTGATCCACTAATCAACTAACCATCTTCTGTATTGTCTTGTTGGCCTAATAAGGGAACTAAGTGGTTTTTTTTTCGCTCACCCAAGTGGAAAACCGAGCCCAATAGATTGACGAACTCCATTGAGGAGTTGGATCAAATTCTTCCCCAATGAGGATATTCGAGCTTTCTTTCTCACCAATGTGTGTTTGCAGGGATCAAAACCGGCCTAGTACAAACCTCAGATGCAAGAATTGAGTCTCTGATCAAGATAACTCAATTCAAATTTCGGTCCTGCCATTTCTATGTGTTTGCGCAGGTTAGGGAAAAACAAACGCTTAGAGTTGCACATTTTCCTTCTTTTCTTTTCGCGCAGACTGCGCACTGTGCACAACTGTCAAAACTTACAACCACATAGAAGTCTTCTTTCTCATTGATTGTAAGGGCTTTCAAGATTGATTTCACCGATTTTTTCTAGGTTTATTTTTTCAACACTTTGCAAATCCATAAAAGTAGACTTAGAGTTCGTTCTTGCACTAGTATTTAGCCACACATAGACATTTAAAGGGATAAAAAGAACCATAACATATTTACCTTTATTTTTTTCCACATGAATGATTTAGTATAGCATTTGAACTCTAAAGTTAACTTTTTGGTTTTGTAATCATCAACTAAATCGGGACTAGGAGGTGATTTTGATATCCTTAATTATGCTCTTTCCCTGACACCTTTGTGTGATCCAGGGGAATCATAAAGAGGGCCCCTTAAGAATCTCCATCTCCCTTTAATAAATCAACCAATTAGGAGAGGCAAATACATTCCCACATGTTCGCAATCTACGAAGAGTTTCAAAGTTTTATTAGATTAGATAAAATTCTAGGAAGTTTAAAGGATCAAGAGTAAGGACCCACATGTCCACCATGCTAGTGATCTAGGGATTTTAAAATTTCAGAAGGATTGTCTTGAAATTTAGTAAGTTAGAGTTAAACAAGAATTGTAAAGGACCAATCAATGTCCACATGTTAACAATATTGAACTTAACTTATTGAAAATTATTTGACACCATCACTTCTTGTACACAAAAGCACCTCACCACACAAACAAAAAATCTCTATTAGATACTTGAAACCATAATATGCTCTTCTCCCACAAGCGATCAAGGAGATTCATAAAGGTTTCATTTGTCTTTGGATTTTTTTCCACACCATTTTAATCAACGATCTTGGTTTATGACCCCAATCTCACAAACCATTTCAAATCCTAAAAACAACCATTAAACAACTCATCTTTAACCTCCACAGGAGGAGCACAAAATAAATCTCGGGGATATGTATCCAAATAATTCCTCATTATCATTTCTCATTGAAACTTATAAGTTGTGAAATAAGAAACCAAAATCATCTAAATCAAGCATTCCTACACCATAAGGAAGGGGGATACCCATGAAGGGTTGAAGGCCGAGATCTGGTTGTTCTGTGCATGCCTCCTTGAGTCACCCAACTCTGGAAAGCATCCATCCCATGGCCCATTTTTTAGGACAAAAATCTAAATGTCATGCTTGATCAAGATAGATTAGTTGCAAAATCTAGGTTTTTTCCACCCAAGCAGCGATTGGGGGCTGCAATTGCACCTCAATCAGATTTTGAACGACTATTGGGAAATATTGCTAGTAATTTCGAGATATACCCCCTTCACCCCTCATTATAACTGATTGTTCATACCTTCATTAGTTCCTCTTCTGGTGGGTTCATGCCCCATTATTGAGTGCTTTTGGAAGGTCCAGTTCTATTTTGAGAGGAAATACATTACGTATTTTAGCACACGTGCATTTTATTTTGTTTCGCCCATGCGAACAAAAGCCAAACTACCCTAATTTGTTACTTGTTTAGTTGTTTTATGTATGACCATTGATTACATGCAGCGGTAAATGACATTATTGAGATAGTGCACAAAATATAAAAAGCACTTGTTTATTTATTTTTCTCATCACCACTCACACATATCCTTTGCAAGTCCAGAATCATAGGAGAACCACATAATCCCCGTCATTCTAGACGCCTGCAGAACTTCCCTCCAACATTGGGAGGTGTTACCAATTTGGCTGACACATTAGCTCAACCATCACATACACAAGTGAGTGCAATTTTTTTAGGGTCAACCTTGCTTGGTTCCACCTTGCTTAATGCCAATATCCCAAACAACCCACCCACCAGTCCTCCATCACAAGAAGGCAAAGCCCAACCTTCCTCACAAGGAAATACTTCTCAACCCTCACGCACCATGGATGGAACACCTCCCACCATGTCATATTTGGAATCACTCAATATCTCATATTTGACCAAATTAAAGAATGATCCAATCCTACATGACCCCGCTTGGCCGAATATTCCCACCAAGTTAGCTTTTGACATCCCAAAGTTTGAAGGAAAAATGGGCGAAGACCCAACCAACCATATCATGTCCTTTCACCTATGGTTCTCTTCCAATAACATCATAGACAACTCCATTTGTTTGAGATTATTCAAAAGAACACTCATAGGTCCATCCTTCAAATGGTACGTGGACGAGAAATCAGGGTCCCATGCAACCTTCAAATCATTGGAAAACACATTCCTATCCTTCTTTCAACTACCTTTGCGCCATGATATTGGTTTGGATATTCTCCATGATTTTAAGCAAACCACAATCATCCACATTGTTGATCATATTCATGAATGGTGCTGAATAAGAAGTAATTATAAGGTTGATAGCACCCCCCAACAATGATTATATTGGTTCCTTAAATCACTAGTCATGGTCATAGCCAAATATGTGGCCACCACACTACCTCAAACCGAAGAAGAAGCCATATCAAAGGCTCAACAAATTGACCTCATCTATTCCCAATCTAGTTACCTTTACTCCATTCTACTTGATGCTCCTTGTCCTCTACCCCTTTGGCCAAGACAAATCAGGAGCATCCCACACAACAAATGGGTTGATCGGGTCCATGGCCTATGCTAACCCATATGCTCAATCGATACCCATGTTTGGGGCCAATCAATACCACCATCTATACAGGGGAGCCCACACTATTCTTCCCCCATTCCTCAACCAAATTTCATGGTACCTCCTACTCCCACGATGGGAGGACACATACCTACACCATTACCTAACTAGGTACAAATGCCACCTCCTGGTCCACCACCTACCCCTTTATAAAACCCCAATAGTAGGAGTGGCACATCCACCTCATACAATCAATACATACCCCCTCCTCAAGCTAATTTTTACTAACCTTTTCCTGGTCCCCCCCAACCCATTGCCCCACCACCCGGAAAACAACAGGCAGGGGTGAATTTTATTCAACCTTCTCCCATTCAAAAAGTTCAATCCTTTGAACAGTTGATTACAATTAACCTTCCTAATCAACCTAACAATAATCAGAAGAAGAGGAAGAATAAAAACAACAAAACCAAGGACAAGGGGGCAACCCTCGACAACAAAATCTCCTAGCAGGAGGTAACCAAAATCCCTAAGGGGGCAATAATAGTGACCAACCATGACACGGGGAAAACAATAATCTCAAAACCAATTTCCTTTGCACACTATGTGGCGAATACAACCATTACAACCATAATTTCCCCCAAATTCCTGATTCCAAATGGATGAAGGAAGCCGTGAATCCATCACGGCCCCCTCCCCCACAAGGCCCACCACAAGTACCTCAAAACTACCTACCAAACCCACCACTAGCGGTCTTGCAAAATATGATCCCCCATCAGGGGGTCATTAACACTCAGCTAGAAAATTTCCCTCACCCACAATAGATGGGACAATACCCTCACCTAGGTCAACCCCAACCTATAAATATAACATACCACAACATACTCCCCACCACTAAGGAGGAAATCCTATTACAAACTCACAACCATCTATACAACATACCACCCGACTCCATTCTGACCACCATGAATTCACACCAATTACATGTGAGACAAGCTCTAAAAATACCCTGCCTTAGCACAAAATAAACCACTCGATTACCCCGCACACCTCTGTGTAGGAAGGTATACAACCCCCATGCTAAGGCAACACACAACTATATCTTTATTGATGATTTGGCTCAACCCCCAGCTACCATGTCTGTTTTAGAGGTTCTCCAAACATTCCTTGCACAATGAAAGGCCTTGCTCTCATAGTTGGGGGAAGTCGACCCATCAAACACCCATTTAATCACTTTTGATTTGGATAAAACTGAGCCATGCCTTCCCTCTTTGGTTTCTTTCCAAATCTCGGTCAAAACCAAAATACCATAGTACATTGTTGTATCATGTCGAAAATTGTATGGAAACAACTTAGATCACCCAAGCTTGTCCCATTGACCAATACTCTTTGAGCATATGATGGACGCCCATCACAACCATAATTCCTCTACCAAAATGTTCCAGTTGAACTATAGGGAAAAACGATTCTCATAGACATTGAGGTCATCGATTCCCAATTGGATTACACCATCCTCTTTGGACATATCTACATGTGTGCCATGCGAGATGTTTCCTCTTTCATATTTCACACCATGCTATTCCCTCACAATGGGAAGATAGTCACTATAGACCAGTTGACACACTATGAACCCAATCAATCAGGGCACATAGAAAAAAATCTCCCTCTCATACGTGCCAGCTTTGACGTCTTGCTAGTCGTTTATTTTGTACCAAGCATATTTCAAGACTCATCATTAGTGGGATATTATCAGGGAAATATACCTAGCCTCCCTACCATAAGCATAGCTCAAGTCTGTGCAGTTACATCAAATGGCATTGAGATTCCTGATGATCCTTCTCTTGAAGGACCTACACCTCTGTCCTCCATGGAAACCTATACACCACAGGTAATCCTTGAAGAGACTAATTCACAAACCTCTCTGGAAGATTCCCCCATTCAAGAGAACCCATTGATGATTGGGAAAATCCCTATTTGGAAAATGGTCCCTCATGCCATCACCCAAATACCCTTATTTTATGCACCACCAGTCGTCACAACATATCAGGTCGCCGCTACTCTCACCTTGCCAAAAATGGTGATCACCATCCTAGTTTGGTATTTACAAACACCATCTATGGTACCAGTTCCATCCCTTTCACCTCCACGAGAGGTGTTTCCCACACAATTGATGGTTCAAACAAAAACTCTTCCAACCAATCACATAGGTGGGGGTAATACTACCAAACAAAGGGAACCAAGAAGAAAAAGGATCCCACCCTCCCCTCCCAAACTCATATCCAACCACCATGCACCCTCTGTGCAACAATTGGACACCCTACTAACTTGTGCCCTGCATTTCCTAAATTACGCAATTTAATTCAACTTCCAAAAGAAACACCCTTACTTCATACCCCAGTAGTGGCATCCACAACCGCAAAACATTCTTTATCCAAACAAAAATGTCTTCACACCAAATTTTTATGCGCCATATGCTCACAATATGGCCATTATACCCATCATTGTCCAGCTGTCCCTCAATTTTGGGAAACCCTAGCAGCAGTGAGGCACACGTCATTGCCTGACCCATATCAAGCACCCCCCATTGTCGCTAACATTGCTGACATCCATTATATTTCCACATCTAAATGAAAGGATGAGATCTCCATGTGCATTGTGACACCATATGGACCATTTCACGTACATGTGCCCTCTCATTATTGAATATCAGAGTCGTTGCAGGACTAACAACCAAAATATTCAAACATCCCTTCAAGCCTCACTTCCTTAACACTAGACTGTGTTACCCCCTCTAGGTAACCCCATTGACCTAGGTCATAGAAATAATCCATAACTATGGCCCCGCCAACCATACAAATACCATGCCGGTAAGAAGATTTCCCGTCAAACCCACCTAATTCACCTATAAGTCCTATCCATGAGATTCTTTCTCCCCCCATCATACGAAATCCACACATGTGTATGGATATATGGTTCATGTCATATATTGAATTCCCTCCACCTCCTCCCACGGTTCCACCTATCCCGATAGGAAACAATGATCACCCATTCACATATTCTACGCCTTCCATAGATGACAACCTCATCACCAAATTATATCAACCAAGTAACACCATCCTGCCACCTCCATCCACTCATGCCTTTAAAGATCCAATCCCCTCCTACATCTCCCACTTAGATGCAAACACTTTATAGGACATGAAAACACCCGATTACCCTTAAGTGTAGCCACTCTACCTTAGGTTCTTCTTGCATTTTCCTCATGGTTTTAGTCTTTCTAACAAAAACCTTCCAATGCCATATGTTTGATCCTTTGTCCTTGTTTTGGTAGATGAATCATCCATCTGTTTACCACATCGAGTAAACTGATGTTTCTAGTTGATGGAATCAGAATATCGCTTCGACAACTTGGGCCATTTACTCCCCTGATAATGTACTACTCCACTCTAGTGGTATATGCCTCATACCCACCACCAATAACCAAGCTAAATATGCTACCATAATTGGTCTCATAGTAGAAGTCAATCACCTCCATATTCATCACCTAAGCGTCCTCCTAGATTCCTAGCTCATCATCTTGCAATTGAATAATGTGTATCACATCTGTGATCCATGCTTATTTCAAAAGTACCTGCAATTTATACTTCTATCTCGAAATTTTGAATCCATCACATTCACACATATTCCTAGGAGTCTAAACCAAGTCATAGATAACATAGCTAATCAAGTCTTAGATTGGAATTTATCACATTAACATACACATTCATTTTCAACATAATTCATCCATCATCAACATCAAAATAAGCAACAAACCATACATCACATCACACATATGCGAAACTAGAAACATCATCAATATATATATATATATATATATATATATATATATATATANNNNCACGATGCCATAATGTTTCGTAAAAAATATACATCAACTCCAGCCACACAACCAGGCTCAAGTCTAAAAAACTATGCCCAAAATGTACAAAATTGGAGATGCTACTCCTATACATATACCATACAAAAATATGGGTCATACCCATACAATACAATATGGCACATAAGGTGCCCCTAACTCTAGGAACTCTCCTGCTAGAGGGTTCGCTGGCCCACCCCTACCAGCTGAGGGAACCCCTCCCCTACCAACTGTTACGAGGAAATTCACTCTATGGCATGGGGTAAACCACAACAGATGTAATGAATGCATAAATCAACTCTAATCTCAAGTATGCTATATAAACAAACATGCTAAGATGACAAGATAAAGAGCCTACCTCGTCTGGACGTTCAATGAAGACCACCATTGAGCACTCGAATCAAATCTATATACCTGCAAATTGTCCTCAACAACCAAGATACACAAGCATATGTTGATAATATATAAAGTTAGCACATATAATAGCATAATCCAACAATATTCATAACAAATATTCCCATGGAATAACTATTGAAAAGTCAACAAGAAACATGTGTCTAATTTACTTTTCCCTTAATTAAATTAGACAATAAATATTAATGTATTATCTCATTCATAACTGAGTGATTTGGAATTGTAACAGAATTACAAGTGTAGTTAAGTGAGTTAATATTAGTTGTATTAGTGCGAGTTCAGTGAATTAACTATTCATTAATTCACAATCAGTTAACTCGCATGCAACTGAAGACTTTCCATGGTTAACTACATGCATGTCATTCCAATGGACACCAGTTGAGATAACAGGTGAAAGGGACAGTTGGCTATCAGTTGTGATTTGTTCACACATGCAGTGAATATGCTTATGAGCATGTGCAAACGAGGCAATTGTATTCATTCGATTCATTGTGAGAATTTGGATTGCAGAGATTATGCAGAGGAGACAGGCTGTCTGAACATGCAAATTGGCATAGGTATTTGCTAATTTGTGTATGACAGTGTGAGACGATTGTATTGTACTGAGATCTCTTGGATTAGAGTTTTGTATGAGATTGTTTCATGATTCATGATACACATAATATATGATAGTGGGGTTTTTAGCTTTACGCTTTCCCGGTAAAACTTTTGTGTTGTGTGTTATTGATACTTCACTTTGTGCATTGTGGTTGTGATCGTGGTTTAATTGCTTCCGCAATAATAATAGTAGAAGCGATTCTATATTTAACAAGTGGCGGAAATTGTTAGATCATGAGAATCGCAGGAATACATTAATTTGTATCGAAATTTCTACATGGTATCAGAGCCACGGAGGCCACGGAGTCACGAAAGTGAGGTGCGAACATAATTTCATTCTCGTAGGTCTCGCCTCTTGCCGGGTGCGAACTCTAGTACTAAAAACTTCCAGTGTTTTCAAGAATAGAAATTCTCGCACCCTAGACAAAGGCAGGGTGCGAACTTCATTGGCATTCTCGTAGGCAAATACACTAGAAGGGTGCGAACTTCCCTCACCCTAATAGTGGAGTAGGGTGCGAACTTCCAGGGCATTCTCGCAGGTAAAAACACTAGCAGGGTGCGAACTTGACAAGCAAGTTCGCAGGCTATACACAGGTAGGGTGCGAACTTCCCTCAGGTTGCTCTCAGGTGGGGTGCGAACCTCCCAGGGCAAAGGGAAAGTGAAGGGGTTGAGTTTTGGGTTGGATAACATTCAAATTTGCAATATTTTCTTGGTGCGACACTTGATTCAAGATCGAAATGTCTTTCAATGGCTTGAGTTTAGAGTATGCACTCGAGGGAAGCTCTAACTACATTGCTTGGAAAGACAGGATGGAGGCAGTACTCGAAGACAATGGCTTGAAGGGTTACATTGACGCAGATGTTCCTAAGCCAGATGCGACAGATACTGCAAATCTTGATGCATGGCAAAAGAAAGTAGCAAAGGCGAGGAGGATTTTGTTGGAGGGAGTACGAGACCACATTGTCTCAAGTCTCCATGGGAAAACCACACCATATGCAATGTGGAAGGTTTTGATAGATCTGTTCCAAAATTGCAGCGACCATAGGAAATTGGCGCTCAAAGATAAACTCAGGAAGATCAAGATGGAGAAAGGCGAAACCATTCCAAAATATCTCACGAAGTTTGTCCAATGTTGGGATGAGCTTGGAAGTGTGGGAATAACAATCCCTGCTGATGATTTGGTGAGCTTGGCACTCCTAGGGCTTCCTAAGAGTTGGCACAGTTATCAAGACTCTGTCAATGGAAGGGAAAATTTACTGGATTGGGAATGACTATGGTCGGATCTGGTGCAAGAGGAGTTCAGGCGAAATACCAGAGATGGATCTTCATAAAAGCGTGATGATGAAGAGGATTGTGCTTTGACTACCAAGGTAAGGAAAGGGAAAGGGAAGAAATTCCAATCAAATTCTGAGTCTAAAGTCAAGAAGCTGGATTTGTCCAAAGTGAAGTGTTTTCACTGTCACGAACGTTGGCATCTCGCTACTAATTGTCCGCAGAAGAAGAAGAACAAGATGGTTGCTGGAGCTGCAACTGGTGAGGCTCTTGTCTCATAATTTGAGCTTGACTTCGCTTTGATCACATGCATGGCATCAAGTGCATCGGGATCAATGTGGTATTTGGATAGTGGTGCTTCCTTCCACATGACGAGAGATAAAGAGTCTTTCATTGACTTGTAGGAGAAAGATCTCAGAATGCGTATAGAGATGGGCGATGATGGAAAATACAATGCAACTAGTATTGGTACCATTACCTTTCATAGGGAGTCAGGTAAACCATTTCAATTGAAAAATGTTATGCATGTTCCAGGTCTGAAGAAAAACTTGGTCTCAGTCACAATGTTGGAGGACAGAGGCTATGGTGTTGTTTTTAGCAGTGGTATAGCCTACCTGTGACATAAAGCAACAGGTCAAGTCAAGAATATAGGGATTCGAGTTAAGAATCTCTACATGCTACAGGTAGATGGCTGCGGTGCCATGATAGGCAAGGTAGAAAAAGTGGTGAGCCGGGATGAGGGTGAATTATGGAACAGAAGATTAGGCCATCTTCATCATGGAGCCTTGAAGATCATGCAAAAAATATCTACTGGACTTCCAAGGGGAACACTTGCTCAGTTAGATCAGTGCAAGGGGTGCACCCTGGGGAAGTATGTAA
>JZKD02S0837723.1:150844-239578 GCA_000966675.3 Picea glauca
CTACATGCATGTCATTCCAATGGACACCAGTTGAGATAACAGGTGAAAGGGACAGTTGGCTATCAGTTGTGATTTGTTCACACATGCAGTGAATATGCTTATGAGCATGTGCAAAGGAGGCAATTGTATTCATTCGATTCATTGTGAGAATTTGGATTGCAGAGATTGTGCAGAGGAGGCAGGCTGTCTGGACACGCAAATTGGCATAGGTATTTGATAATTTGTTTATGACAGTGTGAGACGATTGTATTGTACTGAGAGCTCTTGGATTAGAGTTTTGTATGAGATTGTTTCATGATTCATGATACACATAATATATGATAGTGGGGTTTTTAGCTTTACGCTTTCCCGGTAAAACTTCTGTGTTGTGTGTTATTGATACTTCACTTTGTGCATTGTGGTTGTGATCGTGGTTTAATTGCTTCCGCAATAATAATAGTAGAAGCGATTCTATATTTAACAAGTGGCAATAATTGTTAGATCAGGAGAATCACAGGAATACATTAATTTGTATCGAAATTTATACAATAACAATTCAAACATTTGAAAGACATTAATTGGATGAGAAAAGAGTATTTATATTAAAATATGATCAAAAAAAGTGTATGAATGACAAAATTCCATGTCGGCACGTATCAAAATCGAGAAACTAAGTCCCTTCCAGCTGAACCTCTACCACTTCATTCCTCCACCAAAGGCAAGCTCATATAAGAGAGACAATGAGGTTCTCCATCGAAGAGGGAAGAGCTTGGGGGCTGAACAATGTGTTCAGACTTAAAAGGACAAAGGGATGCAGACTCGATATGAAGTGAATAATTTCTCCAGAGTAACTTTTCTCTCAAAAGTTGAATTCTTCTCCTCTTTCCACAGCTTGGATATGGCCCATTTATAGCCTTCAAATGGAACCGAAGGGATGAGTCAGAACATTTCCAATATATGTAAGGTCAAGAATCATGGATCTTATGACGTGACATGGAAACATGGAAACCCGACACCATTTTATAATTTTGGGCACAAAACCCGATGTACACAGGCTGTAATGGTGCAACCTGCATATACGCATGCTGTATAGCTGTTAGGGTGTGTATATGTGGAAAAATATTATTTTTAGCTCCGGGAAGTGCAAAAGGGGACTTCAAGTCTACATAGGGAAATGGAAAAGGCCTTCTGATCAAGTTGCATGGGGTGAGACAAATCTTGCTATAATATATGCCTCGTAATGTGTGAGGTCGAGGAGTATATGCGATGGACAAAATACATTATAATTCCCAGAAGTGGAGTAATGGAGACCCAGGTGGACAAACTAGTTTCTCGTAAGAATATTACAATCCATAATGAATTTGTACACATAGCTGCCAATTTGAATTACACTGTAGATCTCTAATTGTGTTGAACCTGCATAAAATAAATCTATCTAGAAAATACCACACACATTTGCAGAGAGAAATTGAGAAAGAAGAAGTAAGAGAGAAAGAATGGAAGAATTCTCATTAACTGTATTCCACACTCAAAGAGTGAATAATTTACAATAGACATAGGATACACAAGTAACTAATGTGCCATAGTGGTGGTCTAGAGTGATCTGGACACACACCATCAGTTATGGGAGTAAATTGTCACCTATTATAGTCTCTCATGCAGTTACGAGAGTGAACTGCCACCTAGTCCGAGTTAACTAGTCTATCAGTCTTTAGTTAACTGACTAAAATAGAGTGACGTGAGGATGAGATAAGGGAATCATGAGCAATTCCCTAGTCTGGTGATGATCCCAAGGACAATGCACATTATTTAGTGATGATCCCAATGTTGCATGGTGATAATCCCAATGTAGCATCTAGACTCCACTCAACTGATCAAACTTAAGTGAAAGTTGAAGAGAATATTCACCCTAGAGGAATATTCTTCCTAAAATATAAGAGACTGAATGATGAATAATAAACATGGAAAAACCTTAGGAAAAATAAATCCTAGGTGTGTGTGAAGTAACTCCAACACCCCCCCTGAACATCACTATGGTGAAAATAAAGAATGGGTCCCAACAATGAGGCCATGTTAGGTACCCAAATACAAAAGATACACTGAAATAAACAAGGAAAGAGGGAAAACCTCATGGGAAAACTGCCCCCTTAAATTAAAATGTATAAAAAAATATAATGAGAAGGAACAAAAAGTAGTTGTTAAGCAACCTTGTCCTTCACTCCAAGAAGAACTCGCAACTATGCAAGTTTGTGCTCGTTGAAGATTTTGTTGAAGATGTAGATGTCTGCATGGATATGGTGAAGTAGATGCATCATTGATATGTCCACACATATCCACTTTCTCTTCTTGTAATGAATAATATCCAAATAAAGTTTGGATGAAATTTTGAAAATCGTGCGGTCATTTTTGAAAATACACTGAAATTTTGTTGATTTTAAAATGATCATAACTTCACTTCCTGGACTCCGTTTCAAACAATTGTTTTTTTGAAATTGAATATTTTCCCGAGAGTAATTTAAATCTCCAATTTGTTTCTGAAAATTATGCTCATAAAATATCAGAATTGAGTCTGATGTGCGCGGCTCCCTTTTTGTCTCCTGAGATGCATGCATTGCATATGGAAAAGTGTCTGCATGTGACCCTTGAGATGCATGCCATATGTCTTCCACATGAAATTCAAAAAAAAAAATCTGAAATGGAGTAGACATCATCTTCAATTAATGGAATATAAATTTGTGAAAATACTTGTGTAGAAGACTCTTTAGAATAAAATGTTTGATCTTATGATGGGTTCTCTTCTAGCTCTATCTGTTCAACCTCCTGCATGAAATATTCACAATCTTCTTTATTCCCAAATAGAACCTCCAATCTGGTCCATAATTCATTTGGAGTGAAGTCTTGTGTGACATCACATACTTGGTGGAGAATTTATGGAGAAATAGACAAACAGATAAATCCTATGGCCATATCTTGTCTATTGAGAAAGTAATTTTTCTCATCGATGGAATCAATATCTACTTCCATTACCATGGTTATTTGGTATAAGCCTCTACTTCTGAGAAGAAGTAGAATCTTTGGCTTCCACTCCAAATAGTTATGAGGCATGAGAAGTATTATCGGTGAGTAAAACATATATTCCATCTTTTCAGCGTTCTTCAATCTTCAGTATCTGCAAAAATAATTTGGTGTAGATTTTGCTTAGCAGTCCGTCAGATCTGATACCATGTAAATGTGTTGAACCTACACATAATATATATAGCTAGAAAATACCACACACATTTGCAGAGAGAAATTGAGAAAGAAGAAGCAAGAGAGAAAGAATGGAAGAATTCTCATTAACTGTATTCCACACTCAAAGAGTGAATAATTTACAATAGATATAGGATACATGAGTAACTAATGTACCATAGTGGTGGTATAGAGTGATTTGGACACACACCAATAGTTACATGAGTAAACTTCCACCTAGTCTAGTCTCTCATGCAGTTACGAGAGTGAACTGCCACCTAGTCTGAGTTAACTAGTTTATCAGTCTTCAGTTAACTGACTGAAACATAGTGACGTGAGGAGGAGATAAGGGAATCATGAGTAATGCGCTAGCTGGTGATGATCCCAAGGACACTATGCATAGTTGGTTATGATCCCAATGTTGCATGGTGATAATCTCAATGTAGCATCTAGACTCCACTCAACTGATCAAACTGAAGTGAAAGATGAAGAGAATATTCTCCCTAGAGGAATATTCTTCCTAAAATATAAGAGACTGAATAATGACTAATAAACAAGGAAAAACCTTAGGAAAAATAAATCCTAGGTGTGTGTGAAGTAAATCCAACAAGATCCATGTGGAAATATATCGAACAACTGTTCATGGCCATGAATAGGCAATACAAAGTAGATATATGCCATAGGCTGTCATAGTCACGAACAAGGCCCAATGAAAACCAGTCTCAAAATCAATCTGAAGATGTCTGTATACAATGGAGTACAATTTGATCTGCCATGATCATTGAAGTCATATAGGTACTGGTCCACTGAATGATAGCAACAACTCAAGAAAGCTGTGACTATAAACTGATGTCTTCAAGTCTTCTACACGATCCACCAAAGGTGCAAGTATACATCATGTGAATAGAAGAGTTGAGGTCGAACATAATGAGACTTCATTTGATTTCTGGTCATTAAGGTATATCGTTAAGAAACACGAGACAACCTACCGATAGTGAAAGTAGGTATCAAGGCACCAAGTACATTCTTACAAGTGTGAATAAAGGTGTTGAGGTCGAAAACTTGAATAATCCATCGATCAAGAGACATTGATGTATTTCCAACTGTCGATGGTGAGAGAAATTTCCACTGATGACTGCAAGCCTCTAGGTACTCATATGAGTCTAGGTCTCATTTCTACAATATATGAGATGAATTCGATGGAAGGAGACCTGCTGAAAGGAGAGCATTAAGGCATCTCTCATCATTCAACATGAGGTACAAAGCAATAGCTTGATGATTTGAAGGATATCAAATGAAGATGATGTTCACAAACCAATGACCCTGTGCATATCTCACATGCACCATATGCAAGTAGTGCATGAAAGAGACCCTATGAATATCAACCAACAAGGAAAAATACTAACAAAGGTGAGGAAACCACCAATAAGGATAATGGAATCCAAGAAACTACACAAATACCAATGTGTGAATAGATTTCTTTCCATTGAACATAAGGGAAACCCCCCAGTCAATGACCAATGAGGAGATGTCGACTGTTGGGTTCAAGGTTACCTACCCATAATGAAAGTAGGACTAGGGTGCACAATAGGAATACAACTTCATGTGATTCTGAGATACATTGAGGGTATGGATGACATGCAAAGTCAAGAGTTTTGAGAAATGGCCGACACAGGCTTATAAACATCCTTTGAACAAGAGCGTGAGACATATGGAAGAATCCGACAACATAGACTTGATAATGAAACTTTGTGATGCATGAGGCACTAATCAAATTCTCCATAGGGACTGGAAGAGTAACCAGTCGAAGGAGTAAACTCTAAGTAACGAGCTCAAGTTCCTAAGGCCATGATAAACCCAAAATTTGGATGACAAGTGGACTCAAAAGTTTGTTCTCTGGTCAAAGGCGACACAAATGCCGCCAACATGAGATAATATTCTTTTCCCGCCCATCTTTTTTTGTTTTTTCATAGACAAATGAATGGTATGATAAAAGAGAGGAAACAAGTGTCACGAGTAAGCAACTAGTTCCAATAGTGGAATGTACTTATACTCAATGCAAGGAGGTGCATGTAGAATGTGGACACTCATGGGAATGTTTCCTCTTATGGTACACGGTGTCAAGTTACAAAGGATATAAAGAAGGCTCTGCTTGGCTAGAGATGAAAATTGTTGAGGTAGTAATCTTGTAGCGAGAAAGCAGGAACCAACAATAGGGTCAATACTGCAAGCAAGAGAATGGAGTGAAATTACAAATTAACGCCAAATAATGTCCTTTTTCGAAAATTTATTCCCCTAGGCCCAAAAAAGTATAAAACAATACCCATGAGAACTCTTCTAGCCACTAGTGACAATTAGCGTTAAAATTACACCAAATAGACGTATTTTCAAATCCTATTAATGAGTGGGAAAGAGACAAGTTCACTCGACGATATTTTCACTTTTTAATGGAGTCGAAAAAGAACTTAACCAAGACTCGGTGGGAGTCCCATATGCATAGGTCAGAATTCTTATGAGTGAGAATATGAGGTTCAAACGTAAAGTCATATTGCAACTATAAAGGACTCTTGGTCTTATGGAAAAAATATCTGCATGGGCACCGAATGGCACAAAGGTTCTAACTAGGGAACCCATGTTTGGTAAGCCTCTACCATTCACTAATGACACTTCTAGTAGCAGAAAGAGGGTTCCGTGTCGCTAACAAATGGGTTCGTACCTAAACCATATGAATCGCAGTCAGAGGATAATGCCAGTGTGAAAAATAGATTGACGACCTATCCTATATGCTTGGTAAAATAAAATACTTGCCAAAGTCCCAAATAGGTGACATGACTCTAGAAATCGCAAGAATCCCTGGATAAAACCACCAAAACCAACTCCTTCCACTACACTATTAGTCCACTAGGTCAAAATATTAGCAAAAACTATGAAAAGTGGGTAAAATTTTTCTACAAATAGTAAAAATAACCAGTTTTACCATACCAATTGAGTTTTTAACCCACATAGTGCATTTTGGACCAATTTTCCCACAATATTCAAGTGTCGATTGTAGGAGTTATGAGCGACGGAATTGACAACCGTCTAGACCAAGTAAGTACTCTTTCCCTCCTCTTCATTTCTAGTGGATTAGAATTTTAAATTAGGCCTCCTTTTTTGAGTTTTTTAAGGTGCAATTTAGGAATTAGGGTGTACGCGGGTGGTAGATCATCGGGTCGCATATATGGAAGCATGTATGTGGTCAAGGAAAATCTAGCCTGCGTATATGCATCCCTACACACGACTATTACCACAACATCCCGTGTATAAGTTCGAAAATTGGTTTTTAAAAGAATTTTGACTCAAAAAATGAAATTCTTCTTGCAGGATGGTACTTGAATGGAGAGAAAGAGAGCATGAGGAAGTTGATGCTGTAGTGGAAGGAGATCTAGGGGCCCAATTAGCATTAAAAATATGCAGGCTTTACAAGTTTTTGGCTCTCAAATAAATGAGGGCTCAAGTGAGATTGCTCCAAATGATGGTGAAATTTTTGGATCCAGATACAAAGGATTTCAACCTCGATGGGAAACCATTGAGAATTGAAGTCAAGGATATCTATTTCCTTACATGATTGTCTTGTCAGGGTGAGGTGGTGAACCTCAAAGCCCAGGGAGCTGGGAGTGGCATGGACATAGAGGACTACATTGCCACTCATTGTGTTGCACACACATAAAATGTAGGGAGCCAACTCCCAATAAGGGCGATCAACAAATTGAGTTTTAAGATCGTCGTTCTCGTGCTTACTCAGATCATGGGGTTGGCCTTGCTACACCATGCATCAATGCCACTAATGTTCTATTCAATGGAGTGCTTATGAACCATAGTTTATGATTGGTGCACCTCACTACTGGATAACATGAAGATCCAGTTGAAAGACTACAAACATGGTAGGAAGAGGAACTTCAGGTTCACATCTATCTTGTGTAGTTTTGTCTTTGAGCAGGTTCCAGTATTGAGCCCTAGAGTCGATATTGTTCCACATAGACCACGCGATCCAGCCATGTCATGATGGACCGAGGTGATGAGGCGGTTGGAAGGTGGTAGGGTGCAACCACCCTACAATGATGAGTTCTTCTTCTAGTGGTGTCGGCAGGTGATAGCCCTAAACGACTACCCTTATGTAGGGATTGACTACAGAGGAGATCCAAACATGCCATTGCCACCGAGCTCCTCCTATGGTGATATAGGTATGAAACAATTTTCAAATATATTTCATTTTTTTTTTTGTGTTTTTCAAAAAGAATACAAAAAATGCAAATATTTTTGGATGGTGTCAAGTATTTTAACAAAAATGCTTTGTTGTGCAGACGTAGTTCTGCGACGACTGTATGGATTCATAAAACACTGATGGAGGAACTAGGGGGATCATCCAATAGGAAGATATGAAGAAAGAGTGCTTCAAAATGTGCAGGGAAACCTATCTCATTTGACGCACATGATTCCCATAGTTAAGGTAGAGGATTTTCCAGAGGCGATGCAATGACAAGTGGTGGGTGTGCCCCATGCATGGGTGTGACTCTTTCGGTGTCTCGCAAACGTCATCGTATGCTATCATGACACAAATTCGGCGCCACATGCGTAGATGTCATGGTCATTGTATCGATCGTCTATATATGTATTTTGAGGGTGTGAGCCCCAATTTTGTACTATGACACCATGTTTTTGGAGAGATGAAATATATTAAAAAAACCTTGGTCTTCGGCTTTACTTATGTTACGGTGTGTACATTGATAAATATGTTTTATTTACTTTAGTTATGTGACAAATGCCAATCTAAAACATAATTAGCATATGCATCAGATACATAATTATAACTTCTAGGTATGTGATTATAAGTAATAAAATAAAAATGTCGTTCTAAAAGTCGTACCCGTAGGAATCGTCGGAGTAGAGTAGGATCTCACACACGGTAACTGTTGTTCAACTGACATACTACTAACTGGGATTCCAGGAGAACCTCTAAAGACCGAACACCATGTGAAATGGTGTCACATAAAATCTCTATAATGACGATATATTTAGCCACATTATTCATTGATGGCCCTAGACAAACGCCACCTGAAGACACTAGTTGACCCTCGGGTGAGTAAACGACCCAAGAGAAGGAAGCCAAGTTCCATGTATTATGACTGGCACCATCTACGAATCCTAAGTAAACCGAAGACTTCATTGACATCTGCCAACCAACGGAAAAATCGATAAGGAAGTTATTGACACAAAGGAAAAGGTATATATACACTAAGATAAACTAGTATACACAGATTTATTCCCAAGATTGGGGCTCAAGTGTAATATATTTTCAAGTAGATCCCATTTCTGGGCTCAACCAACATGTTCCCTTCATAATCTTCCAATTCATAGGCTCCTTTTTCTAAAACACATCGCACGATATAAGAACCATGCCACATGGGGTTGAACTTGCTTGCCCCCAATGGTTCTTTGGCTTGGTCATACAAGAGGACTAATTCACCCTCATCGTACTACCGAGGACAAACAAACTTATCATACTGGACCTTAACACATCGTTTATTCGCTTCGATAGCCATAGAGTCATCTCAACGTTGCTCATCTAGGCTCTCTAGGTGTATGAGGTTTTCTTCAAGATCAGAAGTGTCAGGTAGGAGCTTAACTGCCAGTCTAAGGGAAGGGATTTGGCATTCAATAGGAAGGACCTACTCCACACTGTGTACTAACTAAAAAGGAGAAAAACTTGTGGAAGTCTTAACCGAGGTTTGGTATGCCCAAAGTGCAGGGTAAAGCATTAGATGCCAGTCATATTTGCTCTGGTTGACAATTTTTTGCAAAATGGTTTCGAGAGACTTGTTCACAATCTCTACTTGTCCATTTTTTTGGGGATAGTAAGAGGAAGAATGACCATGTTTAAACCCTAGTTTTGATGTTAACACTTTCATCATTTCATTCTGAAAGTGTCTTCCATGATCAGTGACAATCTCCCTCAGTATTTTGAACCAAGCTATAATTTGATTGAACACGAAAAATGTTGCAGTCTTACCATCGGATTTAATCATAGGCATGATCTCTGCCCATTTAGTAAAGTAGTCTATGGCCACAATAATATGTTGATGCCCCCCAAACAAAGTTGGGTTGCAGTCCACAAAATCCACCCCACACTTGGTGAAGGGACCGATGGTGATGATTGGGTGAAGAGGGGATGGATGCGAGCACATTTTCTGAGTGAACACCTGGCAAGGGTGACACTTCTTGACCGCTTTGACACAATCTTTAAAAATAGACGTCCAAAAATAACCAGCTCGCAATATTTTTTGGGTTGTCGCAAGCCCAGATAGATGACCACCATAAGCCCCACTATGACAGTCATTAAGAACTGACTCAACCTCTTCGTGAGTCAATAAATGACACAAGATATTATCTACACCTCGACGATAAGGTGGCTTTTAGCTTGATACTGTATACGTCGTCGATCGTCTCTCGATAGATGCTGAGAGAAATTCAAGGTTTGAAGATATATCAAAATGTCTCCATACCAGGGGTCCGAAGACGAGATAAGGAAAATGTGTTCATCCGCAAATGAATCAACATGAATGACGTCCTCATCTAATTGAGGGAACTTTGATATTAAATCGACAAAAACTAGTGATTTCTTGGATTTCGCCGAAGCAAAATCGAGGTCAAACTCTTGCAAAATGACAAACCATTTATTGTATTTTCCTTCTATGATACGTCTAGTAAGGATGTATTGAAATGGATTGACATTAGAAAGTACAATATTTTTGCAAAGAAACATACAGTGCCACAATATTTGAACTGCGTGTACGACATCCAAAGCTAGCTTCTCAACATGAGAGTACTTGATTTCAGGACCGACTAAATTTTGACTAAGGTAGTTGAAAACGTGCTCATGGAGCTCATCATCCTCTTGAACTAAAACCATATCAACTGTCCCTTCGGACGCGGCGATATAAAGCAAGTAATATCTGTTGTAGTCCAGTGGCTTCAAAAGAGGGGTCGATACCAAGACTTTCTTAAGAGCATTAAAGGATTCCTGGGCTCTCTCATCCCATATAAACATAGTGTCCTTATTCAATAGACGCATGAAACCCTTAATAATATTGGCATAGTTTACTATAAACCGACGTAAGAAGTTAGCTTTCCCCTGTAAACCTTGAAGCTAACAAATTTTGAGCGGGGGAGGAAATCAAAGTATTGCCTCAACCTTTAAAGGATCCACCATGATCCCAGTCTCAAAAACTAAGAATCCTAAATGACAACCTGACCTAACGCAAATGATGTACTTATGAGGGTTTAAATGAATGCGATAATAGCGACATCTCTCAAAAACTAGTTGAAGGTGGGTAGAGTGATCCACTCTCTTGTGAGAGTGAGCAACGAGATCATGGAGGTAAGCTTCAACTATATGATTGAGATAGTGAAAAGTGAAGGTCATGGCTTGTTGGAAGGCTACTCCAACATTTTTAAGACCGAAAGGCATTTTCTGGTATGCGAAAGTACCCCAAGGAAAAATAAATGTCATCTTATGTTGATCCTCGGGTTTGATCTGAATTTGATTGTATCCTGAAAAATCCGTCCATAAGATAAAAAACCTCGTTTCCCGCACACTCATTGAGAATTTGATCAATGAAAGGTGTCGGGAAGTTGTCTTTAGGATGGGCCTTATTCAGGTCTCGAAAATCCATAGACACACGGATGGTTCCTTGTTTCTTATTCATGGGAATGAGATTGGATACCCATTTAGTCAAGGGAACTAGGTAGATAAAACCAACATGAAGCGATTTTTCCACTTCTGCCTTAATAGCAAGGGCCTTCCTAGGATTAACAACTCTAAGTCATTTCCGAATAGGTTTAGCATCTGGGTAGGTTTTAATCTCATGTTCGACAATACGAGGGTCTATTCCTGGCATCTCTTCATATGACCAAGTGAATAAATCACATAATTATTTGAGGAGATCGATGTAGATCTAAATTTCTTCAGGTGAACAATCTGCACTGATATATACATTTTCAACTTTACCATGAATGCGAGAGATGCCGATCGTGATGGTAGGAGAAAAACTCTCCATGTTTCTTTCGGCATAAATGCCACGCGTATCTAGTAGAACTATGACGTGATCGACCATCTCACTCAAGGTAGATCTAAAATCGTCTTGTTCAATCCTAACAAGCTCTGGGAGGAAGTTAGAGCGATGATGCATGTCATCCCATGGCCTATCGGGACCATTCATGGCCTCTATGATGGATTCATTCGAAAGTAAAGTATCATCGAGGAAATCATGTGAGAAAGACAATGAAGTGGCCCATATGGGCTTAAGAACATGATCCTCTTTGTCCATCTGCGAGGAGATAGGATCCAGGTCAACAATAGAGTCAAGAACAACCTGATATGCTATCTCTGCTGTTGACAATGGCATTTCCATCCTAGTGTGTGACTGACCTTCACAAGACATGGTTGGGGAAGGTAGGGTCCAAGGATAATTGAGATACGAAGTACGGAAATGAATGAACCTCGTTGATGAAAAAGACCTACTGGACATGGAATAAATGTGATGAATTGGTGCCACAAAATCAAAGGTACCCATAAGGGAGGAATACATTTCGACACAAATATCCTCAGTTGTCGATTGAGAATTGTCAATCATGGGAATCAAAGGTCCAACTGATGCATTGGGACTAGCATGTGCAAAGGATAACTGATCAATCGTCATGATTTTCCCTTCGTGAGGAAAATATAAAGTATGAAAAACGGATGATATGACTGCAGTCATAACATAGGTCCATTTATGCCCTAGTAATAGGTTATAGTCGAGGGGCACATCAACCACCTCGACATCCACCTCCATTGTCTTTCCGCCTAACTAGACCAGAAAGGTAGGAAGAATACAGTGGTGATTGAAAGAACGATCATCAAATGCAGTCAACATGGTATGGCAAGACATGATCCCACCATCAGGTTACCATAATTCAAAGGAGAAGCATTGGAGGACCCAGAGAAACACCTGTTTATCTGTGAAAATATCTGGGAAGTGAAACAGATCACAGACGAGGACACTAAACTAGCACAATTAGCTATCACATTAAGGGATCACGCACTAGATTGGTATATGAGTTTAGCCACAAACAGTCTACCAAGGACAACCAAAACAATTGGAGATATCAAGAAGCTACTGATAAATGAGTTCCAGAAGCCTAGTTCAGAGGATCAGTACATGAACGAGATGATAGAGATTAGACAGAAACCATGAGAATATGTATGGGAGATTGACCATAGATTCAAGTGAATGAAAGGAAAGATGAAATATGTCATGAAAAATATGCAACATAGGCATCTGTTCATCAAATCACTATTACCACACTTGAAATATCCACTACGACAACAAAAGTTTCAGACCCAGGCAGAGGCTCTATAGGAAACCCTGCAACTGGAAGAAAACCAATATCAGAAGATAGATACAACCATTGAGAAGATGAAGGAGGATATGAAGAACTTAACATTCCAGCTGAACCAAATTAAAAGTAAGGACAAAAGAGAATTCGTTTCGTGTACCACATGTAGGACGAAAGGACACCGTAAGAACGAATGTCCAACATTCGTGAAGTACATGGTAGCAAGAATGCCAAATCCATTATCAATAGGAGGACTACGGTGCGAAATTTGTAAGAAATAGGGCCATGATCCATATCACTTCTCAATGATACAAAAGTACCAGACAATACCAAATAGATCATATAGAAAATTTTGCAAGTTAGTAGGCCATGATGACAAAGACTGTAGAACCATGGAGTTGATGAGAGAGAGGACATTATATGCATACCGGCTGCAGGCATAAATGATGATCGAGAAAGCCACATCTCAGTTTAACCAAGTACCAGCCCCATACAAAACTATGCAACAACAATATAATAATCCACAACAACCATATAATACTGTGCAACCACACTACAATACCGTGCAGTATAACGAGGCACCTCTGTATAATGTGTCGTGAGGGGATCGAGTTGGATACAGAGGCAGAGGAAGAGAAAGAGAAAGCTTTGGAATAGGTAGACAACTAGTGGTATGTCACAATGGTCAACAACCAGGAGATTATGCAAGAGAATGTCCACTTACACTAGCGACCTATATGTATTGTCGCGCATCGGATCATGACATAGAAGAATGTCCTATGCTACTAGGAAAGATCCCGGAAAAGAGGAATCAGAATAATCAGAATGTTTAGTGGATTTCAATAGAAGCAAGGGATGAAGGAAGAAACATCAACATAGTTACATGTCGAGGATCTAAAACAGGAAATGACGTAGTATGACAAGAGCTAGTGCAACACCAGTGGGTGAAGAAGAATGCCGAACCAAGGAAGCAGTTTGGTGCGCAAAACGAGAAGGAGATGTTTAAGCAAGCCATAAAAGAATTTCTGAAGCTAGACATTGCGTCGACCTCAACCGTGCAACATAGTAAGGAAGTACCAGAGTACGAGATGCCTCCATCATTAGATCATACCAAAGAAATGTAGCCCCTAGGACAAGTAAGTACGATTGAAGGCTTTTTGCAATCATGTGTAAAATTACTAAATGATCCATCCTCTGTCAAAATATTACAAAATATGCTAGAAAGATGTAGTGTAGAAACATAAGGAAAGCTAGAACAAAAAACAATCAATCACCTACATACAAGGAGGAGAACATGTAGGGAGTTCAGGCTGAACGCCAACAATGGAGATTTCAACATGGGAGATATCATACTGGATCTAGGATCCGAAGTCAATGTATTACCCAAGAAGGCATGGCAATGTATGGGAGAGCCCACATTAGGATATTCGACCGTTCAACTGAAACTAGCAAATCAACACAAAGTCCTACCAATTGGAAGACTAAAATGAGTAACAATAGACCTAGATGGAGTGCGCACTAAAGTTGACTTCGAATTAATAGAGATAGTGGATGACACATAACCTTACCCAATATTGCTCAATTTGGATTGGGTGTTTGGTAATCAGGCCATAATCAACTTAAATCCGTAGAAAATGACCTTCGAGTTAGGAGAATACAGGGTCATTGCGCCATTAGACCCATCAGAAGGGGAAAGGTTCATAGAGCCTACTTGCTTAGACCTGGAGGAAATTAACCAGTTGTACAGAACAACTACGCGAGATGATGATTACGTAAACCCAACTGCAGATGGGATATTTAGTTGGCGGAGCATCACCTCATGTGCTTCTAACTCAGATACGGGTTTAGAGAATTGGCAACAAAGGCTACATGAAGTTTCCACAAGAAGATGCACAATAATAGACTACGCAGTAAGATGGGTAGGTATAGAGATAATGGAACCACCCAACTTCCATTGGGTGAATGATCTGGAAGCATTCTTGACATGCTACGAAGATGAAGCGTTAGAAAATCAGAGAATCTTAGCACTAGACATAGCACTCAAGGCCACACTTGCAAGATGGTGGGGTGTGCACAAAGAAACAACGAAGGACTGGTACCAATGCAAGTGGTTACTGCGCATTATATTTGGCACAAAACAAAGAAGCAACCATCGACATAAATATGATGGACATGGGGCACCAACAGGACACTTGGAGAAGTGCAGAGTGCTGTGGAAAATGACACCACTAGAGGAATGACCTCATCATTTCATCCACACATTAGAGGGCATCCCAACAAACTAGTATACAAACCAGGGATTGCGTAGAGGAACTACGAATTGGACAATACTACAACAAAAATTTACAGTCACTTTCTCATTGGAGCATGAGAACCCCAACATAGATGTAACATTTAAACAAAAAAGAAGGGTGATATTCATTAAGGAACCATAATTTGAACTCATAACAAAAGAACAACAACAAAATAGAAAGACAGTGACATAACTACTGTCATGCTACCATGTGCAGGAATAAGTACCAGAGGAAGATGACTCGCGTGATATTCATATTGAGGAAGTTGAAGGTAAAAGAGAAGTGGAAGGTTCACTTCTATAATAAGAATTAATTGCTGCATCAATCAAGGTGAAGAAAATCAACATTGGGACAGTTGAGAGTACCAAAATGGCCAACATTGGAGACTACTGGGATGAGAAGACAGTGGAAAGCATAACATAGTTACTGCGCGAGTACATCGACCTGTTCCCAACAATGTTCATAGAAATTAAGGGAACAACAAAAGAGCTAGGTGAAATGAATATACCACTCAGAGATGAGGCAAGACCGATTAGACAATGACCATACAGACTAAATCCAATATATAAGAAAAAATTCAAAGCTGAGATCAATAGGATGTTGGAGGCTGGAATCATAGAACCTATAGAAGAATCAGAATGGATAAGCCCAATGGTAGTTCAGGAGAAAAAACAAGGGGGGATAAGAATATGCGTCGACTTGAGGAAGTTGAATGATGCGTGGCTACATGACCTGTTCCCTACACCTTTCACACATGAGGTGTTGGAGAACATAGGAGGATAGGAATCTTATTCATTCACCGAAGGATTCTCATCATACCATCAAATCAAGATAGCACCGAGAGACAGATACAAGACCACTTTTTCTACAGAATGGTGATCCTACCAGTACACAGCCATGCCGTTTGGACTGAAGAATGCACCAACAATATTTTCTAGAGTAGTCATAGCTGCATTTAGAGAATTTATCCACCCGTTTCTAGAGGTATACTTGGACGATTAGATAGTCTATAGGCTGTTGAAAGACCATGCAGAGGTCTTGTGGATAATGTTAGAAAGATGTAGGTAGTCCCAGATATCGTTAAACATCAAGAAGTGCATCTTCAGAACACCTTTTGGGATAATGTTGGGCCATATAGTATGCAAGCAAGGTTTTCTAGTAGATCCTACCAATTTGCAGTAATTGTTAATCTCCCACAACAAAAATCAATCCATCAACTAAGAGCGACATTGGGACACACATGATACTACAAGAAATTTATAAAAGGATACATGCAAATCACTGCACCAATGGATAAATTGCTAAGGAAAGACACAAAGTTCCAGTGGAATGAGGATTGTCAACACGATCTGGATACACTGAAATAAAATATGGTAACCATGCCAATACTAGTATTTCCAGACCGGGAGAAGACATTCCACGTACATGTAGATGCATCGTCCATAACACTTGGAGATATTCTGGCACAACAATGAGTAGGGGAATTAGATCATCCTATAGAATTTGCTAGCAAAAAACTGTCAGAATTAGAGTAGAACTACAACACTACAGAGAGGGAAGGCCTAGCTATGGTCTACGCACTTCAGAAGTTCAAACATTACTTATTGGGAAAAAAATTCAAGATGTTCACAGACCATTCAATGCTCAAATACCTAGTCAAAAAACCAATGTTGGGAGGGAGAATCTGCAGTTGGTTATTGTTGTTCTAGGAGTTTGACTTCGAAGTAATAGTCAAGCTAGGGAAGTTGAATATAGGACTTGATCACCTTTCAAGGATCACGAATGGGGAGGAACCTACAAGTCTAGAGGAGAAATTTCCGGATGCATAATTATTTTCTGTCCAGATAGCCGATGAATACTTCATAGACATTATCCAATACTTGAGTACAGGGAATACACCACAGGAATTCAACACGACACAAAATAAAAACCTGGTAGTCCGGGTTGCAAACTATCCACTGATTGTAGGACACTTATAAAAAATGGGCGTAGATAACATATTGAAGAGATGTGTGCTAGAACATGAAATACCTAAAATTTTAGCAGAATCCCATGAGGGAATAGCAAGAGGGAATTATGCAGGAAAAGTTACCACGCATAAGGTATTGCGTGCAGGAATATGGTGGTCGACTGTTCACATAGACTCAAAGGATTACTGCCAGAAATGCGATGTATGTCAGAGGGTTGGTAAATCAAATAGAAGGGACGAGATGCCCCTGTGACCACAGGTAACTTTGTAGGTATTTGAAAAATGAGCAATAGATTTTGTGGGACCAATTAACCACCAATAAAAAGGTCAGGAGCGAGGTACATTATCACCGCGATGGAATACCCGACAAGATGGGCAGTAACAACACCAGTTAAAGATTGCAGCACATAAACAACAACACACTTCCCGTTTGAACAAGTGATCACTATATTTGGTTGCCCCAATATTTTGATGAGTGACCAAGGCCCTCACTTCATTAACAACATGATTAAGGCTATGAATGTGGAATTTGAAGTTCATCATCAAAAGAGTACACCATATCATCCTCAAGCAAATGGAACAGTGGAAGCCTTTAAAAAGATTCTTGAAAATGCATTGACAAAGATCTGTAACGTTAATAGGGATGATTGGGACCTAAATATACCAATAGTATTGTGGGAATACAAGACCACATGCAAGAAACGGACATGACAAATGCCATTCAGATTGGTATATGGACAAGAAGTAGTGATGCCACTTGAATTTTTGGTACCCAATCTACGCGTAGCAATGATTACGAACATGACATAATGAGGTGCAATACAAGATAGGTTGAATCAACTAATGGTCATGGAGGAAGATATGATTCTAGCAGGGTTTCACCAAGAAGTTCAGAAAGCAAGAGACAAATCTTGGCATGACATACATATCAAGAGGAAAAATTTCAAGGAAGGAGACTTAGTTTTGATGTATGATAGTAAATACCTTCAGCATCTAGGAAAACTCATAATGAATTGGTTAGGACCATACGAAGTAAAAACTATTACAGATGGGGGAGATGTACAGTTGAAGGATTTAGGAGGCAAAAAACTAAGAGGGATGATCAATGGGAGCCGACTGAAGCTGTATAGGGACAGTCGATCCCTTAGCACTTAAAAAAAAAAATGTCGCGCCGTACCGGACATCAAAACAGAACAATAGAGGTATAGTATATCAAAAAGAAAATGAGCGTGCACACTCGGCAATGCTAGCCCGATGGAGACAAGGCCAATGGTCACTACAAAATAGAAACAATGGGAAAGAAAGATATGACAAAAGAAGTGCGAAATGATGATGACTATCAGAATTGAATTCCAGAAATGACTGATGGGATGCCGCATTAATCATGCTAACTAGTGACGGAAAGGGACATCAATTGCAAGTATGGAGGAAGCGACGATTCAATTAAAATGAAATCGCGGTAACGTATTCGAAAAGATTCACATGACTCTGATACAAAGAAAGCACATGAGAGCGGAAAGGTTATTGTGAAATCAGGGAAGGCACTGAGCGATAGAGAATACAGAGCAAAGATTTAAGGTTGCAGAGGTTGCAGAGGCCACTGAGCTCGACGAAAAACATCCTTACCACCATGGCACAGCCCAAATAGGGAGAACCGAGCTAGGGAGAACCGAGCCAGACTTCCATACAACCTCGAAGTAGTGCCAGAGCACCATCGTAGCCACATGGAAGTGAACAACAACCACCTCAGCCTCCATAACTTATCAATGTGGGCGAAATCCCGTCGCCTAATATGACACCAAGAAGTCCCAAACCCATTGTAGAGGAAACCCAACAGACACCACCAGTGGGAATGGACATGGATGTACCATAAGAGGGATAGGGACAACAAGATGAGGACACAAGCAACCAAGTGCACCCTGAAAACCATGAAGAATCCCCAAGAGCCAATGGGAAGGCCCCAAACCAAGTAGAAACAACCACGTCGGAAAGGTCACAGAAAACCATGCTAGAAAAACCATAGGAGGGAACAGTGGAAGATGTCATCGACTGACTGGTAGACTATGCAGAAGAGCGAACAATGGAAGCTGGATTGTCGAGTCAGCCACCACAACAAAAGGGGAAGCAGGTGGTACCAAGGTCACCTTGCAGGCAAGCCACCACAACCATTTTCTTGCTGCGCATCCTAGAAGGGGTACGTATAACAACAAATATGTCAGGCCACGTGGAGAAATTGAAGTACTTAGACCATGACGTGACGAACATAGAAAAGTCCCCAGAGTTCACCAAGCAAGTCTACCTACAGACTGTGGGTATAGGACCCTTTGGCAAACCAATTAATCAACCAGTCCAGTGGGTAGCGGGACTTGCCAAAAATAGGATTCTAGGCCTCTTGGACATACCGCACTTTGGAAGGGTCCAGTATACAAACAACTGCATCAAGCAGCTGATGGCAGTCACCCATGGTGGTTACTTGTGGTTGGAACAACTAGTCTCTATATACGTAGAGCTCATCACATACATCAAGGGGATGCCATCATATGGTGAGGATCCCACAAAGTTCCTTGAGAAAAAAATGAAGGACAAAGAACTGGCCGAGGAAATGAAGAATAAATATGGCACCGAAAGGGGGTTGCGCGGAATCATCATCAAGTGTGTTAGTGACACCATGACAAGAATGGCCACAAAAATTATGGCACGAAAATTAATCAGGAAATGCCGCAAGGAGGAAGTCCCAGTTGGGGTTGTCGCAGCTACAACACAGTGTCTAGAGGGAACCACACTCAACTGGGTCCCTTATTTGTTAAATCTGTTCCTAGATGACTACAAGGACACACATGATCTAGGGACATAATTCCATTATTCATGGCTACTCATCCTGATAGCCTTTATTGGATGGAAGGAGCTGAAGTATTCGTTCTTTTCCACTAGACCCAATCCCTACCATGAAGTGCGATACTTATCGTTTGGGTCTGCTTCGGACCCCAAGAACAAAAAGGTGAATGCAAACATATTTGAAGGATATCTCAGTGACCTACATGAAAACATCACCAATACTTCGAGGGTGACACTGGAAGAAATCACTCAGTATCAGGGCATAGCCAATTTCAAATCCACTAGACATGAGAAATGGATTCAAGCATGGAAAGATCCCAACAATCAATGGCTACAACTACGCTAGTGCATCAAGCAGGCATACATAGAGATGGCCATGAAGGATTGGGATGACGACTGGAGGATTCCAGTGCTCAATCAAGAAATATCCGCAAAAATAGAGGAGGAGGAAGTAAGATGAGAACAAACACATTCCGAAGAGATTACAGTGCCTAAGAGACTAAGGACAGGTCAAAACATGACACAGCAAAAAAAAGGGGGGACATCCAAGACAGGTACCCAGGCGGGGAAGAAGAGAAACACACAGGTGCCAAAAGTACAACAGAAAGAAGATGAGACAACACATGGAACTACATCAAGTGCTACTCCATAGGAGCAAGGGAAGACTAAGAGGATAATCATCTAGATGGGGGGTGCACACAAGAAGGTGAAGGCACACAAAACGCCCCAAGAGTACACGATCAATGAGGATGATGCAGACATGGTGGCCCAAATGAACCATGATGGTATGGTCGAGGATTTCGATAATGCTGCCTGGCAAAGGGACAAAATTGAGGAAGATCTGACACACATGCGACAAATCCTCAAGCAACTCGAAGAAGCATAGGCATCCAATAGCAGCATAGGAAGAGCCCCATCAACATCACAGATAGGAGGCAAAGCTGGATCAAGTGAGCAGGATAGGATCCAAACGATAGCGCAGCCAAGCTCGAAATTTCTCGTCACACCCAACATGATGCGCATCGATGAAATCATGGGGCAGACACCCCTAAAGGATTTGGCTCAAATACAGTTGGTATTGATGCAGATACCAACCAAGGCCTTGTATAAAATGCAAGTTAGCGTCACACATGAGGTATAGTCTCACGTACAAACAGATGCAGTGGAATTGAAACAGGTAAAGGACCATCGGGACAAGCTAGAATTGGTACTTGATCAGGCTAAGATCGAGACCAAAGATGAGAAAGACCGCACGAACAGGTTGGAGCAAGAATTCGCCGTAGCCAATGAGAAAATCCCAAAGAGTGCACAGATGGTCGAACTCACGGTGACACATAAGATTGATTAGATTGTCCAGACAATCGATCAATACAAAGAGGAGATCGAGCACCTCTGGGAGAAGCTCACACCTACCACTCCAACAGAGGTGAAGGAGCAGAGGAAGCAGGAGGCAACAACATAGATAAAGGAGATAGTGCGACAAGTCCACACAGCGACCAACTTGTTCTAGAAAGTAAAACAAATTTGGATGAAGCTGGAAGAGGATCAACATGTCCAGTAGTGGGACTAGGAAGGAGAAAGGATAATAAAAAATATTCAGTACCTCAAGCATAGGAAGAAGACAATGTCAATCACGAAGCGCGTCAAAGGAGCACAGGATATGAAGAAACCGTAGGCAGAACTCATAGCTGTGAAAACACATAAAAAGGAGTGCCGGGCTCAAATGGAACCACTCCAGGAGCGGGAAGCAGAGGTCATTGCATAGGAGGAAGAAGAAAAAATGAATATGGCACAAACCCAGGCAGAGTGCACAAAGATGGTCAACGACGAGATTTCAGTGCATGTATTGGACACACTGAAGGAGAAGACCGCGCAGGACTAAACACAAGCAACAAAGCTCATGGAGAAGTTACAAGCGATCGCAAGAGAGATCTACGAGGAACACCAGGGTTAGGTGGCTTAGGATTAGCCTCATGTCAGTGTTGGGGGCCTGTTGGAAGCAGGCCGAATTAGAAAGAAAGGCTATTTTGGGAAGAAAGGCATGCAAGAGGGAAGAGACATCTGGAAGGAAAAGTAGCAAGCGTGCATGAATGGAATACCTAACAACGCTAGGGTTAGGGTTTTTGTAATACATTGTAATGCTTGGTGAGCCAAAAATATAAATACGTAGTACTAAGAAGAAGAGAGAGAGGAAAAATAAAGAGGACACACATGAGAGGGGAAAGAGAGAGGAAGAGTACTGTAAAAACTGTACGAATCATTAAGCTGGTGAGTTAAGGAGGGAATGAGTGACTTGGTCCTGAGGGTTAGATCATAGGCTGAGGAGCCTAGTGTGATCTAGTCAGCTTCGTAGGGATTGAAGAGCTGACTGAGGAGAGGGAGATCCCAGAATGTAAACACGCGCGGTGTGATATCTTTCTAAACCATAATAAGAGCCTACGAGCAAGATCTTTGTGGACGTTGCCCAAGAGGGGGTGAACCATGGTAACACTATGTCGTGGGATTGTATGAATGTGTCTTTGTGTCGGATTAGTGGATGCATGTTGAATGAATGAAGTGATTAAATAGATATGGTATTTTACATGCATGCATAGACAAAATGTTATAACAGGATGTTAAATGAATTAAATAAAGGTTGCGACGTACAAGCACAGATCTCGCTTAGTCCCAGGTTGCAAACACCTAAGTATTGCAACCACCCATAGATCTATCTCGGGTGAGACTACGTAGTGCACTCCATGCACTGCGTTTCCTTCTAGGTAACCAGAGGGAACGATAATCTTTAAGGTATTTTGTTGGGAAGCTTCTTGGTTATGAACCGGGGTCAATTTGTAGTGGTAAATAGATAAAAGAGAGAGGAAAACCAACAAATGGTTGGAAAACCAACAACATGCGAACAATTGTGAGTCAGGTCCACCGTATGGGCAGGGTAAAAAATCCCAAAATAATAAAAGTACCACCTCTCACAGAGGTAAATCTACTAGCAAGACCCCCATATACAAATAGATCCCCATAAATATCTCTGATTCTAAGAAGGTATTATAGGGATATCTCTGCAACCAACTTCGCGCGACCTCATGCTTAACTCCTGTGTGAGCGGAGCCTCCTGATGTCACTAATTACACAATGGATTTTACCACTCTCTTAGTCAGACACATATGTTGAGTTTAATAGCCTTAGAGAAGTTTACTCACAAAATCCTATTCCAAGGCTCTATATCTGAACCTAGTTTTTTTTACCCCGAAAAGTAAAATCGTTTCTAATTAATTTTAAATTTATCAGAGTTACTTTTTGTGGTTTTGTTTAATCAAAATATGTGGTCGTGAAACTGATGATGTTATGACTTAGTAAGTAAAATAAATGAATATGAATATAATGCAAAGTCCTAACTTCAATTCTCAACAAATGATAAGATTTTCAAAATGCAACTTTCAATTCAACTCTGGACTCTCAATAAGATACAATCTTTCCATGCATGTATCAAGATCAATAATAAGAACCCAAAAGATCAAATGTCATGATGAAAAATGTATATTTGTTTTGTATTTTCAATATAAAGAAATGAAAATGGAAGGATTGAACCACAACTTTATATATAGACCCTACTATAAGCAGAAAGAGACAAACCACACATGATATTAAGAAGGAAACACCCAACCCAAAATGCAAGGACAACTTATGAAAAAGATGATGAGAAAGAAAAACCGCCCAAAAATTCAACCAAAGAAAGGTTTCCTATCACTCTGCAGACACTCAACAATTATGACAGATACCCAAGAAGACTTAGCAACTGTTGGCACAGGGGTAGACCCAGGGTTCAACACTTAACAACGCACCAACAAAACCCCGACTACCAACCCTTTCAACAACACCTATGAAGTAGACGAGGTCTCACCCGAGGTGAAAGAAGGGGGGGTTACAGGACGCAGGTGTATGTAACCAATATGGGACACCAATTTGTGATTAAAACACTTCACAAAGTATTCTATTAACACTTAGAAGGTCAGCTGCATTGTTTCATTAGCTTTATTAACATTGCAGAACATACTCACAGATAGATCGACATAGTAACAATAAATGAGTATATATCTTGAGCACTTAGCACTGAGTAGATCTAACATTAATTTACCCTTAAAACAAGTAAATCACTTAAGCAATAACATATCTATCTATCACACATAATAATCAAAGCACTGAGAAGATTCATAACATAAACAACACAACACAAAGAAAACCAAAGACACAAGATATACGTGGTTCACCCTAGTGTGGGGCTATGCCCACCAACCTATTTGCCTTCTTTATTATGTGCTCAAATATTACATTCATTAACTCATGTGCACTAAGACATAGAGTCGAGCTTCACATCAGATAAGATATCTGCGCACTGAGCACCAGATCCTCCTTCCCAAACTAGGTCAAGGCACAGAACCAACTTTCTATCAAGTACAAATCCTTACACATAGAAACTCCCTTGCACAAAGCCAATCAAGCTACTTGCACTTAGCCCTATAAGAATTCTAACTCTCTTATACAATACATTCTTTCTTATTTATACTTTTACAATCCCTTACAATAAGGCCTACTCATGGGTAAAAACCCATGGGATGACATCCCATAACCCATTAAAAAAACCGTAGAGGACCCCTTACTGGGTCCACATAGCCCACAAAATAAGTGAGATCCACGATCTTAGCTCCACCTGGGTGCTCCTTCCTCGACCAATGTGTCAAAGTCCATATGTGGTCCAAATATGACTTGCTTCTTCGCCTGAGCTTCCTGCTCAACAAGCTCCTAGATCGTCTGCTCGTAACTGGACCTTCTAAGTTCTTTTCTACTGCTGCAACCTCTTGGTCCAATTGCGAGCCCTATCCATCAATTTCTTCGAACACCTTGCAAGCTTCATCCTTCATAGGTTGTAGATTTTGCATAAATTCCATTACCTTTCCCTAGAGGGCAGTGATTTTTTTTCTGTACTGCACATTGCTCCTGGGATCTCTTCATTCTTTCAACTGCGGTGAGCAGTTTCATCTGCACCTACACGAAAAATTCCTGCTGCTACACCTCCTATAATTGTGCTTCTAGATTTCTTAGCTCTGGATCCTTGGCGAGGTATTCATATATTTGTGTGATTCTATCATAGAACTGTTTGCACTCTGAGGCAAGGACTCTTATCCTTACTACTGTGTTCTTAGTGGATTCCTCCCTCTAGTCATGCACCTCCTGTGGGGTGCTCGACACTGCTTGAGCCTCCAATTCTGCTATCCTGGCTTGAAGCTGCTAGAGGGCCTCAATGAGCTTCACCACTTGAGCCTTGACTGAATATTTCTCCTCCTATGCCAAGCCTGACACATAGCGACATGCTTTATTCACTGCTTCTTTGACCATAGCCTATTGTGCAAGCATCTTCTCTTTGTCCTTCTGTAGATGAGATTTTTCCTCCTGGAGCATCACCTGAAACTCTTCTCTCTCACTTTCATATGTAGCTACACTGTACCACGCTACTCGTAATTGTTATAAGGCTTCATATTTCTCTTGTTTCAAGGCTTATGTAGCCTTCTCCTTCTCTTCCTGGACTCTCTGAAGTAAAGTTTCTGTTGCATCTGCAAGTCTTCTAAACTGGGCTGGTTCATCCCCCAATTCTGGAGTCGAGGAAAGCGTAGTAGGTACTGTGTGGACCAAACAAATAGATTTCTTTACTTCCTTCAAGTCCTTCTCGACCCTTCCATATAGCACTTCCTGCTTCTCTCCATATTTCTGTAAGATGTCCTCAGAAGTGTCCTCCATAGCTCCGCGGACCAAACTGATATCGTTCTCCTTAAGTGTGGCCTCTAATTAGGGATTATTTGCACACGTTTTCTTCCTTGCTGAGGGTTTCTTTGGAGAAAACTTCCTCTTTTGTGGTGTTGTTGTTCTAGTAGGGGAATCTACAGGCGGTGTAGCTTCACCTCCTCCTTTTTCTTCTTTTCTTTCATCTCCTCCTCCCTGTCCTTCTGCTTCATCTTCTTCTCCTCCTAGCGAGCCTGATCCATTTTCTTCAAAGGTGTTTTCCTCCTCATCAGTCTCTATATCATGGAATTCCTCCTTTTTCTTCTTCTTCTTCCCACTGGACTATCTGACATGCTCAACTTGGGTGACTATGGGGCTTCCTATGGTCTCAATGTCAGATATTTTTGCATCAGCGACATGTACCAGAAATTCCTCCACTCCTTTGTAATTTTCTCCATGTATTCATTTGTTATCTTGTAGTACGAATGTAAATCTTCCTACTTCTTGTATCGACACGCAATGATGTAGATAGAATGTGGATCTACGTGAAAATTTTCTATTGGTCCGGACCGGTGCAGGGTGCATGATTTCATGCACGTAAATGACTCGATGGAAACCTTCAATTGTTTATGGTATGCATGAAACACAACATTGGACTTCCACTGCTTCATCATGTCATTGGTGTACCACAAAGTGGAAAACCGAGCGGCCAATAGATCCGATGGTTCGATCTCTGAGAAGGTGGATCCTTTAGGAATTTTCCAAGTGACAAATGCGATCAAAATGATCAGCCAACTGTAGTGTAATTCATATCCCACGTCCTGGGCTTTGCAAAAATCTTTCTCCAGCTCATTGATGAGGTAGTTCACCCAGTTCATCTACATTCCCTCCACACATTTTCCTATGAGGTCCACCACAAACCCGGTGACCTATGTAGGGTGGTTCTTCCTTACGATTTTTCCATCTATGAGTTGGCAAGCGAGGCACATTGCACCATCCTGTATAGAGGATACCTTGTAACCTCTCTTTCCTTTTTCGACTTCTTTGTAGGCTTCCTTGATGCATTATGCCAAGGAACGGTCTAAAGCCTTCCCTGGATAAAACTGCCGAGGGTCAGGTCCCTTCACCCTTAAGCCTGTAATTTGGTGGATCAACGTCGGATCCACAGTAATCCTTCGGTCGAGCCACATGTATCCACCATGATAGCATGACAGGAGGAGTTTAATGCAATATTTAACCTCCTAGTGGCAACCAAAATAGAGAATCTTCATCACATTCAACTTAGTGGACTGCTCCAGGCCCTTAATCCATGGCTAGGAGACAAGGCGAGGCTTCTTCCCAGTTGACTTCTTCAAGCAACGATGGGGCGCTAGCATAGTGTAGTTCTTTCTATCTCCTAAATTGAAGTCATTGTTCTTCAATAACAGAATCTTCCCTAACTGACTCCTGACTACGCATATTCCTTTCGAAATGTATGTGGTGAACAGGGTGTAATCATAATCTCGTGGGATGCTATCATGGTTAACAACGCCAACCAACGGTGGGATATACTTTGGTAGGATTGACGTGATATATTTCACATTAGCCAGATCACCACGGTGCTTAATTCACTGCTCAGTCACGGGGTTAACACGGCTAGAACGATGTCCAGTCGAAGGGGAAGCATGCAGCCCCCTAGTCGACGACGCATGGACACCTTCAGATAACGATCTGTCAGCCATTAGCTTCCTGAGGACTTCCTCGACATATTTCTCCAATTCACTAGGTTCGCTCGACATTCTCACTTTTAAGTCGATAGGTCGGGGTATACAAACGAACATGCGGGGTGGACAAACGAACGACGAGGTCTAATTTTAGTTAACACAGCTCGACACTTAGACAATTCTCATCTTAGCTCAATTAATCACGGGTATAAAAAAGTGGTCCCAATGCAGCGACCGATGAGTTAAATAAGCGGACATCATAACAGATTCTTCCAACAGGCAGGAGATGCATCCATCAATGTAAATCTGTTCATCATGGCGCGGTCTCAATGTCCCAAAAGAGGTCCATCGACCCATAAATTCATTTTCTAGCCGTTCCGAAGCATTGTTCTAATGGTCAGGGCACCTTCAATAGTCATATAGATTCGCTAGGGAGAAGTCTCATTCTGCGCGGTCCTGCTGTTCCGACGAGGTTCAAATCCTGCGGACCTGCCTCCTGCAAGGTTCCAGTCTGCGAAGTCTTCCATCTGGTCTCCGTAGATTCTTGCAACTTTTCCAACTTAGCTTTATTTTTATTGAGCTTCCTTGCCTTCTTTCCTATGATCTAAGTCTCTCTAAATGTTTCTAGAATCCTCTTTCCATTTTTATTCTTATCTTCCCCTAGCACAGTGACTTCACACTGTTGAGGTGCCCTCAAAGGGTCAGAAGTTAATATCCCTTTTCTTAATAATTCTTGGGTGGGTATACTTCTTTCTTGAATAGATAGGTCCTTCAAACCATCTTGCATTATTTCAACCTTGACAATTAATTCTCTTTCTTTCTGTTCCTCCTGCGTTGTTACTTTGTTCTGTTGCTTCGGCTTATCCTCTCGTTCTTCTATTAGTCGATCTATTTTTCTAGCTATGAAATCCCTTAGTTCTTTCTTTTTCTTTTCTGTAGCTTCTTCCTCTACTTTCCTTCTAATTTGATCCTTCTCAATCCAAGGCTTACCTAATAAAAGTGGGAAAGGGGTGCTGTCCCCAATAAACTTAATGACTTCAAATTCCTCTTCAGTCGATGTTCCATGAACAATAATAGGTACATTAGTAACTCTTCCACATAGGGTTATGATCTTATCTTTAAACAAGTCTATCCTTCCCAACGAAGGTATCACAATAGGCTTTCCCAAAATTTTCCAATCATAATATTCACTTGTATTTCCTCATCCAAGACACAGTCTATGTCGAAGTATTCTATTCCTTCACTTATGAGCTGTTTTACTTTTAGGATATCTAGTAAACTGAAATTTTTGTGAACATCCATAATTTATTTCAACTGTACTAATGTAGTCTGAACTTGCTCTGTCCTTTTTTATTTATGACTTTCTAACATGCTCTTAGTCTCTTGACTTTCTTCATAGTTTTTTTTGTCTCATGTTCATCCTTTCAACTTTAGAAATAATTTTTGGACAATCCTCAACCTCACGACCAACAATATTACAATAAAGACAAATAGGGCCCGCACCAAGGCATTCCTTAGCAAGATGTCCCAGTCTTCTGCAATTATAGAAAAATGTCAATCCTCTTTTTCTCTTATATGTTCCCCAACCTCTTCTGTACTGCGCACTAGGATCACAATGCTGGACCTGCAATCTGCAAAAATTCTTTCTAGGTTCCTACATCCACTTATTAGTCCAAAAACTCTTTCTATGCATAGGAATGACATATCTTTCTTCATTTCTATTAAATTTACTTAGATCAACTCTTTCTTCCAAATGCGCCCTAGCCTTCAACCTAGGAAAAAAACTATTAAACATACTTAAATTCATGCTTTCGAAACACAAATTTTCACCTATCTTACTCTTGTCAGAGAAAAAATATTTACCTCTTTACTTTAGATCAGATTTATTTCTTAGCACAAAGCTTCACAAGTCAAGTAGGGTATTGTGCACTTCAACAATATATCTACGCACAAAGCTTCTCTTTTCTTTACTTTAGTTCCCAGCAATCATAGTTTCAGGTCTCGACAACGAAACCATTTGTTGGCACAGGGGCAGACCCAGGGTTCAATTCTTAACAATGCACCAACAAAACCCCAACTATCGGCCCTTTCGGCAACATCTGCAAAGCAGGCGAGGTCTCACCCAAGGTAGAAGCAGGGGGGGTTACAGGACACAAGTGTCTGTAACCAAGCTGGGACGCAGATATGTGATAACAACACTTCACAAAGTATTCTATTAACACTTAGAAGGTGATATGCATTAGTTCATTAGCTTTATTAACATTGCAGAACATACTCAAAGATAGATCGACGCAGTAACAATAAATGAGTATATATCCTGAGCACTTAGCACTGAGTATATATAACATTCATTTACCCTTAACACAAGTAAAACACTTAAGCAGTAACAAATCTATCTATCATACATAATAATCAAAGAATTGAGCATATTCATAACATAAACAACACATCACAAAGAAAACCAAAGACACAATATATATGTGGTTCACTCCAGTGTGGGGCTACATCCACCATCTGCTTTGCCTTCTTTATTATGTGCTCAAATCTTACATTCATTCACTCCTGTGCACTAAGCCACATAGTCGAGCTTCACATCAGACAAGAGATTTGCACACTGAGCACCAGATTCTCCTTCACAAACTAGGTCAAGGCATAGAGCCAAATTTCTATCAAGCACAAATCCTTACACATAGACACTCCCTTGCACAAAGCCAATCGAGCTACTTGCACTTAGCCCTAGAAAACTTCTGACTCTCTTCTACAATACATTCTTTCTTATTTATACTTTTACAATCCCTTACAATAAGACCTACTCATGGGTAAAATCCCATGGGCCGACATCCCATAACCCATTATAAAAACCCTAGAGGACCCCTTACTGGGTCCACATAGACCACAAAATAAGTGAGATCCACGATCTCAACTCTGCCTAGGTGCTCCTTCCTCGACTAATGTGTCAAAGTCCAAAAGTGGTCCAAATATGACCAAGGTTTCCTCAAAACTTGGTCGAGGGCCAATAACAACCATCAAAACTCACCCAAAAAACACCAAACTCAACAATCAAGTAAAAAATATTGATATACGTGACTGTTTAGGCAAAAATCGCGTATGTACGCATCCTATAGAATGACAACTCGTGTATGTATGTGTATGTCAAGGGAAAAACCATGTATGTGTATTAAAACACTGTCGGGTTAAGGATAAGGTCAAGAAACTAAGATTCAAAATGAAAATACGCTGTCAAGCAATCAGACGACAAGAAAAATCAAGCTAACCAAGAGAAATCAAAGGAGAAAAACACTCCAAACCCCAAAATAGAAGATTCTCTCCCCAATATGGTCGCCAATTATGTTACAAGGAAAATCACTCTATGGCATGGGGTAAACCACAACAGACGAAATGACTGCAGAAATCAACTCTAATCTCAAGTATGATATATAAACAAACATGCTAACAAGACAAGATAAAGAGCCTACCTCGTCTGGACGTTCGATGAAGACCACCATTGAGCACTCAACTCAAAGATATATACTTGCAACTTGTCCTCAACAACCAATATATGCAAGCATATGGTGATAATATATAAAGTTAGCACATATAATAACATAATCCATCAATATTCATAACATATATTCCCATGTAATAACAATTCAAATATTTGCAAGACATTAATTGGATGAGAAAAGAGTATTTCTATTAAAATATGATCAACAAAAGTATATGAATGACAAACTTCCATGTCGACACGTCTTAGAACCGAGAAATTAAGTCCCTTCCAGTTGGGCCTCCACCACTTCAATCCTCCACCAAAGGCAAACTCATATAAGAGAGACAATGAGGTTCTCCATCAAAGAGGGAAGGACTTGGGGGATGAACAATGTGTTCAGACTTAAAAGGACAAAGTGATGCATACTCAATATGAAGTGAATAATTTCTCCAGAGTAACTTTGCTCTCAAAAGTTGAATTCTTCTCCTCTTTCCATAACTTGGATATGGCCCATTTATAGCCTTCAAATGGAATTGATTGGCCGAGTCAAAACATTTCCAGTATATGGAAGGTCAAGGATCATGGATCACATGATGTGACATGGAAACCCGACACCAGTTTTTAATTTTGGGCACAAAACCTGATGTACGTGGGCTGTAATGGTGCAACTTGTGTATACACATGCTGTATAGCTGTTAGGGCACATATATGTGGAAAAATATTATTTTTATCTCTGGGAAGTGTAAAAGGAGACTTCAAGTCTACATAGGGAAATGGAAAATTTCTTCTGATCAAGTTGCATGGGGTGAGGCAAATATTTCTATAACACTAGCTGGGGGCACTATCCCTAGGGACAGGTGCCCCATCACCACTATGCCAACAACCACAACATGCCACATCAAATATCACCACTTGAGTCGCCCCCCACACACTACTCTAGGATCATATCATTCTAGATATGGGGCAATTGGTCCTCAAGCACCCCCTATAGTACCACATCAATCTGTCATCGTAACTTGTCCATTTCACGAACTAGGAAATCCACCTCATCTCTAGTCGAGGCATGGGCATGACCTGCCCCAAAATTTTCATATCGACGACCTCTCCTTTCCCTATCATCCTCCTCTCGCACCTCCTTTACCTCCGCTTGAGAAAAATTGACCTCTCGACTGCTTGATCCCACATCTGCAAAATCCAAAAGAACACACAAGGCTCATCAGTATTTTGTGTACCCATCAAAGCACATAAAACAAACCAACTAAAAAATTCCATCAAAATACACATGTACGTCGATGGTCCCATACCTCCCTAGGAGAAAAAAACATCTTAGGATCATGCCAAAAATCCATCCCTGCATAGGGAACTCCAAAATAATAAGAGGGGTATGCCACTAGGTCCCCTCAAAATCCTAGTAAAGTAGTGACCCCCTTCACCCCCACCATGTTAGGCCAATATATGTTCAAATATCAAACACAGCTGCAGCAAGATCACCCTCTCTAGGATGAAGCTACAAAGGAGGGACCCAAAAGAAAAATATCTCGACTGCATCGCAGTGCATCAGTGTAATTGGGATACCATACAGGAGCGCATCACCCTCTCCCACATGAACATCTGTCCTAACATCTCTCTCTCCACTATAGAGAGATGTGCCCCTGAGATCCGTTGGGTCCCAATTGACTCAAATATCCACACCACAAGCACACAAAATACTCATGTCCATAACGAGTCAATGACAACTATCCAGATCAATCCTCCATCACAGGCTCCTCCATGGAGCAGTGTCACCGTGCCATAACATCAACCATTTTCGCTACAAGGATCTGGGGTTGAGCCTCAAGCTCAATGCCACAAAAGGGAAACCCAATAATAAAATATAGATCTATGTCTGCAATTAGGTGGGCCTCCTTCCCACACACTAGAAAGTCCTGTATGTCTAGCCTCCACATACCAATCACAAACATCAGAAGCTCTTCCAGTGACCTTATCGGGGCATATTCAAAGAAATTCGGTAAGCTCGCACAAGCCAATCTACGTCAAATGTGAGCATCCTCATCCACCTCTCTTCGAAGAGTCTCCCAATATCTTTCCCTCTAGTGAATCGACGTGTTGCAGTCTTAGTCCTACATACCACCAAAAGGATTAAGTTAGGAAACATCACCAAAAAACTCATAAAAAAAAACCAAACAATCTTTCCTACTGTGTGACTGCACTTCAACAGTCGCGCACGTTTGTGAAACTGTCTCATAGAAAGATGTGCAGGTCCATGCAACTGCCATTTATGCAACCGCATGGTGAATGCATGCATTTTCACTCAAGAATCATGTAGGAATGCATGCTGGTTTTCTTCATAATCGCGCACTCTTGCGCGTCTGTGCACTCGACAACCACGCACTCTGGCGCATAATAGATTGTCCGAGTTGCCCACATTGTGCGCAACTCTGTCTATTTCTCCAGTGTTAAGGGTGCAGGAAATTGAATTATACCCACGTAGAGGTACATGTATATAATTCAATCACCTATGCAGTCCACCTCACTAAAGCATCAAAATGGTCGTACGACCCCTATCCCAAAAAATAAACAGTAAAATATTATAGGAGGTCTAGACCACTTATCAGTCTCTCCCGCAATCCAAATATGATCTATCACGACCTTGTACAATTCATAAATTCTCACACAAACATTGTCAGAGATCAACTCATGCTGGTATAAATGAGGTGGCATTGTGGGCCCCATGCCCATTTATATGCCCCCTGCCCAAACTTCCAATCCCCGGTTGAGGAGCCCAGAAGATCCATTTCTCACACCATTCATGGCACAACGATCCTAACTTTATCATCTATTCATTGGTATTGTTTGTTCTATATATCATTTCGATAACCTAGGGATCCATATCCTAGCCCCGTGCACAAGTACACACACTCATTAACATCATTATAAAATAATTTTTACATGTTCTTTATTATCAGATATTTTTCACGTTGGGCATGGTTTTTTGTGTGTACAAGTACTTGTTACGAAGGTATACAACCAATTCAGTATTGGCCATCCCATGGACCCTTAAAGTATATGTTCAACACTGGCATGCAATGATGCCCTCTGCAAGAAGTTTCATATCCCAGTCATTCCCTCAACATTTACACTTAGGATTCACCCATCTAGATCTACAATACCATCACTTCTATTGCATTCATGTACTGCCAACCAATAGCATTATCACCTACATGAGTTGTCCCACATATATTTTCTCCTTCGAAAATCGACACTCATTCTACTCTTCCCCCCTAAGGATTGGGAGTCATAATATTCTTTCATCTCAGAGAATGAGCCTCATATTTCTTCTCATCATATTTATAACCTACCCCTAATGGAATCCCAAATCATATTGTTCTCGTTGTGTTAAATTCACCTCCTCATTATCATTTACCCTCCATCTAATCCAAAATCAATTGCCCATATGAAAGTACATCCTTGATTCATCTACCTGATATAGAAACCCACTCATGCCCCCTCCTTCATCAGTCAACTCCTACAATCTTGCACCCAAGCAGGCCAAGCCATACTTCATTGGGGAACCCATTTATGTGTGTATTATCAATCCGATTATTCTTTATTTATTTGGTAATTGTATACAACACCATTTGTTTTCAGCAATTTCAAGATATATTTTTTCCATTGAAGTCGATGGAATTTTTTCATTAGAACACAACAAACCATGTCTACCTTGGTTGGGACATCCCACTTTCATAATCATTTATGCAAACTATCCTTACCATGGCCAAAATCCTAACAATCACATACATCCTTGTCTCAAGCCTCTGTATTTTTACCTATCCTACATCCCTTTGTAGTTTCACCCATTCAACACAGTTTACCCAATATCTGGTCGTCCCCTTGACACCAGATCATGTTTTACGGTTTCTGCCATCATTCAATATACCCCCAACCAAGGGAATTTCTTGAGTCTCATATATTCTGAAGTTTGTCCATGTTATTAGTTTATTTATATTTCCCTCCACACAGTTCTTGACACCATTTTGTTAAAATCGATGTCAAGAAACCCTTTGCTTCTTGCAGTCACACCTCCTCACCTATCGAAATTAACACCAGTTTCCAGGGGAGGGGCAATATATTGGCTCTTATTCCACTATTAATGAGTAGTCTCAGATGACACAAAGAGAGTGCTCATTTCTTTATGATGTCGTTGACCCCCATAACATTCTACCTCCAAACCATTTGATGTTACAGTGGGTATTACTATGCGATCATTACAATTTTCAATAGCAACCGAAGACCTCTAAATTTCATAGGCCATCAATGCCTCCAAGTTATTCATTCCTCGATTCAGATCCAGTTCAGTTCGAGACCTACATAGGCCACCACATGTAAGTTTTAAACCTGTGAAATAAAGCAATGCATATAGATTCTTAAGCAAAATAGAATTTAATCAATGGCTCATACACATAGTACGCAAATATTTATACTGGAAACCCTCAACCAGGGAAAACCTTTCTTATATTCATTATTTTAATTTCACCATTCACCATAAAATATATAAAATGTTTTTAGTTATTCTGTAGATACCAAAACCCTAATCCCTTAAAACCGTCCAAAAAAAAGATTTCAGGGCATTGCCCTGAATGCTGCATGTAACCAGAAGGGGCATACCTGGACCCCCCCAGGAAGCACAGTTTTCGAATCTGATGCACCCACACACACACATGCAAAGAATATAACACATACCCAACAACGAAGACCTCTAAATTTCATAGGCCATCAATGCCTCCAAGTTATTGATTCCTCGATTCAGACCCAGTTTAATCCATATAACCGTCATTTGTCATTATTGATGCCCCTGAGGGAAATGGAGATATCCACTTTATCTACAATTTTCAACTACAATTATACTATTATGGTATCATGACACAAGCATGGGGCATTCCTTCCTCGTTTATACAAAAAAAATGTTTTTTCAGAGAACATTTGATTCACATATTATTCGCCTCTCCCTCCAATAGATCTCTCTTCCAATTCCTCAACACAAAGTATCCAACTCTTCTATACAATGACATCACCATCAAAAGAAATAATGATGCATTTCGACTATACATATTCTCCTAACCTCACACATCAGGGGGCATCTTTTATCACCAAAAAATTTCTCATAGCAATACAGACAATGGTCAAAGAAAATAAAAACACAACATATTAATCAACATAACTCAAGCATTATAGAACCTATCCAACAAGCAACCAGAACTATGCAAATAGTTAGTGAAATTCAACACAATCTCCCCAAATCTAGTTTGTGTACCTCTACATGAACCAACATAGCATTGAATGCACTAATTTCATGTCCTGAGCGACTATCTCCACAAAAAACCTCGCTGATGCAGAAACGATGCATCAATGTAGTTGGTCGAGCCTCAACCACTTCCAGGTCGAAGAGTACCATGATAAGACTCCAAAATCGACCTGAAATATAGCTTTGGGGCTACTTAAAGGATCAATAGTACCTTCAAAGGGTCCCCATTTACACTACAAACAATTTATGAAAAGTCTTGCATTGTTCCTATAAATACATGACCAAGGTATGAAAACAAAGAGAAGAACTTTGTGTATTGTTATGTTGTTCATTTGGTTTTAGAAAAGCCATCATTTTCTTCAAGTTTCTTGAGAATCCATAGCATGTGTTGCACTTCTCTCCTCTTGAGAAGTTCAACCATCAAGTATTCACCATTGTATTTCCATTTTTAGAAGAAGAGAGATTTTTATTTGGGGGATTCAAGAGCCCACTCAAGGAGGAAAAGGAGAGTCATAAGTTCCCATACTTCTCCTAGGTGTTATCAATTCAAAGATCAATCCTATTGGTAGCTATTTCTTGTCTCTATTTCAAGCATCCATTTGAGTTTTTACATGCTTGGTTTAGTTTTATTTCCTTGTTATCTATTTTCTTGTCTTCTCTTTGGTTGATCCACTAATCAACTAACCATCTTTTGTCTTGTCTTGTTGGCCTAATAAGGCAACTAAGTGGCCTGGTTTTCTCAACCAAATGGAAAAATGAGCCCAACATATTGACGACTCCACTAGGGAGTTGGATCAAATTCCTCCCCAATTAGGCTATTAGATCTTTCTTTCTCACTAATTTGTGTTTGTAGGGATCAAAACTAGCCTAGTCCAACCCTCAGATGCAAGAATTGAGACTCTGATCAAGATAATTCAATTCGAATTTTGGTCCTGCCATTTCTCCGTGTTTGAGCGGGTTTGTGCAAAATATCCATGTAGACAATGCAGAGTTGCACATTTTCCTTCTTTTATTTTCGTGTTGACTACGCTCTGTGCATGATTGTCAGGACTTACAGTCGCTCATAATTCCTCTTTCTCATTGATTGTAAGTGTTTTAAGGTCTGATTTCACCAATTTGTTTTAGGTTTATTTTTCAACACTTGTAAATCCATAAAAGTAGACTTAGAGTTATTTCTTGCACTACTATTTAGCCACACGTATACATTTAAAGGGATAAAAAGAACCATAAGATCTTTCCCTTTCTTTGTTTCCACATATATGGCTGAGAATAGAATTTGAACTCTAAATTTAATCTTTTTCTTTTACAATCATCAACTAAATCAGGACTAGGAGGTGATTTTGATATCCTTGATTATGCTCTTTCCCTTGCACCTTTGAGTGATCTGGGGGAATTAGAAAAAAGGTCCTTTAAGAAACTCCATGTCCCTTTAATAAATCAACCAATTAGGAGAGGAAAATACCTCTTAGTTTTCTTTTTGAAACACAATCTTAAAGGAATTTTAAGGGTCCATACATGCCCACAAGTTTGCAATCTTAGGATAGTTTCAAAGTTTTTGAGAAAACAAAACAAACATGGGAAGTTTAAAGAATTGTAAGGGCCCATACATGCTCACATGGTTTCAATCTAGGAAGAGTTTCAAAGTTTTCTTAGATTAGATAACATTCTAGGAAGTTTGATCCAAAGGATTGTATCAAGATCAAGTGATGAAACTTGGACATTAGGCATAAAAATTAGATTCTAGGGTTCAAGAGCCATCAACAAGACCTTGAACCATGACACATGAAAGATGTGATATATTTATCCTTTGAGTGGAAATATGGAGACCATTAGAATATTTTGAGCACCAAGGATGGGTCGTAGGGTAGTAGACATGGTCAAGGGAGGAAAATTGAGATTTAGGACCTAAAGTAAGATTTCAAGCATCCAACTCCAAGAAAAATGCCTCAAACCACCACACCTAACATCTTGAGAGTATCATCTCCCTCTAAGTTGGGATATGGGCACCACTAAGAGGTTTGACCTCTAGGTATGAGTATCATTACCTTAAACCATGGTCGGGGAAGGAAACTCAAGCCTTAGGCCCTGTTATCATGCAATTTGTTTTTGTCCAAGGGGAAAGGCAAGTGGAGGGCGAATTGGTGTAACAAGAGGTTGTCCTATCATTGTCACCTCAATAACACACGTCTTTCTATTTAGGGGTGAAAGTATAGGGGAGACGTCCCCGGTGACTTGGGGGTTTGAGAAGGCAAAGGTTGAGGTATCAAGAAAAATTATCCCCTCTCACAAGTCACACTGATCAGAAAGTCCTAAAGGTTTAACAAGATGAAGCAAAGATATGCTTAAGTGTGCCTTCCTAGAACAAGACAATAAAAAAACACTATTTTGGCAAGTAACGATTGATGTTAGTGCTTCGTAAAACCTTGCACTTTTCAATGAAATCAATAAGTTGATATAAGAGGAAGCAAACATAAATTTATAACAAAAATAAATATATGATGATAGCTTCACAAGTTATGCCTTGTTGGCATAGGGGCAGACCCAAGGTTCAACGTGACAACAACGCACCAACAAAAACCTAACTACCAGCCCTTTCGGCAACACCTACGAAGCAGATGAAGTCTCACCCGAGGTAGAGGTAGGGGTGGTTGCGAGACTCAGGTGTATGCAACCTTAGATGGGACACAGATATGTGATTATGATACTTAATAGAGCACTTAGCACCATCAGTTCCTGAATATGCAATCAATAATCTACTTCGCTGATAAAACAGAGCTTCACAACATTCACACTGATCTAATGTATTTATGCACTTAGCATAGGTCAATAGATCATATCTAGCAGATCAAGCACTAAGCATATTCATATAGATCAGATCTAACATTCTCACATATCAGTAGCACTAAGCATACATATATTATCTAATCATCTCAAAGCACTTAGAAAATAACATATATACGCATCAGAACATCACACATAATAGAGTAACACAATATTTACATGGTTCACCCCCACCCTAGGGCTACATCCACCAACTCTTCTTCTTTATTAGCTTTTTCAATAAGTTACATGCACAGAGCCTCATAACTCTTCTCTGCATAGGATAGAAGATTTGTGCAGCTCACTAGATCCTTCTTCCTTGCGTTACAACACAAAGACTTCCACCGTCCGTTACAACCACTTGCACTTAGCTCTGCAAGTCTCTTACAGTCATGCACAAAGAACTTACAGACTCTACTTGCACTTAGCATACATTTACATCTGACTAGATACCTAACATCAAATATATGCTCTTCCTTACATTGCCTAGACATCTATTTATATATTACAAAATAGGCCTAAGAATGGGTCAACCCATGGGCTGATATCCCAATCCCATTACATAATCCCAAAAACCCAAAAAGGACCCAAAAAGGGGCCGAGATCCCGTGATATCCGCTTCGTCTTGCGCTCCTCCTTCGACAGGCTGTCGAAGTCCAAAATAGGTCAACATGACCAAGAATCTCCCAAAACTTGGTCAAGGGCCAACATGCCCCCAACACTCACCCGTGACTCGTCCCGAGTCACTCTGGTTTGACTAGTTCTACCTCAAACCCATCGAACTTGGCTCGAGATGCTACTGTGATACAACCTCTTGCTCAGTGAACTCTTGGATTACTGCATCATTCACTGGCCCTTCTAGGCGTTGTTCAGCTGCGGTGACAACCTGTTCTAGCTCTGCTCCTCGACTCTCGACCTCTGTGAACAATTGGCATGCCTTATATTGTACTGGTTGGAGCCATTGAGTGACTTCCATAACTTTTCTTTGAATCGTATGGATCTGCTACTGGGTGGTGCACTACTCTTGAGACTTCTTCATTCTTTCTATGGCTGACAGGGCCTTCAACTGTGCATGTAGTGTGTCTGCGTGCTGCTTCGCTTCCTTGAGATGCAACTCTAGTGCCTGCAATTCCAGATTCTCGGTGAGGTTCTCATATGTTTGGGCACTGTAGTTACTCAACTGTTTGCATTCCAGGGAAAGAGATTTTAGTCTGTCAACTGCGCTACGGGCAGTTTCTTCTCGCTGGTCCCTTATGTCCCGCGGGATCTCATGCACAATGCGTAGCTCTAAATCTGCTATGTGCTGCTGGAGCTGTTGGATGGCTTCTACGAGTTGATCTACTTGCTTCGTGACTTGATCCTTTGCCTTTATTTCTATGACTATCACAGAGCGAAGTGCTCTGTTGATCGCTTCCTTTACTGTAAGTTTCTTTTCTAGCAACTATTCCTTGCCTTGCAACAGCTGTGCTTTTTCTTCATCCCACTTTGCTTGGAGAGCAAGCTTTTCTGTTCTGCAACACTACATTGTTCGAAAAGTACTCCCTGTACTTGTGTCAAAGCCTGGGTGTCTTGCAATGTTTCTTCTTGCACTCATCAAAGGCGAGCTTCGACTTTATCAACTATTTGGTGGAGTTGAGCTAGCTCATCTCCCAATTTTGGTGTTCCTAATGGCAGAGGCGCAGTGGAAATTGTGCGGCTAGACTGTAGTGCCTGCTGCACACCTTGGAGCTCAACCTCAATTCGATTGTACATATCCTCATGCTTAGCCTCTTGCTTCTCTACTATCTCCAATGAAGCATCATTCAGGTCTGATACAATGAAATCAAAGTCATCTGGAGTGAGGATAGTCTGCAATTTGGTCATTGTTGCTTTCGACTTCTTCCGGGAAGAAGGCTTTGGAGGGGAAACCTTCCATTTCTTAGAGGGGTCCTCGTCGTCTCTAGGTGGTGTTACCTAGCCTTTCTTTTGCTCGGATTTTGTGCCATCTATCTCTGCGCCATCACCCCCTTGCTTCGGTGAGATTGAAGCAGTCTTCACTGAGGCACTACTTAAATCTTGTACTTCATCAGTCTTCTTTGTTTTGCTAGTTCTGGGTGTATCCTGCGCAGTTTCTAGGCTGTCTATGTCAGATATCTCCACAGGGTCTGCTGGAATAAGGAGGTCCGCCGACCATTCCTTCGTGATCACCTCCAAGTCCTCCTTTGTTATCTTGTAGTAGGACTGCAGCTTTTGCTTACGTTCATCGGTGCACGCTGTGATATAAATGAAAGACCTATTAGCACTGAACTTCATCAAAGGTCGGAACCTGTGTAAAGTATTTGGTGTTATGCGAGGCTCGGACTGTATGGATACCTTCAATTGGTTTTAGTATGTGTGGAACATGGAATTTGACTGCCATTGCTTATTCATGTCACTCAAATACCAAAGTGTACTGAACTTCGTGGCCAAAGATTCAAAGGGCTCGATGTTCGGGAAGGTCGCACCTTCCGGCATCTCCCAGGCAATGAAAGCATTCAAGATCAATAACCAACTGAAATGAAATTTGTACCCTTGATCCTTGGCTTCTTTGTAGTCAAGTTCTAATTGGTTCACCAGGTACTGCACCCAATTCATTTGTAATCCCTCTGCACACTTCCCTGCGAGGTTGACTACGAAACCAATGACTTGGGTGGGTCAGTTATTTTTTACTAACTTTCCTATGATCAATTGACATGCAAGGCACCCTACGCCGCTCTATATAGAATCTACCTTGTAGCCTCATGTGTCCTTATTGACATTGTCGTAGGTGTCCTTGATCCTCTGTGTGAGAGGGCGATCCATGATTTTTCTAGGACAAAACTCCTGTGGGTCAGGGCCTTGCATACTTAGCCATGCGATCCAATTGATCAACGTCGGATCCACTGTGATACGACAGTTTAACCACAAGAATCTGCCATGGTAACAGGACAATAACAACTTGGCACATGCATTCACCTCTTGGTGTCTTCCGAAGTGAGGAATATTTATGATGTTGAGCAGTGTATACTGCGTGAGGTTCATAGTCCATGACCGAGGGATGATCTTCAAATTATTTCCCTTTGTTCTGGTCAGGTACTTATGTGGGGAGAGCATGTTGTAGACCTTCCTATCATCGAGGTTGAAGTCACTAAACTTCAACACTGCAATCTTTTCTTGGTCTGCGTGAACTGCGCGTATCCCCTTCAAGAGGTACGTAGTTTCCAAGGTGTACTCAAAGTCTCTGGGCACACTGTCTCGATTTATTTCACTGGTCAGAGGTGGTAGATAGGTGGGTAATATTCTTAGAATCAACTTAGCATTCACGAGATCATCCCTGTGCTTGGTTTGCTTCTCATCTGATGGTCAGGATGGTCTGGCTTGAGAAGTTGACAGAGAGGATAGAAGTCCTCTCATTGATGATGCTTGTACACCTGTGGATAATCCTCTCTCCGACATGACTCTTTCAGTCATCAAGTCGAGGAGTAGTTCTGTCACTGATTCTTTGACTGCGTTGAGCTCGTCGGACATCCACGCTCATGATTAATTAGATCGAGTCAAATTAACTTAGACACTTCACTTGAATAAACAACAAGAGTGCAATGATCACTCTTTACAATTCACTTAGTCTGTGGGCTAAAACTCTTGGTTAGCAAAAGTGTTCTCGGTGCATGGCGCAATGGGATAAATAGGTAACTTGATAATGGGTCTCTTGCAACATGTATGAAGCCTTCACTAACTCTATTCGGTCCGTTATGATGCAGTCCAACGATCTAGTGTCGAGCCTTAAATTCCTTTCTACACGTTTGGGGCGGCAGTTGAACGGTTATAATGTCCCCAACGACTATATTGATTCGCCATGGCGAAGTGCCATGTGTCACTATTATGATATCCCGACGAAGCTCCAATTTTGCAAATTTTCCTCCTGCAAAGTTCCCTCTGGAACTTTCTGTAAATTTTCAATCTTAGCCCTCTTCTTACTTAGATTTCTAGCCTTCTTTCCAATGAGCTTCGTCTTGGTATGTTTTTTTCCATTTTGATTCTTATCTTCGTTTGACATAGTCACTGCGCACTGTCAATATTCTTTCCTAGGATTCAGGGGTAATACCTCTTCTTTATATGGGATAGGTACTTCAGTCTCCTGTGGGTCTTCTAATGTTCTCGCAGCTTCGACATCTGGGTCTCTAGTGTTAAATAGCCTCGATTTGTTCTCTTGTTCTTCAATCAAGTGTGCGATCCTTCTGGTCATGAAATATTATAACTCTTGTTTCTTCTGCTCCAAAACTTCTTCTTCTTCCTTTCATTTGGCTTGATCTCTATCAATCCAAGGTTTTCCTAGTAACATGGTAAATGAGGCGCTATCTTCAATAAATTTAATAATCTCAAAATCTTCTTCTGTCAAAGTTCCATTGGCATTCATAGGTATCTGAGTGAAACTTCCACATAGCTTTACCAATGTTCCTCTGAATAATCCTACTCCTCCTAATGAAGGAATCATAGTAGGCGTCCCTATAGCTTCCCAAGTTCTCTCTGTCATGATATTCACCTGTGTTTTTTCATCCAGAACATAGTCAATGTCAAAGTCTCCCATTCTTACTTCGATGCATTTTTTTTCTTTGAAGATCTATGATAAGCTGATATGTCTGTGGTCATTCAGGGTTTCTTTCATCTGTAACAATACTTTCTCTGATTATTTCTGGGATTTTTCCATTTCTGGATCTGCCTTAGGGTTTTCCTGGTTCAAATTCATTCCTTCAAGCTTAACAATAATTCTAGGGCAATCCAACACTTCATGGTCTATAGCTTTGCAACAAAGACAACTAGGTCTTCTTCTAGGGCATTCCTAATTAGCAAGATGTCCCGGTCTTCTGCAACTATAACAAAGGGTTAATCCTTTCTTTCTTTTAAGTGATCCCCAACTTCTCCTATATTGTGCGCTAGGATCATAGGAGCTAACCTGCAACAAATTCTTTCTAGGATCCTGCATCCAGTTGTTAGTCCAAACATTCTTTCTATGCATAGGTATAACATATCTTTCACTATTCTTATCAGATCTACTCATATCAAGCCTTCTTTCATCTATTAGTGCCCTAGTTTTCAAGCTAGGACAGAACCTATCAAACATACCTAGATCCATACTTTAGAAACAAAAATTTCCACTTATCTTACTTTTACAGAGTACAAAGCTTTCAGATCTAGAATTTTTCTACTATTCTTACCTTTATTAGAGCACAAAACTTATAGATCTAACCTCTTTTCTTCAGATCTGACCTCTTTTCTTTAGATCTGACCTTCCTCTTGGCACAAATCTTCACAGGTTAAGTAAAATACTGTGCACCAGGGAAACAGATCTACGCACAAAGCTTTCACAACTTTAGGATGAATCTTTGGACAAAGCTTCTTATTTCTTAGTTCCCAACAATAAAAGTTTCAGGTCCCGACAACGGAACCATTTTTTGGCACAGGGGCAGACCCAAGTTTCAACGCTACAACAATGCACCAAAAAAACCCTAACTACCAGACCTTTCAGCAACACCTACGAAGCAGATGAAGTCTCACCCGAAGAAGAGGAAGGGGGGGTTGCAAGGCTCAAGTGTCTGCAACCTTAGTTGGGACACATATATGTGATTATGATACTTAATAGAGCACTTAGCACCGTCAGTTCCTCAATATGAAATCAATATCTACTTTGATGATAAAATAGAGCTTCACAACATTCACACTGATCTAATGTATTTACACACTTGGCATAGGTCAATAGATCGGATCTAGCAGATCAAGCACTAAGCATATTCATATAGATCAGATCTAACATTCTCACATATTAGAAGCACTAAGCATAAGAAGATTTGTATAATCATCTCAAAGCACTTATAAAATAACATATAAACGCATCAGAACATCAAACAGAGAAAAGTAACACAGTATTTACGTGGTTCACCACCACCCTGGGGCTATATCCACCAACTCTTCTTATTTATTAGCTTCTTTAATAGGTTACATGCACAGAGCCTCAAAACTCTTCTCCGCATAGGACATAAGATCTGTGCAGCTCGCTAGATCCTTCTTCCTTGTGTTAAATCACAAATCCTTCCACCGTCTGTTACAACCACATGCACTTAGCTCTTCAAGTCTCTTACAGTCATGCACAAAGCACTTACAGACTCTACTTGCACTTAGCATACATTTACATATGACTAGAGGCCTAACATCACATAGATGCTATTCCTTACATTGCCTAGACATCTATTTATATATTACAAAATAGGCCTAAGCATGGGTAAACCCATGGGCCGACATCCCAATCCCATTACATAATCCCCAAAACCCCAAAAGGGGCCGAGATCTCGTGATCTCCGCTTTGTCTTGCGCTCCTCCTTCGACAGGATTTCGAAGTCTAAAATAGGTCAACATGACCAAGAATCTCCCAAAACTTGGTCAAGGGCCAACATGCCTTAAACAAGCTTCAAAATGACCCAAAATGATAATCTAACAATAAAAATATGCTAGCACTTGTCTGAAGCTAATGAGACAATGTAAAAATCAACTTTAACAATTGCTTTTAGGAGCTTTTACTGCTGCAATAATTTTTTGTAGCTTACTTTTGTAACAACATCAAGAATGTTAGTAGATTAGTCTAATATAGGGTTAGGAAAGGTTATAAAATATCTTGAGGTATAATATTTAAGGGTTGTGCTCTTCAATCAATCAAGTATAAGGTCTAGATCCGTGTCTTTAGGGCTAATGGAGTCACTTTTTTGTAGCAATATTATTTGAAGGAACAAATGATAATGTGTGAACTAAGGACAAGAGGGATGATGGTTGAGGTGTTGGTAAACCAAAGCCTCAATCAACAAACCCTAGAAGGAAAACGACTACTAGGAAGTAGGTAACCCTAGGCCCTAACGATTTTCCTTCTTCTTTAGCTCAAGCTTGAGGTAAATAAAGGCTTGATGAAGAAAATGATGTTAGAGTGCTACAATGGTAGGGCTCTATCACATGCTTCAAAGGATATGTTTCTTGGAAAAATCTAGTAGGTGAAAAGCTATTGAGATAAGGACAATAACATGTGCTTAATCTTCTAGGATTTTAAAATAGAAATTTCATAATCTTAGTAAAATGGAAAGTAAAGATACTATAACCATTCAAAGGAAATACGAATTGCAGAAATTCACTTACATTCACCAAGAATAATCTAGAAAATACCCTAGTTGAAGACCTTCGACCAAGAAAATGCCAAAAAACACCAAGATAAGCCTCCTCCAAGAGTTGCACACCACTTAATTTAAGCCAATAAGCCTTAAAGAGGCCGAATGTCAGACCTCACTTGTGTGAGTGAAAGAATGATGAAAAAATACAAGGGACAAATCCATTATTTATACAATCAAAATGACCTTTAATTACAAAATTAGGTCAAAAAGGCCGACATGGCCAATTTACATGAAAAATCCTATTTTACACAAAATTGTCAAATAAAACCATAACTTTATATTTTTAGGGTGACTTCATGCCCCTCCTAGGGTGACATTAGCCTTCTTGTTGGAACGTTAGCCCTCCAAGTGAAGCATTGGGGCTAAAAAACCCTCAGGAACTATCACACGTGCCAACCCAAGTTGTCCTAAAGATGGATACCTAAACTGGGTGATGTCAAGGCTCTGAATGATGAAGTCAAGGGAATTCAAGAGACAAAATCATGGTGGGAGGGAAAGACCCCCCTGGGTTCAGACCTGCCAAGCTATCTCTAGTGGAATATCCTCCCCTCTCTCTGGTGCAAGCCTCTGGTTTATGTCTGCCCCTGGTTGGGGTCTCAACATCCATCTAGTGGGATTTTAGCCCTATGGAGGTCCAAGCTAATAATATCTCCATATGTACCTGTTCGTCGGGTGTGGTCCTGCAACAATAACAAGTATGCCCTCCATGGGCTCATAAGTCATAGGGATCATAGCAATGCCAATCACATCTAATAATCAAGTTACCCAAACATGTGCATAAAACCCCCCTTCATACAAGTGATCAAATATGTTATGCCATTCTACAAGCCAGGTTTGGGGAGGGTTTCAGGACATCCTATTGGGATAATTCACCTCAGGTGTGGGGTGTTTCCCAGGTGAAGACCAATCTAGGTCATGTAAGTGCATGAGATGGTATGGGGATGTTTGGGCAAGGGGTGCAATGATGAAAGGGAAATGCAGGGATTACCTGTGGGTTCCTCTGAAGAGGGTGAGATGCACCTTGTCATGGATGAAAATGTTTCATAGCCCATTCAATGCATTTTTACTCTTTTATATTATTTCTTTTTCTTTCAAGAGAATAGTTGGGGGACACTTCCCTGGCATGGTGACCAATGGGCTTCAAGACATAATATCCCTAGTTATCCCTAGGCTAGGGGATAACATCTGGGTCCAACTTGGGGACATGTGCTCACCGTAGAGCACATGAGAACCTCATCATATCTGGTATGACCTGTGACCTGCTAGATCTCAACAAAATATATTAGTAATCATTTGGGGTGGTGATATCACCCCTGGATCATATATGATATAATGAAATACAAGTAAGCAATCATACATACAAATGGAAATACAACTACTCTAGCATGAAATGCAGATGGTATATACAATGAATACAAAATTCCTACCTACTTACCTACACTTACCTGTGAATTCAAGTCTTTTCCCCCTGATGGGGTTTGAGGAGGTGTCCACCAACTGGTAATGGGCACCTTCTTCCTTCCAATGTAGATAAATAATAAGCATCATTGACTGACTTTCTTCCAACTCTAAAGGGTCCAAGCCAAACTTGTGCACTCCCTTTGACATTAGTAGGTTCCCACTTCTTTGTATCCCACATCTAGACCATATCTCCTTCTTTGTAATCCTTGGTCTTGAATTTGGATGCCTCTTGTACAACCCTAGTGTATTGTATTGAGGGAGGAGGGTGGGATTCTGTTGTGAAGACTTCTTGCTGGGACAGTCGAATCTATATGTCATCTTCTCCTTTCTTTAATAACTTGACAACCCCAAATTATTTGTCTTTATATTTGTTTAGGAGTTTTTAATACTCCTCCTTCTTCAGCCATTATATTTTATCAAAGTCTCCCTCTTTAGCAAAAGGCATGCTATCAAGGGAAAATACAGGGGGACTCTATTTGAACAGTTCATGTGTTTCGTTAGTTGCAATTTCATCACCAATTTCTTGCACATGGAATTTTGTCATTGGCACATTCAAGAGGTGGCTTATTTTTCCATCAGTCATAGGCACATTAATATATGTGAGAACCATCTCTTGGGTTCCTCCCAACATTGCAACAAACTTCCTGGATAATAGCATTCCCCACACATCTGGGACATCCACTACCATGGTCTCCATGTGGATAACTCTCTTGGGGTATCTTCCAAGACATACTTCAACATTCTCAACTACCCCATGAGTGGGTATGGCTCTAGAATCAAAGCCACATACATTCCTATAAGGTCGTGTGACTTTTAGGCCCATCCATGACCTTCAAAGACATCATGTTAGAACCTGCCCCCCGAATCAAGCATAAAATTGTTAAGGCATTTGTTATTGATAAAAAATGTCACGAAGAAAGGTGGATTCCCATCATTTTGAACCCTAAAGTGATCTTCTTGTAACATAATAGGAGGGTCCATTGGTCCATCTGAGCTTTTGAATTTTTTTTCGAACCTTTCTTTTATAGATGGGACCTTGATGAATTCTCTTAAAGGGATGGTCATGCACATTTTTTATAGTGCACCTTCAAAGTCAAAGTTCAAATCTACTTTGTTAGTCTTGGGAGGATTCTTAGGAAGAATTATGTTAATGGGTGGAGGTCTTATTTGTGAAATCGCAGGACCAGTAGAGAGAGGTTGGTTCATTCTTTTTTTCCTAGTATATACTTGGAATTCTTGCTTCTTCAACTTTTCTCTTGATTCTTGATTATTGGTCAAGGTTATTTATCACCTCCATCCTAGCCTTCTTGGTTGCTTCCTTTATGCCTTCTTGATTTTCTTCAACTGTAACATTAAGGCAATATTGAGGATTTTCAATGGTATGGTTAACAATGTTTACTTGTTCATGATCACCATTGTTGAAAGGACACTCATGCTCCCAATGTGACTCACTGCATTGCAAGCACCAAGGGTTTTCATCTACTACATTTGCAGGGGCTAAAGTATTGGGAACCTCTTGATCATTCTTTGGTCTAAAAACTTGGTTCCCTTTCTGGAATTGCACTTTGTAAGGAACCCTGGGGGATTGTTGTTGAGTTCTTTTTAGGTTGAAAATCCTATTCATCATTAGTTCTTGGGTTTTTAGCATGCCATCTATAGTCAGTTGTAACTTTGCCAAGCTAGCGATAATGTATGAGGTGGTGAGGAAAATATATGAAATGATCTTACTCAAGAATTTTCAGATCTTACTTTTCTAAAGAAAGATAGACGAGAATATCACCCTATGTTTATAACCTTCAAAATTTGTTTCCTAATCCACAAGTATTGATTACAAGTTCTTAGGGCGATCTTTTTATAAATGAAAGTTTGTTGAAAAATTCAATATTTATGTAATTTTCTGAATATAACAAATGCTGAAATAAATATAGAGACAGAAGTAAAAACACCAAGTCAATTATCAAAATAGATGAGACATAAATAAATCGTTTATTCCATTCCAATTTATCAAAATAATCATTCTCTTTACAAAATTCCCTGAGGAAGTTTGGACCAAAGTCAAAATTATATGTCCCCGATGAAAACCATACAAAAGGACTTTTGACAGAAAGTAAAAAATTGAACTTTAAAAGCTGGATCAGCTTGCCACATATTGTTGTCCACTCGACTCTGCACAATATCCTTTGTCAGTCATGAAATTTAATTCATAAATAGACAAGTCTACACAGACTATCAAAGATATATCAACAACTCTGAAAAACAAGTGTCTGAATGATGTAATTCAGACCTGAATCTTGCGGTCTACAATAGGACCCTGCTACCATAAAAGAGAATTGGGATTTCAATGAATTAAAGAATGAATGAAAACTAAATTATCTCAATAAAACTCAAAGAGAAGACCTTAGTATGCTTCTCCTTCTATTCTCTTGTTCCTGCTTTTCCTTTTTCCTTTAAGCAACCTTTAAGCAATTATAATTAGTTGAAGTAGTTGAACTACTTCTTTAGTTAAGTTAACTAAAACTTAACCAACTTTTTTGTTAAGGGGGAAAAGTAATAAAATCATAATAAGGGTTTTTAATAAATAATAACTATTAGGTGGGACCCCTTGTGACTCCCTTTAGTTCTTTAACAAACATAACACAACTAGTTAATCAATCAAAACATCCCTCCTTGCGACTCCCATCATCACTCTCATAATTTGACAATTTATATCAAAGATAATTGAAATTATTTCCAAAAATATATTATCCATATATCCAAAAAAATAGTGTGCTGTCCAAAATTTCAGACGTCAACTGTTCTCACCAATGAATAAATAAAATCACTTAAAAACCATATTTTCCACTCTGGGAGGAAATATTTCCCTTGTTACCTCTGTCACCCTTTGATATCTTTGAATTTCCTTAGGGTGCGTGGAGCCTTTAGGCATAATCTCACTGATCACATGAGAGCAAACATCTCTCAAATGCATGCGAGAGGACATGGATTTGGCAGAGTCATTTGAGGGCGAGAAGGGGCCAGAAATGACTTTTCCTTTGTCAGGGGCATGGTGGGCCTCAGTTTTTAATATTTTGCTTGCATAGGAAGAATGTACTGGTGACTGGATAGGGGCATATTGGACAATGTTATTAACCGGTGGAGGAGCAAGTAGAGACAAGTTAGGCCAGCCATGATGTTGGGAGATTACCGGGTGAACAATATCTTGCCATCCATCATTTTCAGGGACTTTAGGTTGTAGTGAGACATGAGGGGGCACTGGGATACAAGGGACACGTGGGGATTGGAAGGGAGGCCTTTCTGGCCTAGGTTGGACCACTCCTTTCCCAATCCAGTTAAAAAATCCAGCTTGAAATAGCTGGCCCAACTCTTGTGAGTATGCATCAAAATGGATAGAGAACCTTGGCCTTCTAGGGCCCCTGTTCCAATTTCCTCTTCCCCTTTTACCCTTGCCATGGCTACCTCTGCCGAAAAAGCTCATTCCTATATGCATTCTTGATTAGCAAATAGTTTCTTCAACATCCATACATGACATCTCTTTTAAATATGAAACAAAGTTTGGTTCAACAACACATTAGACTCATGCAATCCAATCCATACAAATCGTTTAATACTTGTCAATGAGCAAGGGGTGAATAAGGGTTTTGGGATATGTGAGGGATTGTATTGAGTGAAAAGTGTTAAAATGAGGGGGGATAGATCATGATTACTGCTCACAAAACTTCAAACAATCAACTGTATCGTAAATCAAAAGAATATATCACTATAATTCATCCATGTGTGATCCTTTAACAATCATAATAAATAATTTATCTTAACTATAATTTAATTTTAATAACAAGGAGTGGATAGTGAATATGGGAAGGCGAGGGGAGTTGTAATGTGAGAAAAGTGAAAGAATGGTATGGAAAATAACGAATAATGTTCATAAAACCAATTAAGTAATACATAAAAGCAACTTTGTATTCAATACAAGGATACCAATACCAATTAACAATTTCTATGTGTCAAAACTGTTCACTGTCCCACATTCAATTCTTCAAAATTTTCAATTACCACATTCTATAATCATACTCATAATCACTATTCCTTTCAATAGTCCTGTTAAGAGAATAGTTGGTTTCTTTCATTTCCTTTCATTTACACAAAATCAAAAGAAACACACAGTCACATTGCTCCATCACTATCCATCATATATCACTATAAAATATCAACCACTGTCAATAATTTACCATCGCCCAAATAAAGCACATACAAAGTCCTTTTTTTCCAGACTGAACAGACCTTGTAAAACTTACCCAATTTCATGCCTTTCATTATATTAACCAATAATACTTGCAATGAAACCATAATACAAAACCCTAGCTTCATTACTAGTGGTGCAATTAAATAAAACAATGCACGATGTTTCCATAATCCATACACAGTAAACAACGAAATTATAGTCATCACTTTCCCTAACTTGCAATGATCTCGATCAGGGATAATAAAACACACAGCAACCACAAACTAACAATTGACACCACGTTGAAAGAATACATAAATCAAAAGCATAACGAGAAGAGACAGCCATTGGTTGCACATTATCATTGATTCCCAATCAACCGAAGTAATCAATAAAACTGAGCTAGGTTTTCGATGCAACTATCATAATGAAAAGAGGCAATCCCTTGACTGTGTATCAATTCTCATCCCCAATCACAACTTTCAAATCAATCAAATGAGTTTAATATAAGTACTCAAAGAAACCATCATAACCACTCAACCGATCTATGACAGTCAACAAGATGCCTGACAAGAGTGCGAACAATTGGGGATTATCAAAATCAGGCTCTGTAACAATGAATGCAAGAAGTAATTATGAGTTTACTTGGTCATCAAAGCACATAGAGACTGGAGGTTGAACATATCAACAATAGGCAGAGACCCTTCGAAACAAGAACGGTGGAACCACATGCTTTTTATAACTCTCAGTTTGTGTAATAGTGTAACAGTTCAACACTGGGTAGGGTAGGAAATGATGCAGAGGAACAACAATTGCTCACTAGATAGTAACAAATTCCTAGAACACACATAGGCGTAACCCTCTTGCAATTCAAAGACCAAATCAATGAAAAACAATGCTTGTGGGAATGTTGGCCCGAAGCATAACTTATATCACCAAACCACCAAAAGTATACATCTTGGCATAATGAACACCCCATAACCAACTTTGTTGATTCCAATACCACAAAAATAAGACCACAACCAGGTGAATAACCCACGACCATGGCTCTAGAAAATACACAGTGACCAAAAGGTAGTTCGAAAACATATACAACAACCAGAATACAACCAGACATGGTTACCATAACTGTGAGGAAGTGTCTAGCAAGGCTAAATAGAGCGAAACCCTCCAACAAAATACTCGTAACTACTTAAAACAACAGAGAGCCATCACAATTTTCAGCACACAGAATAGCCAACGAAATCATAACTTCAACAAACCAATTCTTTCATTTGCGAAACAAATAACCACACAGTCATTCCAGAGAGAAGACCCAAGCGTTTACATAGTTTCCAATCTCAGGCAAAAAAAAAACCAACACATTACTGAAACATCGTTCATTCATACACAGAGTGAAATTCATGGATGGGTGAAAAGAACCATACCTATAACCAATAGCTTTAAAGAAGGGTGAGCTGGCCGAGAAGTTTCTTCAGGCTTGAGTCTTGAAGCTTAACCACTAGCAAAACCAAGTGAAACAATAACCATGCTAGGGTGACAACCCGATGGGAGAAGTGTGGAGTGACGTGAATTTACTGCATGTCACTTCCATCTTCCTCTACATTCAATTTCAAAGTACACGACAACCAACAATCACCAATACCATTAACCATGCCATTAATTCCATCCATTGAAACTTGCAACATATTGCTTGCCAAATGTACCACCCAAAACGTATTAACCATTGCCAAAAACATACCATACCATATATCAAATGCGCCCAATATAACTCAAATATAATTCTCATAGCCACTAACCATTACTAGTTAGGATTAACACTAACTTCTTTTCATTTCATTTGCACATAAATTCTTAACATAGCATAGTATAGTCCCTTTCTTTTGGAATTTTTGTTATAAGTCTCTTTCCATTTCTTTTGTTTTATGTTGTTACTAACATATGTCTTGTGCAGGTGTAGTTAGGAAACAAATCATGGTGACTTGATCGAGTATAACAACTGCAATATATATGCCAATTCTAACATGAAATTGAAGCTTTGAATAACAAATCATCTCTGCATCATCCACCTATCATCATGTCAAAAATGAAACCAAGACTGCATCATCAACCATCTAAGATCCTGTAAGCAGCATCAAAATAACAACATAAAATGTGTGATATGACTATCTCTTAGCCTCCAGTCTAGAAGGGGGTCCCACCTACTAGTATTATATATCATTAGCATAGTTTAAATAATAGGCTTTAGCAATACTTTGCGGGCAAGATTCCTTGTTGCGATTTTTATCGTCAACAAACTGGCGACTCCACAGGGAAATCTGTTTCCAACAGATTAAGAACTCAGAATATATGGTTTCGCAGACCAAAAAGAATAGTATACCAAGAATATAAAACCATAATGATCATGCAATAAGGGGAAGTGAGCGGATTTAATGGAAAAATGTTAAGTATGAGGGGGTTTTTCCCTGTAGGCATAATCATTCAATCATAATTTTCTCTTGACTTCAAGGAGAAACAATTTATGGAATTTCTCTTTTAACTCTCAAATGGATTGAGAAATGGAAAGAAGAAGCGAGAACTAACCAATTTCTTCATAAGACAACAGTGAAAGCATATAACAAATTCAATTATGATTTCAAGGGGAACATCATAACAACTGTGTAAGCTTGATTGTTATTGACTAACAATACCTTGCAGGAGTGTCACTGTGGCTCCAACATCTTATTCTTGACCAAAACTAAACTAAAAATATGAAAATAAATAAAAGTCATGACATAAATGGAACTGCAAAATTTAAAACAACAGAAATAAAATGACAGAATTGCAAAAAGCAGAAGGAAAACTATTAAATAAAAGCATAATTTAAACTACTGCAAAAACACAAATGAAAAGAAGTAGTGAAAATGAAAACAAAACTAGACTACTAATATACAAAAAATCCAAACAACGTTAAAACTTTTCAAGTTGGTTCCATGTAATGTTTTAAGTGAGAACCGTTAGTGTTGTAGGAAAACAATTGCTCTTGTAAATCTTTTAGAATGTAAGATTTTGAACCCAGGACAAAAGCGATCTTGAAAGCACCCAACCATAATTTTTGAAACTTTGAGTGTCTTCCCCTATCAACATGAGATGAATCCCACAACAGTACCTTTTCATTGACTTTAAATTTGATAGTTTTGACACTTTTGTTGAAATACTTCTTAATAGTTTGATGTCTCCTTTTTATATTATCCAAGGCAAACATACTTTTCTCCTCTAAAGATAGGAGTGCATTTATCCTTTGTGAAACATCAAAATAATTTAATTCTTCGATTTGTAGAATTAACCTTAAGGAAGAAAGTTCCAGCTCAGTAGGCAGGATAACTTCTTGACCATAAACAAGCTGGAAAGGAGTGCAACCAATGCTTACCTTGGTGGTAGTTCGATCTTCCCAAAGGGCGTAAATGAGGAGAGTGTTCCATTGATGAGGCTTATCTTCGATGAGCCTTTTGGCGATTCTCACCAGATTCTTGTTGGTATACGCAACCTGACTATTCCCTTGGGGATAATAAGCTGATGAGGTGAAATGTTTAACCCCCAACTTAGCTAAAAATCAGGTCAGTTTACTAAAAATAAAAGTGGGACCATTGTCTGTAATAATTTCCAATGGAAGACCAAATCTGAAAAAGATGTTATTTTCAAGGAAAGAAATCACCTGATCATCCGTCGAGTGCTTAAGTGGGACAACTTTGGCCCCTTTTGTAAAATAGTCCGTGGATGTAAAAATCAAGACTTGTCCTACTGAAGATGGAGGATTAATAGGACCAATAAAATTCAATCCCCACTTTCAAAAAGGAAAGTCCGGGAGGACATGTTGTAATTTCTTGGCTGAAAGTCATTCTTTCCCAACAAATTTTTGGCACTTGTCACAAGATTTCGAAAAAACATAAGAGCCATGAAATATTGAAGGCCAATAGTATCCTTTTCTAATAATATTGAAAGGAATGGTTTTAGCAGAAAAATGACCTCTTACATGAATGACAAAATTTGAAGAACCATGAGTTTCTTGCAACAATTTATGTGCGTCCTCATTGTTTACACAACAAAGAAACACACCATCAACAAATCTTCGAAACAAGAAGTCTCCTTTAATGACGTATCTTGCAGATTCAAGACAGAGTCTTCTCCTTTGATGAATGTCTAAATTGTCTGGACATATTTGGTTTTGTAAATAGTAAACTAAATTCTTGTACCAAGGATGTTCCGACACAGGAATGATCTGATTATCAATGTAGAATAATGCTGATAGGGAACTATCCTGTTCATCAATTTATTCACTATTTTCAACATGCTGAGCTAAGTGAAGGGCTAAGTCACGTCCCTTGATAGTGGTAGAAGTCACGATATTTAAATCATGCTCCTAGATCTTGGTAAGCCAATGTGCAAGCTTTCTTGAAAGATAAGTCCGTGAGAGAAAAAACATGACAGTAGGTAAAGGGACTTTTACCAACGTATGCTTACCTAATATGAAGTGGAGAAACTTTTCCACAGATTTAACAAGAGCGAAAGCATGTTTCTCAATAAAAGAATATTTAAATTCATCATTAGACAGACTTTGAATCATGTAATCCACTTGTTTTTCGTTATGTTGGTCATCACTTTACATGAGGATAGCAGAAAATTCTTCCTCGGTGGCATTAGCATATATCATGAATTCCTTCTCAAAATCTGGCTTTGCCAAAATCGGTGCGGAGCTGATTACTTTCTTGATCCCTACAAAAGCATTTTCGACATCATCTGTCCAAGAAAAAGAATGATCTTGCTTAAGTAGATTATGAATTGGTTTGACCATCATAGAAAAATCTAGAACAAACCTATAGATGAAGTTAATAACACCCATAAAAGCTTGAACCTCCTTCTTGGAAGTGGGAGTAGGCAGATTAAGGATAGCAACAATCCTTTCAGAATCAATGCTTAATCCTGAATCAAAGACACTGTGTCCAAGGAGCTTGCCCTTGGTAACACCGAAAATGGACTTAGAAGGATTTAGAGAGATGCCAAATTTCCTACATCGCATGAGAACTCTTTTTAGATGACAAAAATGATTTGATCAGTTTTTAGAGTACATAGTTAAGTCATCAAGGTAGATCTGAATGATCTTTCCGATCAAATCATGGAAAGATTTTTGCATAGCTCTTTGAAAAGTGGCACCTGCATTAGATAAGAGAAAAGGCATACATTCATAAGAAAAGGTACCTCAACGAGTAAAAAAGGTGGTTTTATATTTATCTACCCTTTTTACCTTGATTTGATTGTAACAAGAAAAACCATCAAGTAATGACATCATCTGTGACCCTGCAAATTGCTGCAAAATCATTTCCATATTAGGGAGAGGAAAGTGAACTTTTATACTATCCCAATTTAATGCACGAAAATCAACGCATAATTTGATCTGACCAGTTGCTTTTTGAACGAGAACCAAATTGGAAACCCATTCATAATATTTGACCGGAAAGATGATTCCGGCTTTCAAGAGCTTTTCCAACTCTTTCGAATAGTTGCTTCTAGTGCAGGTTTCATAGATATTTTCTTTTGCGTAAATGGTTTTATGCCTTCCTTGATGGGAATGACATGCTGTATAAGAGTAGGATCAAAACCATGAAGATCTTCATAAGACCGAGCAAAAACATCTTGAAATTCACCAAGCAGCTTGGAAAACTTCATTTTCTCTTCATCGGAACATTGGGAACCTATTTTAACATTATTTGGAGACTCGGGCGTCCCAATGTTCAAGGATATCATTTCACCCACCTTCCTTTTAAACTCCTCTTCTTTATGTTTCTCTTTATTTTCTACATCACTTGATGAAAATGAACTCTCTAGAGGAGTCAAGCCCTTAGGAATCTTGTTATCTTTTATGGATATAATTTCCTTGGGCTTATATGGTTCATTTTGAATGAAAGCACATATGCTGTCATCGCTAGGGAAGACCTGCCATGATTCTATATTGTCAGGGATATGTGGACAATATAGATATTGAAAAGTACAATCAGGTCTGTGTGGTATAAGTTGTCGATTAAGAGAGGCTGCAAAAACAACTAATTGATTAGCCATTGAGTTCAATTCCCTCTTAACATGAGTAATGTTGAAAGATAATAGGTTCGAGATAAGTGCCCAAACAGTTTGGGTGTATCATTTCATCAACTTGTTGCTAAGAGAGTATATCTTACATACAAGGTTCACAACAAACTCAGAATATCCAAAAACCATAAGGTGACCACAACTAAGATTATAGGAGTTTTCAATGCCTAATAATAAAGCTTCGAATTCAGTGACATTGTTTGTGCAAGGAAACTCCAACCTATAAGAAAAGTTATGAATTTTCCCTACAGGAGAGTACAATATAATGCCAACTCTGTGACCTTCATTAGATCATGAACCATCAAAGAGCATGTGCCACATACCATCGTCTAAATCGATTCGTTCCAAGGGAATGTTATCCTCCTCGGAAAAGATGGAATACACCCCTAGGTCCTCTTCGATATAGTTCACATTAGGTTGTGGGACATCTCTATGTAAGATAAAATCCTTCCCTCTCTAAGGAATATGATGTTTTTACCATTCTGAGGAACATATAAGTGTGTCCCATCGAGTGAGAGGTATCCACCCATCAAATCTTTTCAATCTCTTCCTAAGATGATTGAGTAATTTCTTACTGGCATATCACTTACCTGAATACTAAGGGTTGTCCTTATTTCAGGGTGTGCACACAAAACTAAGGTCACATATTTGATCTCACCTATGGTCGTTTGTTGTAGACTATTATAAGAGAGCATGCTTCTGGCGTTTTAATTTGTACAAGACAAGCCTAGCTCTTCCATAATAATCTTTGACATTACACTTAGGCCAGAACCGTCGTCAATGAGGCAACAATGGGCATTCTTATCCATAATTTTTATAGAAATATAAAAAGGTGGATGTTTTAAAGGGTATCTAAAGTTATGTACACCTACTTTATTTACAGATGAATCCTCTTCATTTACCTCTTTAGAGAGATTGGATACAACATAAGATTTTCCTTCCATGAATTGTTTTAGATGCCTCTATTATTTAGGGACGACGACCATGCCCAGAAGGGTTGAATCTTCTTTGATGTTGGCCAACTGATTTAGGATATTGTATTTGGAAGAGGGGAGAGGGGAGGTAGTTCCTTGACTGTCAGGAACCTTGGGAACTTGAATAGTAGTAGCTGGTGAGGATGAGCTTGGGCTAGAAGAATTGCGGGGAGGATCATATTTGCCTTTGGGAGCATATGATTTGTTCCTAGTATTAATGAACATGACATCTTCTGGCTCTACAAAACCTAGGACAACGATGGTAGTTTTCAATATTTTACCAAATATCTTATCTTTGGCGCTCTTCTTTACCTCACACATGGTTTCGTCATGGTGTTCCTCGCAAAATTTACACCAAATCCGAAGCATGATAGCTTTAGGTTGAAAATTATTTTTGATTGGATTTCTAAAGGGGGCTGTAGAAGAGGATGAAGCTCTAGGGGTGAGAGGGGAGACATTTCCCTTTCTCTCATACGCTATCATACGATTATTCATGTCTTGTGCAAGATGTAAGAGGGCAGACATGTCTGTCTGTTTAACTGATTCTCCCTGAGGAAGACTTGTTCTTTCGAGATTTTATTCATACTCTAAACATGTATGCAGAGAAGAACTGAGGTTATCAATGGATTTTTCCTCAAGCCTATGACAGTAGGGGAAAGGTAATGCATTATAATAATGCATGAAATCATCTTGGTTCTAAGGTTGAATGAGTTCATGGATTTGATTGTATAACTTAGTGAAACACAAGTTGAAGGAATTTATGGTCTCACCATCCTTATAGGCGATGTTATTGTACTCTCATAACTGCTCAGCTGGGATTTTAGATTGCCCATAGGTGGATTTGAACCAATAGACTAACTCCTCCCAAGTAGATAGAATCTTAGGAGGAAGGTCAAAGAAATCAACCTTAGCCTTTCCTTCCAAGGAATTGACAAATAAGTGCATGAAAGTATCGTTTTCATTGGCTCCTATGTTGTGACAGGCATTAGAAAATGCCACCAGGTGTTCATTTGTAGTGACAATGTTATTCCCCGGAAACCTAGGAAGATGCTCTTTGAATTTAGGAAGTGGATGAGTAGCAAGTGCTAGGTTAAGAGGAGAGGAAACATGCCATGGTGTGGTTGTAGCATCTTCTTCAAATTGAAAAATCCCATGCTTTTTAATGACTTTATGATGTAGGAGCATCGCTCCACCTCAACAAAGCACTAGCTAGCTAGCACATCAAAGCGCATTCAAGGAGGGGAGAGGCGCAAACCCTCTCATGTTTCCCTCATTTTTTAAATTTCAAATGTAAAATTAAATGAAATTAAATGTTGTAAGGCTGGAATAGCCGAGTTGATGCCTTTGTATAGGAAAGAGTTAGAGTCACCTTTATTATGCTGAGATGGAATAGATATTGAGCTTTGCCTTACATATGAAGATGTAAATGTTCATTCAATGTAATTAATGAGAGTAGGTAGATGGAGGGAGAGCTCGAGGAGCCCCTATTTTGTTAAAAAAAAAGATCCTTGTATCAAATTTGATAAGGATGTTAGAAGATTAGAGATCTAGCATGTAGATGAGCGAGTAGAGAGCTCATGAGAGGAGAGAACTGAGAATTTGTTGCAATCCAGTCTTTGTAAAACATAGTAACAGACATTTTGAGATTAATACAAAGCAGTTTTTCCTGCATATGGTTTTGTGTGTTTTTTTATGTATTTGATGAATGTCATTTGTGTGTTCATTTATGCTATAGATGTATGCTAGAAATCGTCTGCAGGGATCGATATAATTTTTCTATCTGTGGGTTTGTTAAATTGTTTCTAGGTTCATAGGCTATGAGAGGGGTGCACAACAAAGTATCAAAACTCTGCAGCCAATGCAAGGAGTGCATATCTGAATTTTGCTTCAAATTCAGGAGAGAACTTGCTAGGAGGGCACACCAGGATAGTTTGCAGACTCAGGAGAAGCCTCAAGGTTACTGAATACCTTGGAGGAGAGATTGTATAGAGAAGGCACAAATGAGAGAACATAATTGTTGAATATTCTGTAAAGTTCTTCCAGGAGGGCATCGAGCGAGTGCAAGGAGTGCACAAGAGAACTCTGTGTCGAGTTCCAGAAGATAAGTGTCAAGGAGAAGACACCCATAGAGTTGTTGAACACTCTATAGAAAATGCTCAGTAAGGTGTGCTTTGAGAGAGAGGTTTCCAAGAGGGCACTTATAACCCTTCGAGGAGTAGAAGGGACATAGACCTTCGAGGTTCGGGTAGTTGAAACTTAAGGTGGAATAGATTTGTTGAATACTCTAGATGAATACCTACGTGAGGAGTGCACCAGGCCAACACTCAGGTGAAGTGTTGAAAGACAACCATCTGAAGGCTAGTCAAAGTGCAAGGAGTGTGTGTAGAGGTGAATTGGTTTCAATTTAAAAATCTTAGGAGGTCGAGCGTAGAACGTGCCAGGAGGGAACCTGAAAGTATTTTGAAAGACGCAGAAGGGTATAATCCCTTGGGACACTGAGAAAGTCCCAAAGCTCAGAATAGATAGTGCAAAAGGTGCATAAGGGTCATACTTATTCCAAGTCCTGAAGCTCAGGAGGAGTAGTGCAAAGTTGCACGCAGAGTGTAAGTGTGTGCCACGATGAGGTCAAATTCCATTGACGAAAGCTTAGGAGGCATAACGTCCAAGAAATGCAGATGAGACCCAATACATTAGGGCTCGCAAGAGGTAGTTCAAAGGAGAATCCTTTGAAATGATTAAATTCTTCTAAGTCGTGAGAAATTTTAAGTTCAAGAGGAGGAGCAACAACTGCTGTCAGATAAACTACAGAGGAAGAGATCTAGGTAGTTGAATCTCACGTCTAGACAAGAGGAGAGCGCAGGAGGAGAACAGATCTCAGACGTTAGATCTGAGTGCATGGACCAACAACTGCTGGATCTAGAGGTAAGTGTACGAGGCTTAATTTTTTTTAAGTGCATAGGAGAAGTGGGCTTACAAGGTCCCGAAGTCCCAAAGCATGTGGGATTTGGACCCCAGGTCATAGTCGAAGGTCACATCATTGGAGTTTCAAAGGAGCGGGGCTAGCACTTGCTAGACTCTTAGTTCAGAGTTCGGGGATTGAGAGAGTTGGAGGTGAATCACACTAAGCCACCCGAAGTCTGAGATCGCGAAGCGCCTTTCTCATAGGTGTGTGGTCACAGTCAGTGGTAACGTAGAGGAAGCTTGTACCCGACACTAGTTCGCGTGGGTGAAGTTTCACGCAAGGACCTATGGTTTTGTTTCATGGAGGTTCTAGCAGGGACCCGAAGAGCTACTCTAGCTCCGATATTTTGAAGATCCATTGACCGGGAGGTCAGCAGACCCTGCTGAGGTGGGGGCACTGCATCACTTTGGTGGGGTTTGTGGTAGATTTGACAGGGACATGGTGGACATATAAGCTACCAATCACTGACAAATATGAAGAATGAGAGGAGGAAGCACTTCCAATGCCACCAGAGCCACCACTAGATGCCATCTTTTGAATGATAGGTAAGGGAGAGAAAGATGAACTAGATAAATCAGACAAGGTTCTCCTTAGAGCACTTTGTTGGGTTGATAACACAACATTGCTTCTTCCTATTTCAATAATATGATTAATTTCATGTGATAAGCCTCTTCTTCTCCTAGAAACACGAGGGTTTAAGGACATGAAAACAAGGTCAAAGATGAAGAAAAAACGAGGTTATTGCTGATTTCTAGGCTGTCTATGTCTAGCTTCCCAATGTTCTTGGGCACTTATATCTCATTCAATTGTTTCCCATGAATGATTAAGCTCAACTCGAGTAGTAAAAATGTCTAAAATGGTGTTAAACAAATTCAAGGAAATGTTGGTCTGATCTTGAAGACCATGCTCAATATTGGGTTGCTTTCCAACAAGTACATTCATTAAGAAATAAAATAGTCAAAGAATCAATATCAGAAAAACAGATGTATTCGATGATAATCAAACGTAAAAATAAACCAGAGAGATATTGACGATCTCCCCAGTATGGTCACCAAATAAATGTTGAGGAAAAGATATGGAATGTTCTTACTCAAGCATTTTCAGATCTTACTTGGCTAAAGCAAGATAGACAAGAATATCACCCTATGTTTATAGACATCAAAATTTGTTTCCTAATCCACAAGTATTGATTACAAGTGCTTAGGATGATCTTTTTATAAATGAAAGTTTGATGAAAAATTCAATATTTATGTAATTTTGTGAATATAACAGATGTTGAAATAAATATAGAGACAGAAGTAAAAACACCAAGTCAATAATCAAAACAGATGAGACATAAAGCAATTGTTTATTCCATTCCAATTTATCAAAAGAATTGTTCTCTTTACAAAATTCCCTGAGGAAGTTTGGACCAAATTCAAACTTAGATGTCCCTGATGAAAACCATACAAAAGGAATTCTAATAGAAAGTTAAAAACTGAACATTAAAATATGGATCAACTTACCACAGATTGTTTCCCACTCAACTCTGCACAATAGCCTTTGTAAGTAAGTCATGAAATTTAATTCACAAACAAACAAGTCTACACAGACTATCAAAGATAGATCAACACCTATGAAAAACAAGTGTCTGAATGATGTAATTCAACCCTGAATCTTGCTGTCTACAATAGGACCCTACTATCATAAAAGAGAATTACGCTTTCAATGAATTAAAGAATGAATGAAAACTGAATTATCTCAATAAAACTCAAAGAGAAGACCTTAGTATGCTTCTCCTTCTATTCTCATCTTTTTCCACCTTTTCCTTTTTCCTTTAAGCAATTAGAATTAGTTGAAGTAGTTGAACTACTTCTTTAGTTAAGTTAACTAAAACTCAACCAAATTTTTAGTTAAGGGGGAAAAGTAATAAAATCATAATAAGGGTTTTTAATAAATAATAAATAGTAGGTGGGACCCCTTGTGACTCTCTTTAGTTCTTTAACAAACATAACACAACTAGTTAATCAATCAAAACATCCCTCCTTATGACTCCCATCATCACTCTCATAATTTGACAATTTATATCAATGATAATTGAAATTATTTCCAAAAATATATTATCTATATATCCAAAAAAATAGTGTGCTGTCCAAAATTTCAGAAGTCAACTGTTCTCAACAATGAATAAATAAAAACACTTAAAAACCATATTTTCCACTCTGGGAGGCAATCTTTCCCATGTTACTACTGTCACCCTTTGATCTCTCTGAATTTTCCTTAGGTTTAGTGGAGCCTTTAGGCCTAATATCACTGATCACATGAGAACAATCATCTCTCAAATGCATGCGAGAGGACACTGATTTGGCAGAGTCATTTGAGGGTCAGGAGGGGAAAACACAAACATTTCCTTTGTCAGGGGCATGGTGGAACTAAGTTTTTAACCTTTTTCTTGCATGGGAAGACTGTAATGTGAGTAATCAGGGTCAACTTGGACAATTTGATTAACAAGTGGAGGAGCAGGTAGAGACAAGTTAGGCCAACCATGATGTTGGGAGACTGTCGGGTGAAGAATCTCTTTCCATCCATCATTTTCAGGGACTTCAGGTTGTAGTGAGACATGAGGGGGCACTGGGATACCAGGGACATGTGGGGCTTGGAAGGGAGGATATTCTGGCCTAGATTGGACCACTCCTTGCCTAATCCAGTTAAAAAATCTAGCTTGAAATAGCTGGCCCAACTCTTGTGAGTCTGCATCAAAATGTCCCATATAACTCTTGTCTTTGTCCGTCTAGCAGCCAGTGATGTATTTATTATTAATAATGATAAAAAAATTACATATTCTAGGCGCACTGACCTCTTTTAATTGTTTGTGCACTCTGTCCTTTCATAAATTAACAAAATGCATTATTTAATATGGGGCTCAAAACTGGGGTATTACATTCCCCTCCCCCTTATTTTGGCACTATCCTCAGTGCATATACAAAACATAAATCAAAATTTCAAAATTTATTCAAAACTTTGCGGGTACTCTGCCCGCATGGAATCTTCATGCTCCCAAGTAGCATCTTCAAGACTGTATCCAGTCCATTGGACTTTTACTAGCTCTATAACTCGATTCCAGAGAATTTTGACTTTTCTGTCCAATATTTACATTGGCTGGACCTGAAAGTCTCCCTCTATCTCTACCTGAATCAGATGCCATTCAATAACATGGTTAAGATCATGTACATATTTTTTTTAGCAAAGAGACATGAAATACATTATGCACATTCATGGAAGCAGGAAATGCAAGCATGTATACAACTGGCCCTATTCTGTCCAATATCTCAAAAATGGACCACACAATCCGGTTGCTAGCTTTGTACAACTACCCAACTTCAAAGAACTCTTCTTCGAATTCACTTTTAAAAGAACATGCTCCCCCACTTTAAATTTTCTAGATGTCCTATTCTTATATGCATAAATTTTCTGTCTATCTTGAGCTACCTTTAAATTCTACTTAATTCTAACCATCTGGTCTTCCATATCCTTGAACAATTCTATCCCAAGTACCACTCTGTATGCTGGGTTGTCCCAAATCACTAGAGTATTGCATTTCCTACCATAAAAATATTCAAATAGGATCATTTTCAATTAAGGTTGATACCCATTATTATAGGCAAACTCAACCAAGTGCAAGTAATTTTCCCATTTAGATGGCTTATCCATCACATACATTCTCAACATGTCTTCAATTACTTGGTTGACTCTCTCAGTCTACCCATCTGACTGTGGATGATATGTTGTGATAAAGTTCATATTTGTACCAAATCCTTTAAACAATCTCCTCCAAAAAATTGAAGTAAACTTTGTGTCTTTGTTTGAAACAATTGCCTTAGGTATCCCATGCAATCTAGAAATCTCCCTCATGTAAAATTCTGCAATATTAGCTGTTGTATGAGTCATTTTTACAGGAAAAAAATGAGCAACCTTTGTCAATTTATCAACCACTACCATGATTGAATCATGTTATCTTGTTGTCCTAGGAAATTTAGTTATAAAATCATTGGTTACCACTTCCCATTTCTTCTATGGATTTGGTGTTGGGTGCAGGCCCATTTTGAGGAAAAGTATATTTTTGTAGAGAAAAGAACGAAGTGGGAAAAATACAGCTGGAAGGAAAGGAAACACGTGCGAAGGAATCATGCAAGGCTCGCATGAAAGGGAAACCTAACTACATTAGAGTTAGGGTTTTGCAAGAGATTGCAATGGCTGATAAGACAAGAATATTCATAAGTAGTACCCAAGAGCTCTAGGGAAAGGACAGAGAAGAAGGCTAGAGGCTGAGAGAGAGTCCATAGGTTGTAAAAATCTTGTAAAAGATGAAAAATTTTGTAAGCTGGTGAGCTAGAGGAGAGTCAGGCAACTAGATCTCGAGGGTTAGATCACAGGCTGAGGGGCCTGGTGCGATCTAGTCAACCTCGCAGGGATCGGGAAGCCTGTTGATATTGTAAGATCCAAGACTGTAAGTGTGCGTGACGCGATATATTGCTGAGACATAATAAAATAGATTGAGAGCCAAATATTTTGTGGACGTAGCCCAGGAGGGGGTGAACGATGGTAGAACATGCATTATGTGACTGAATGTTAGGCATATCCTTTTTTTTAATGATTAAATGTTAGATAAATGAATGAAGGAATTAGTTAGATCTGATATTTCACATGCATGAGTAAGAGTGACAGATTAATAAAGATAAGCTGAATGTTAGGCTAAGTAAATGAAGGTCATAAGGTATAATCACAGATCCCCACTCATTCCCAGGCTGCAAGCATCTCAATATTGCAACCACCCATAGAACTATCTCGGGTGAGACTGAGTAGTGCACCCTATGTACTGCGCTGCCTTCTAGTTTACCAGGGGGTCGATAGTTTTATAGGGATTTTGTTGGAAGCTTGTTAAATCTCAACCTGGGTCAACTTATGACAGTAAAGTAAGATCAGAGTAGATAAAATATTAGAAAAAAAATGGTTCTGTTGCCGGTTGGAACATAATGGGATTGAGTGAATGAGATATGCTAAAGAAGCGTAAAAAGAACGTCATATCTGGCGACAAAACGTTAAAAATAATGAGAATATAGAAGGGGATTTTGAGACCATGGAACCCAACGAAGGAAGAGATCGAGATTTGTTTGAAAACAAAGGAGCTATAGTTTGCACAGAAAGATAACAAAAATTCGAAGTTAACACCGCGCAAATACCTGGACAAGTATGTATTCAACAACTTGCATGAAGTATTTTTCTATGTTTTCCTGCATGTGTTGTAGTAGTGGATATTGAGGTTGAAAGAAAACCATCCTACAAATAGGATTATACAACTAGAGTGGAATCCTATGGAGATCGCATAGTTACAACAAGTTGACAATAAATTTACGTGCACAATAGATTTCTGGTTAGACAACATTGTTGCAGGATTTATCACAGAATTTGCAGTAGATACTGTGAAGTCTTATAGCGCAGCAAAGCAAGATTTCCCAAAGGGACCTCAAGGTAGGTATATCAGATCACTATATACTTCCATTGAGATGTTACTGTATAAAAAAGGTGTAATGACAATGGCCTCAGACAACTAAGCTTCCCTGAGTGCATGGGGGAAGGGGGTAAGCATCGACAAGAGATGAAGAAATGGAGGAACAGATGGATAAAGAAAAGAAGGAGGAGGCCTTGGATCCAATCATGATGGAGGAAGACCAGATCAAGCAGATCATGGAAACAACTAGAAGAACATGCAATGGAGTACCCTACCAATGTAAGATGAACAATAAGAAGAGAGCCATAGCCACGAGGGAAGGCTTGGAAAGTGATGAAGAAGAGGTAGATGATCTCCAGGCTATAGAGAAGATTGAGGAAATCCTACGTGCAACATATGAAAGAAAGACAAGAGGTCCAAGAGAAGAAACCAGAGGCATAAATCCTATCCATATCAGTGCCAGTGTGGAAGCCATAAACCCATGCATGAATAATACACCAGAAAGAACACGACCATTTAGGCAACCGAATTTCAGTGGAAGAAATGCAACATGAAGTACATCTACACAAGGAGAAACGACTGGGGGAGCCAATTCATGAAGCATTAGTCAAGGATATACACCGCGTGGAGATAGTAGTTCAACATTTAGGATGACAGGACATGATCCCACCATAAGGTTACCAGAGTTCAAGGGAGAGGCGTCAGAGGACCCTGAGAAGCACTTGTTCATCTGTGAAAATATATGGTAAGCAAAGAAGATCACATATGAGGACACTAAACTTGCACAGTTAGCCATCACACTAAGAGACCACGCACTGGATTGGCACATGATCTTAGATGCAAACAATCCACCAGGAACAACTAGAACGATTGTGGATATCAAGAAGTTGTTGATAAATGAATTCCAGAAGCCTAGCTCAGAGGATCAATACAAGAATGAGATGATAGAGATTAGACAGAAACCAGGAGAATATGTGTGGGATATTGACCAGAGATTCAAACGATTGAAGGGAAAGATAAAGTATGTCATGACATACATGCAACATAAGCATATGTTTGTCAATTCACTGCTACCACATTTGAAATACTCGTTGAGATAGTAGAAGTTTCAGACCCAGGCAGAGGCTATGCAAGCAACCCTACAATTGGAAGAGAAGCAATATCAAAATATATATCCGACAATAGAGGAGATCAAGGAGGATCTGAAGAATCTAACATTTCAATTAAACCAGAATATGAATAAGGACAAAAGATAAGTTGTTTGGTGTACCACATGTAGGACATAAGGACACCACAAGAATGAATGCCCAACATTCGTGTAGTACATGGAAACAGGACTGCCAAACCCTTTGCCAACATGATGACTATGGTGTGAGATATGTAAGACACAGGGGCATGATCCATATCATTGTCCAAGAAAAAATATTAGACAACACCTAAGAGTTCATATTGTAACTTTTTCAAGTCAGTAGGCCATGATGACAAAGATTGTAGGATGATAGAGTTGATGAGGGAAATAACATCAGACACCTATAGGGTGTAGGAATATATGATGACAGGGAAAGATGCACCACATTTTAACCAAGTACCAGCCCCATAAAACTTTGCTACACAACAATATAACACTACGCAACCACAGTAAAATACCGCGCAACCACAGTATAATCCCATGCAGTATAACCAAGCACCTGAATACAATGCACAACGAGGAGATCAAGATGGCTACATAAGTGGAGGACGAGGTAGATGAGGCTTTGGAAGAGGCAGAGGACTGATGGTATTCCATAACTATCAACAACCAGGGCATTATGCAAGAGAATGTCCACTTCCAACTGTGACATGTATTTATTGTCGCGCATCCGACCATGACATAGAAGATTGCCAGACACTATTGGGGAAGATCTAGGAAAACATAAATTAGAACAATCATAATGTTCAATGGATTTCTTTAGAAGCAAGGGATGATGGAAGAAACATCAACATAGTTACGCGTGGAGGAGATAAGATAGGAAATGACACAGTAATACAATATCTAGCACAACACCAATGGGTGAAGAAGAATATTGAACCATAGAAGCAGTTTGATATGTAGAATGAAAAAGGGATATTCAAGCAAGCCAAACAAGAATTCTTGAAGCTAGACATTGCATCTACATCAACTACACAACATCCTCAGTACATACCAATGTGCGATATGCCTTCATCGCTGGATCACACTAATGAAGCGCAACCTCTAGGACAAGTAAGTACCATAAATGCTTTCCTGCAATCCTGTGTTAAGATACTAAATGAAAAATCATTTGTTAATTTTTTGCAAAATATGTTAGAAAGATGTAACAAAGAGGTAGAGGGAAAATTAGAATAGAAAACAATCAATCACCTTCATACAAGAAGGAGGACAAGCAGGGAATTAAGATTAAATGATAACATTGGAGATTTCAATATGGGGGACATTATACTAGATTTAGGCTCTGAGGTGAATGTACTACCCAAGAAGACATGGAAATGTATGAGAGAGCCCACATTAGTATATTCACCTGTTCAGCTGAAACTAGCAAATAAACACAAGATTTTTCCAATTAGAAGGCTAAAGGGTGCGATAATAGATCTGGATGGAGTGAAAACTAAAGCCGATTTTTAAGTGATAGAAATAGTGGATGACACAACACCTTATCTGGCATTGCTTGGCTTGGATTGGGCATTTGAAAATCAGACCATAATCAATTTGAAGACAAGGAATATGATATTCGAGTCAGGAGAGTACAAAGTCATTGCACCATTAGATCCATCAAAACGAGAAAGGTTTGTAGAACCCACTTGTTTAGACCTGGAGGAAATTAACTAGTTATACAGAACCAACCCACGAGAAGAAGATTGTGTGAATCCAATTGCTGATGGGGTACTCAGTTGGAGAAGTATCACATCATGCATGTCAAACTTAGAAACAAGGTTGAAGAATTGGCAACAAAGATTACATGAAGTCTCCACAAAAAGGTGCACAAGAATAGATTGCACAGTAAGATGGGCAAGTACAGAGATAAGAGAACCTCCCAACTTTCATGGGTTGAATGACTTAGAAGAATTTCTAACAAGATACAAATATGAAGTGTTAGAAAATCATAGGCTCTTAGCTCTAGATATAGAACTCAAGGAAACACCTACAAGATGGTGGGGTGCGCACAAAGAGATAGTCAAGGATTGGTACCAATGTAAGCGATTACTACGCATCAGATTTGGTGAAGAACAAGGAAGCAACCAACTGTAAAGATATGATGGAAAGGGGACACCAACAGAAAACTTGGAGAAGTGCAAAACACTATGGATAATGATACCACCAGAGGAATGGCCTCATCACTTTATTAACATATTGGAAGGGATTCCAACAAACTGGTATGTAGACCAGGCACTGCGCAGAGGCACTGCAGAATGGAAAACATTACAACAAAATTTTACAATAACTTTCTCATTTGAACATGATAAACCCAACATTGATTCAACACTCAAACAAATCAAAGGGGTGATATTCATTAAGGAACCAAAATTTGAACTTATGACATAATACCAACAACAGAATAGACAGATAGTGAAAGAACTATTGTCATGCTACCATGCGCAAGAAGAAGCACCAGATGAAGATGACCCTCACAACATTTAGATTATAGAAGTTGAAGGTGAAAGAGGGGTGGAAGGTCCACCTCTGGAATTATAAGTGTTTTCTACATCGATCAAGGTGAAGAAAGTCAACATTGGGAAAATTGAGAATCCCAAAATGGCCAACTTTGGAGACTACTGGGATGAGAAAATAGTAGAAATCATAACAGAGTTACTGCGCGAGTACAGTGAACAATAACCAAAAACATTCACTGAAATTAAAGGCATAAAAAGAGAGCTAGGTGAGATGAAGATACGTCTCAAACCTGAGGCAATACCGGTTAGATAGAGACCCTACAGACTAAACCTAATATATAAGCATAAAGTAAAAATAGAAATTGACAGAATGTTGGAGGATGGAATCATAGAACCAGTGGAGGAATTTGAATGGGTAAGCCCTATGGTAGTTCAGGAGATGAAGCAAGGAGGGATAAGGATATATGTCGACCTGAGGAAGCTGAATGATTCTTGCTTACATGACCCTTTCCCTACCCCTTTCACAGATGAGGTATTAGAGAATGTAGGATGCTAGGAAGCATACTCATTCACAGATGGATTCTCAGGCTACCATCAGATCAAGATAGCCCTAGAAGACATGTACAATACCACTTTTTCCACAAAATGGGGATCCTACCAGTACACAGTCATGCCTTTTGGACTGAAGAATGCACCAACAATATTCTCAAGAGTAGTCATAGTTGCATTCAAAGAATTCATCCATCAGTTTTTAGAGGTATATCTGGATGATTGGACAGTCTACAGTCTGTTGAAATACCATGTAGAGGTATCAAGGTTGATGTTGGAAAGATGCAGGCAGTGTCAAATATCATTAAATATCAAGAAGTGCATATTTGGGACACCTTTTGGGATACTATTGGGCCATATAGTGTGCAAACAAGGCTTGCTAGTAGATCTTGCAAATATTGCAGTGATTGCCAATTTACCACCACAAAAATCAGTACGTCAGTTGAGAGAAACATTGGGAAACACAAGATACTACAAGAAATTCATAAAAGGGTATGCACAGATCACTGCACCAATGGAGAAAATGTTGAGGAAAGATAGTAAATTTTAGTTGAATGAGGACTGTCAGTGAGGATTGGACATTCTAAAAGAGAAGATGGTAACAAAACAAATAATAGTATTTCCACATTGGAAAAAGACATTTCATGTGCATGTATATGAATTGGCTATAGCACTTGGAGCTATTCTGGTGCAACCAAGAACAGGGGAATTGGACCATCCTATAACATTTTCTAGCATAAAATTGTCAGAGTCAGAGAATAATTACAATACCACATAAAGAGAAGGCCTAGCTATGGTATATGCATTTCAAAATTTCAGACATTACTTACTGGGAAAACACTTCAAGATGTTTACATATCATTAAGCTCTCAAATACCTAGTCAACAAGCTAGTGTTGGGGGGTAGAATTTGTAGATGGTTACTGTTGTTCTAGGAATTTGAATTTGAAGTGATAGTCAAACCATGGAAGTGAATGCAGGACTTGATCACCTATCAAGGATCACCAATGGAGAGGAACCAACGAATATAGAGGACAACTTCCCCGATGCACAATTATTTTCAGTCCAAGTAGCTGATGAATATTTTTCTGACATCATTCAATACTTGAGTACAAGGACTACACCATAAGAATTCAATACCGTGCAAAAGAAAAATATGTTAGTCAGAGATGCAGACTATCAATTGATTGTAGGACACTTATACAAGATGGGCACAGACTTCATTTTGAGAAGAGGTGTACTAGAACACGAGAGGCCTAGGATTCTAGCATAGGCCCACGCAGGAAGAGCTGGAGGACATTATATAGGAAAATATACCTTGCAAAAGGTATTGCACGGAGGACTATGGCGGTTGACCATTCACAGAAACGCACATGACTACTGCTAGAGATGTGATATATGTCATAGGTTTGGTAAACCTAATAGACATGACGAGATTCCCCTAATACCACAAGTAACCTTGCATGTATTCGAAAAATGGGCAATAGACTTTGTGGGATAAATTAACTCACCAACAAAGAGGTTAGGAGAAATGTATATTATCACTGTGAAAAAATACTTAACAAGATGGGCAGAAGCAACACCGGTCAAATATTGCAGCGTAGAGACAACAACACACTTCCTGTTTGAGCAAGTGATCACTAGATTTGGATGCCCAAGGATTTTGATGAGTGACCAAGGCACTCACTTCATCAATAGTACCATCAAGGCTATGTCCGGGGAGTTTGAATTCTATCATCAAAAGAGTACACCATATCACCCTTAAGTAAATGGAACTGTGGGAGCCTTTAATAAGATCCTAGAGAATGCACTGACAAAGATATGCAATCTCAACAAGGACAATTGGGACTTGAAGATACCAACAGTATTATGAACATACAAGACTACATGCAAAAATTTGACAGGGCAGACACCATTCAGGTTGGTGTATGGACAAGAAGTAGTGGTGCCATTATAATTTTTGGTACCTAGTCTATGCATAGCAACAATTACTAACATGACAAAACAAGGCACAATACAAGAAAGGCTAATTCAACTGATGCCGATGGAAGACGATAAGATTCTAGTAGGATTTCACCAAGAAGTACAAAAAGAAAGGGACAAATATTGGCATGATAGACATATTAAAAGGAAGAGTTTCAAGGAAGGAGACCTAGTCTTGGTGTATGGCAATAAATTTCTTCAGCACCCAAGAAAATTTAGAATGCATTGGTTGGGAGCATATGAAGTAAAGACTGTCACATATGGGGGAGATGTACAATTGAAGGATTTGGGAGGTACAAAACTCAAAGGAATGATCAATGGGAGTCGATTGAAGCTGTATAGGGACAATCGACCTCCTAGTACTTAGAAATTACAATGCAGTAAGGCAAGCATGTATATAATGTACTATAGTAGATACTAGAAATAAAAATGACAAAACCAAATAAAAAGATAAAAACAAATAAAAACAAATACAAAAATGCAAATACACAGAAGAAGTTTTGTGCAGGAATTACCGCGCTAGATATCAGAATACAATGTGCAATAAAAAGGAAAGTTGGCGCGAATGTACGCAAAAAGTGAAAAATGACCGTGAAAAGTTCTATAAAGGGAGAAAAAGGCACAATTATTTAACACTTAGAGAATTTTGAGCTCAAAGTGATTAGAATAATATGTGCCCTAATTTTGAAATCATCACCGTAGTCAGCCAAGTTTACGACAATCGTGCAACATGGCCCGACCAAATCTGGGGTCGTTAGGCCAGTTCATAAGGGTCACCTGACAAGGTCAAAGGTGTAAGGAAATGATACAACCCAAACCCATCATCGATCTCAAAGATGTGACCACTTCAGAGCCAAAATCGAGTAGCCCGACGTGGGTGGAGGAAGATATCCCCACAACACAAAGAGGAGAGGTAGGGCATAGCTTTGGAGATGGGAATGGGGTTTCAAACCCTAACCTAGAGGAGATGATAAGACCGACTGACACATAGGAACCCACAAAGTCCCAGGCATGAGAAGAAGTTCAGGTTGAGGACATAACAGACTGACCTAAATCACCGAGGGATGAGGAGGGAACATAAGTCGCCAAGGAAGTCACATCCATAGTGGGGGCAGAAGAGAAAGACCCCCGAGATCCTAGAGATTTCCCTACCCTTTATCCCATATGGAGTCCCCACTGTTGAGGACATGTTGGGGAAAGTTCCCAAGTTGTGCTACGCTAACCATGATGTGCACGACACATCAAAATTCCCAGAGTTAGTTGAGAAATGCTATATAATCAACACAGGGGAGGTTGGACCCCTCGAAAGGCCAGTGTTAGAGCCCGTGTAGTGGATAACGGGGCTATACAACTCCGACATCATGAATTTTCTGTATATTCCACACTTCAAGTGGGGAAAAAATGTCGGTCTCTGCGTCAAAAAATTAGTGGCCCGGGTCCATGGTGGAATCCTCTAGATGGACAGGCCCATACAGATATACGTGGCACTCATTTCCAAGATTACTAGATTTCCCTCAGCCAGTGCGCAACCAGAAGAGTTTTTGGAAAAAAGGCACGCAAAAAGGAATTGACAGAGCAGGTGAAGGCAGAGTTTGACACAACGTGGGGCAATAGAGGCCTTGTCATAAAATAAATCAGTGATGATGCGATGAGATTCATTAGCAAACTACTCATGTGCAAAATGTTAAGGAAGTGCCGACAAGAGGAAGCTCCTGCATGAGTAATAGTAGTAGCAATGCAGTGCACAAAAGGCATGATGTTAACTAGGAACAATACTTGCTAAACCAATTCTTACTGGACTACCGCAGAACGTATGATAATGGAACTGAGTTCCATTACTCCTGGATGATGATATTGGTCATGCTTGTAGGGTGGCAGGAGCCCAGGTACACTTCCTTCATCACTATAAGAGGGAAGTGTTACGCAGCCAGGTACGAGTCCCTCTGGCAGGCGAAGGACAAAAAAACACAACAATAAAACAATGCAACATTTTCCATGCTACTGGAAGAGATTCAGGAGTGCACTACCAACACATGGCGCATCCTGAGGGAAGTTTCATAGGAAAACAAGGGGATTGAAAATTTCAAGGCATCCTGACACCATACATGGATCCAAGCTACGAAGGATCCCAAGTGCGCATGATTGAATATGCAGTACTGTGTGACCAGGGAGGAGGTGGAGTGGGTCATCAAATATTGGCATGTGTAGTGGCAATAAAACCAATAACCAAACCCACCACCAGGACAGGTATGACGTAGCCTACTAAAAAAAAAGACACAAGTGAATCCCTCATCACCATGAATAGGGAGTTCGCCTGGTGCTACTCGGACAACAACAACGTGAACAATGCCAAGTGGGAGTGAAATCCTGAAGAAACCAAGGAAAACGTCCACAAAAACATGAACAGGAAGCCAACCGAAGCATGCGACAAAGAAGGCAACGTAGGGTCAGAAAGAAGCAGGCCAAGGCACAACCAGTGGGGCACAACCCTCATAATACGCAAAGGAGACCGCACAAGGAACAAATGTGCGTGGAAAAAATAAATATGATGCAGAGGACCCAAACATCACCCTCACCTGGGATAATGCAGAGCTCGTCGCAAAAAAGGTCCAAGACAAAAGTGAGTAAGCGCTCAATGTTGTGCTGGTTTCGTCACTTGGGTGGGAAAAAAACAACACTTGCATGTCTATATGAGCCTGCTAGACAAGACAATAGTTTGTGAGTGGGTTAAACAAGCCAAACACATGTAATAAACAAAGAAATAAACTAAAACAACTAATAAATAAAAGTTAGAAAACATGAGAAACTTAGAACCATAAAATTATCTAATGACCAACATAATGCTACCAATGGATCAATATATTAGTAGGAAAAACACCATAGAGAAAAATGAGGACTTATGAGTCCCCTCTTCCTCCTTGGGAGGGCTCTTGAGTTCCCTAATGGAGAGCTCTTCATACGATGGAAGAAAAAATGGAAACTGGTGGATAAAATCAATGCCTATTCCCTCAAGAGGTGAGTGGAATGGCCTATTGCAATGATGCTTGAAGGCTCCAAAGAGAAAAGAGGATTCTCAAGGGAGAATTCTGGGCAACATAACAATACTATGAAGATATTGGTTTCTTAGTGCACCCATGGATCTTATTTATAGCAATTCTTCAAGGCAAAATGTAATTGGTTCTTGGTGTGAACAAGGGGCCTTTTAGGACCCTCTAGTCCTTGACCAACCTCCCATTCGGATTTCTCTCAGATATGAAGGTCAAATCAGGTTGGGAGCTGGTCCATAAGTGGTTGGGGGGCTGATAAGATCCATAAATGTGTTGTTCATAGAAGTGCGTGACTTTTCTCGTACACAGTCATGTATTGTGCGCTCTGAGGGCTTTGTTGGCCCGTGCATATTGCGCACTATGTGTGTGCTTTGGTGAATTGGCACATGTCAATTTTTGACCCAATTGTATATTTTTTTCCTTTGGAATGCATTTCAGGGATGCAAAAGAACTAATTGTTGTTGGCATTGTTGTATTTCTGTAACCATTTGTGTGTAATGTTGTAGACGAAATTTCAATGATAACATATGCCCCCTTATGTGTGAGGTTAGGAGAATACGTATAGGCGAAATACATCAATGTTTATGTTATTGAGAGTGCCATTGTAATGAAGAGTGCTGAGAGGAACTGTAAGAGCGATCCGTCGGAGGGAGATGGGAAACTATGGGACCCAAACCTTTTTCTAGGGAAAAAAAAGAAAATCTGTATACAAACGAGGCAGGCATGTCCCGTGCTCATGTCATGTAACCAAAATTTGAGATAATGACTAAATATGTATGTTGATGTAGATAACTGGAGCACCCTCTGGGGTAGTTGATAACGACAGATGACAATTTTGAATGGTGAAAATACTCTGAAGAGAGGCAATGACTCCTGTAACAAGTGTCAATGACTCGTAGGCATTGATGGCCTAACGAATTCAAAGATCTTCGATTGGTATGAAACAACTGCAATAATCGCATAGTAATACCCACCGTAACATGAGATTTTATTGAAGTTGAATGTTATGGGGGTCAATGGAATCAAAGAGCAATGATGATTCTCTCTGTGCCGTCCGAGACTCCTCATTGTAAAGGTAATGCGAGTCAAGATACTGTCGCCCTTTTGGAAACTATGCTGATGTCGACAGAAAGGGAGATGCGACTCCAAGAAGAAAAGGGATTCATGAAATCCACAGAGATGAGATCAGGTACTGAAAGGTAACATGGACAAAGTCAATATGTGGTGAGACTCAAGACTTCCCTTGGTTGGGGAATTTTGAAGGATGATTGACAACAACTGTAAAACTGTATCTAGTGTCAGGGGGATGACTAGATATGGGGTTAAACTGTGCCAGAGGCTTAACAAAGTGGACAAACTCAGAGATCATGGGTACAGGGAATTTGGGATACTCAGGGTTCGTGAAAGATGTCAAAATAGAAAAAGAGAGTGGATGCCCCAACCAAGGGCGACATGGGTTTATTTGCTGGGAAAATAAGGTCATCAAGGGTGATGACAAAAAGCTAAGTAAATGTTGAAAACAAAGTCTTTTTACAATTACCAAATAAATAAAGAATAATTTGGGTTGAGTGTATAGATACAGAAACAGGTGCCCTAGTGAAATATGGCTTGGCCTGTGAGGGCACAAGTTACGAAAGAGAACTAGTGAAGGGTGGGGGCCCCATGTGTGGGTTTCTATATGAGGTAAATAAATGGAAGAAAATATGCAGATGGGAAAACTGATGGTGGATGAGATGGAGGGATAATGATACTGCAGAGGTGCAGTCAGTAGAACCACGATGGTATGACCTGGGAGTCCATTGGGAAAACTAGCAGAATTATGAGAAGAAGTATGGGGTTCATTCTCGGAAGTGCATAATACTATTAGGACTCCCATCCCTAGGGGGTGAAATCAAAATGAGTGTCAAGTGGCCAAGGGGAACTATAAATGGGACAACTCATGTGGGGGGAGTGCTACTGGGTGACAGTACCAAAATGCAGTGGAGGTGAAGGTATTGCAGAGACGGGTGTAAGGAACCTAAAGGTAAATGCCAGAGGGTGTGACTGGGAGATGAAATTGATTTATAGAGGGAATAATTACATGCTAATGTCGAACATATACCTGAAAGGGCCGTGTCATGTTGATGAACATGTACCTGCACACATGAAAACCAAATACCCGACGTAAAAAATATCTGATGATAAACAACATATGAAAACTATTTGATAAAATTTGAACATGATCATGCGTACCTCGTGACGTGAGGAAAATGCTCCTCCTGGGCCAAGTTCAAATGATGGTGTTTGCCCTCGACCAATTTTTGAGGAAACATTGGTCAGATTTGGACCACTTTTGGACTTCGACACATTGTTCGAAGAAGGAGTGCTTAGGCAGAGCCGAGATCGTGGATGTCACCCATTTTTGCGGGATATGTGGACCCAACAAGGGGTTTTCTAGGGTTTTTATAATGGGTTTATGGGATGTTGGCCCATGGGGTTTACCCATGATTAGGCCTTATTGTAAGGGTTTGTAAAAGTATAAATAAAGAAGAATGTATGGTAGAAGAAGAAGCTCTTAGAGAAGTTTTGGGGGCTAAGTGCAAGTAGTTTGAGCGGCTCTGTGCTAAGGAATGTTTATGTGCTAAGGTTTTGTGTTCGATAGAGAGTTGGCTCTATGCCTTGACCTAGTTTCAGAAGGAGGATATGGTGCTCAGTGTGCAGATCTCCTGTCTGGTGCGAAGATTGATTCTGTGGCTTAGTGCACAAGAGTGAATGAATATAATATTTGAGCACATAATAAAGAAGGCGAAGTGATTGGTGGACATAGCCCTACATTGGGGTGAACCACGTACATTTGGTGTCTTATGGTTTTCTTTGTGCAATGTTGTCTCTGTTATGTTTTGCTTAGTTCTTATATTAGATGTGTAATGAATATGTATGTGCTGCTTAAATGCATTGCTTATGTTAGAATGTTAGATCTGATTCAGAGTGCTAAGTGATAAATGTTTAAAGGTGCACAATCTTTTGTTATTACTACACTAGATCTATCTTAGATTATGTTCTGCGATGTTCATAAGAAAAATAAACTAATGCATTCCACTTCCTAGATTTATCAGAATACTCTACGCAGTGTTAGTATCACAGATATGTGTCCTAGCCTGGTTACAGACACCTGCGTCCTGTAACGCCCCCTGCTTCTACCTCGGGTGAGACTTCACCCGCTTCGCAGGTGTTACCGAAAGGGCCGGTAGTTGGGGTTTTGTTGGTGCACTATTAAGCGTTGAACCCTGGGTCTTCTCCTGTGCCAACAGATGGCTCGTGAAATGTGAATGTGTAAATGGCGGGACCAAGATCACTTGGCTAAGAATTGATTGGGAAATGGAAGCTATGGGTTCCTATAACAGAATGTGGAAGTTGGGAAAAAGGGCATATATATGGGTGGTGGGACCACAATGCCACCTCATTTTAAGTGACACTATTGGTGATCTGGCGAGAGTGTTGTAAGGTGTTTTGGAAGATTTTGGGAGCTTGGGGCTACCGATCAGGTGGGTGAAAGACCTCTTGTGAGAGGAAAAGTGCTAGGTGATAGAGCACATTATAAGGGCAATCAGGGGTAGTGAGTTCCTCCAGGATATCCTCGTTGCAGTGAAAGATGCGACTATACAAGGGATCCTGGGAGGTGATAGAGGGAACTATCAAAGTGTGGTTGTCCTCTAGTGGTGAGGATGTAGACGAGATATTGTGTACGGGGTGCAAGGAACCGTTGGACATAAAGTGAATGTCATGATATTGTGGAGGGTACCTCGTTCACGTAGGTACTGACGAAGAAATGTATCGAATATCAGTAATGGGAGTCACAGTAGGCGGTGTCTGAGAGGGGTTTGGTCAAGATGTTTGGCATACTACAACTAATGTCTGGAAAAATTGAGGTAGAGCTGGGAAATGATGAGTGTAGTGGCCATATTCTGAACAAATGACACAAGCAAATTTGGTTCGCAACCCTTTACTTCCTGTAGTGGAGGATGCTGTAGTAGCACTAGACGTACTTGGTGAAGCAAAGAGCGATGTGGTTGCTCAGGGGAGTTGGATCAGATTGCATAAATCAAAAAGATTAGGACATGTATTAGTGGGTGTCCATTTCTTTCACATAGTGTGCAAGGCGGTTGAACTAGGGGAGGAAGTGGAGATGTGGTTTCTTTCTTCCTCTGTCTTTCCCCAACAGTGGCAGTGGTTCCAACAGTTGGGGGTGAGGGTGGTGTGGCAAGAGCCTGTATTGGAATCTGCATCGGGATTCCCTCTGTCTGAGGAGGGAGAGATGGCTAAGGAACCATCACGAGTGGATGAAGATACCATACAGGGATGACAAGCACCATGTTTGGAAGGGTAAGGGTCACATCTACTTGGAATGCTTGGACTCCGGGTGGGGGGTAGAAGAAGGGAATTTGAGTAATGGCTTGAGGGATTGTCTCCCAAACTGGGATTTTCCCCTGGAGGGGCAGGGGAAATCAGGGATAAGTGGTGCAGTAGGGTTCTCAAGGAATTATTTAGGTAATAGTTCTTCAACTGGCAGAACGTCGAGGCGTGGAGAAGCCTCAGTGGGAGGAATATTGTCTCCGATATATGTTCCATTAGAAGATACTACACACACTTGTGATGAAGGGTGTAGCAGAGGTGGTGCTCCATGATATGCCCCCAAAAATGATGGCTCCTTAAAAATTCCAGGACCCATGTCGATGAGAGAATAAGCATCTGATCTAGAAAACACAAGGGGAAGAATTTTATCGATGTTGGTGGAATGGTTAGGCTCATAATGTGTAATTCGGTCGATGGTGATGCTTTTCCCATTGTCGGGGAACATCATCGTTCGAAACACAGAAGATGCTACTGCCTTCATAGCATACATGTAGCTACGTCCAAACAGGATATTGTAATCAAGAGGGGCGTCGATAACTTCAATGTCCATGAGGATGGTTTTGCCCCTAAGTTCGATGGGGACATTTTGGAAGAGTCCTTCAGGGGAGGATGGTCTAACATCATAGGCTCTAAAGGTGATGGCATATGGTATTATCTTAGGGGAGCCAAGTTTCTACCATACGACTTTGGACATGATGCATGTTGATGCACCTTCATCGATGATACATCGATGAACTGTGATGTTCTTGATATTTACTAGTATCTAGAAAGCTACCAGAGCGGGGAGGCATGGTTCTCCGCTATCTAGATCGAAGGTGATGAGTCTAGTATCAACTTGGTCAACTGCCCCAAGGTGGAAATAAAGTATTTCCGCTGAGTTTGACAAGTTTGGAGGACCTCCAATACTGATATCGCGGCAAGAGATTGTGCTAAGTCATCGACTAGGCTGTAATTGTGTGCTGCCCTAGCCTGAGGGTTATTGACATTCTGTCGCAATGGAATCTAAGGTATATGAATGGTAGGTTTAGTATTAGGGAATAGAATCATCAAGGGTTTTCCGGCTATAGTTGGAGTCACTTCCGAGGTGGTGGGAGTAGATTCAGGGGGCGTGCCATATTGACGACCGCATGTTTGCAACATAATATCTTCTTTACTGGTGAGGAGGATATTGCGATCAACCGAATTTCTAGGCTGGATGGGCCCTGGGTTTTGATACTGCCTCATTTGTGGTGGGGCAAGGTGTACCTCTTGTTGGGTATTCATCACACCTTGGTGTGGAATAGAGTTTTGCAACACGGCTGGGGGTAGTTGTTGCAAGTACTATTGTGGGGCTTGCTGAGGGGTAGGTGATGCTGGAGGACGTGGCGCGTTCATCCATTCTTTCATCTGTTTGAAGTCGAAAATTTGGGGAAAATGGTGAGTATAATGTCCATAATCACCACAAAGAGCACAAGGTAAGTTCATCCTAAGATTGTTGTTGTTGTTCTTCCCTTGGCGTTTGTTGTTATTGTCCCCTTGGGGTTCTATTTGCCTTGGTTTTGGTTTCCCCCTGTGGGATGGTTTTGTTGGGGGTTATTCCCTCTTGGTCCCTGGTTATTATTGTTTTGGTTTTTCCCTTTTTCGTTGGCATTATTTGGATGATGGTACATATTTGACGCATTAAAATGTTCAAAATCCTAAATCTGTTGAATGGGAGAGGGCTGAACAAAGTTAACGTCGACATGTGGGTGTCTTGGTGGAGGAGAAACCAGCTGTGGAAAACTGGGAAATGAAAAATATGGATTGTTTTATGGAAATGATCCATATGGCGTATAGGAAGGTGAAGCACTTTCACTAGTGCCTAGGTTGTATGCAGAGGTAGAAGGTGAACCTGAACTTGGTTGAGAGATCGAACGCATCAAGGGTACCGGTGAGGGTCCACTCATGGGTGGGGGGGGAGAAATATGATATGGTTGTTGGTAAGGGGGAGGAGGGTAATAGGATGGACCTTCATATGGTTAACGATATTTAGGTGCACCATACATAGGTGGTGGTTGGATGTAAGGGTTGTGATGTGTCGTGGAACCAATCAACCCATCTGTAGCATGGGACATCCCAGGTTTGTCCTGGCCAAATGTTACGGGTCTGGGTGCATCAGGTAACACTGTGTATAAGTAACCTGACTGAGCATAGATAAGATCAAACTATTGGGCCTTGTTTATGTCTTCCTCTTTCGTCTGAGGAAAAGTGGATGCTAAATCTTTGGAAAGTATCGAGACAAGTGATTTAAGAAACCAATTGAGGCATTGTTCTTTGGTGGTTTTTGCTTTACACAAACTACGTCTCCAATGCCATTCATGGATGTGGTCGACAATATGGATAGCTGAGGTTTGTTTCCACTCAGAGAGAAGTTCTAAGACAGTGTCATGATGAATTGGTAGTTGAAAAAATTCGAAAAAGGCTTTGGCCAAGGATTCAAAAGTCACATGGGACCCTGATTTTTCGTCCACATACCATTTGGATGATGGACCAGTGAGTGTTATTTGAAATAACCTTAAGCATATGGAATCGTCCATGATGTTGTTTGAATAGAACCATAAGTGGAAGGTCATAACATGGTTGGAGGGATTTTCCCTCGGTTTTCCTTCAAATTTTGGGATATCTAAAGGTAGTTTGGTAGGCATATTGGGCCATGTGGGGTCATGTAAAATGGGATCATTCGTGAGTTTGGTCAAATAAGGAATATTTTGAGATGCCAAGTATGGCATAGGGGGATTTGGTGGAGGATTATTTCCAACCATCGTGTGAGAAGGTAGTGGGCCTGTCCCTTGAGAGATATTTGGTGGGGTTGTGCTTCTCCCTTGAGAAGAAGTTTCCCCCTCGCTTCCTTGTGAAGGAGAACTAGTGGATGGATGTCCTTGAGAATTGGACCCAAGCAAAGTGGAACCGAGTAAATATGATCCCAAAATAGGAGAAATCATGGGGGTGTGAGATGGTTGAGACGGTGAGTTGGAAATACTAGGAACTCCTCCTAGGATAGGAGGAGGGTTCTGCAAGCATCTGGAATGACGGGGATTCCGTGGTTCCCCTATGGTGTCCGACTAGCAAAGTGAATGTGTGCAAATGGTGATGAGAGAAATAAATGAACAAGAGCTCTGTATAATTTGTACCTTCACAAGATAGTACAACTCACAATTTCATGTAATCAAATGATCATCATACATAAGTCAACTGTAAATAAGAAAACATGCAGGTAGGTGGATTTTGTCCACGTGGGCGATCAAATAAAAACAAATGATCGTGTCCTAAAAGATGTATCATCCTTCCTCTCAAATAAAACTTGGTCTTCCAAAATCACTCAACAGTGGGGTATGAAGCCATTGGAAGAGGAAATAATGAAGGTTGAAATAATCAGTTATAATGAGGGGTAGAGGGTACATATCCCGAAAGAGCTGGCGATATTTCCCAATAGCCACACAAAATCTGATCAAGGTGAAATTGTAGCCCACAATTGCCACCTGGGTAGATGTCCTAAATTTTGGTCACAAGGTACCTCGGTCAAAGTGAGACATTTAGATTTTTGGCCTTAGAAATGGGTCATGGGTTGGATCCCTTCCAAGAGTTGGGTGACTCAAGGGGGGACACAGAGAACAACCGAACCTCGACCTTCAACCCTTCATGGGTATTTCCCTGCTTTATGGTGTAGGAACACTTGACTTTGAGGATTTGAAAGTTCCCTATTTGTCAACTTCTAATGTTTGAAAATGTGAGAACCATATAACGGGGGATTATTTGGATGCCTACCCCCAAGATCCTACCTAGACTAAAAAATTTCTTTTGACACCTCTTGTGGAGGAAAACTTAATGAGTTTTTAGAATTTTTTTAGATGTGGTGGGCTAAGAGATTGGGAGTATGAATCAATATCGTTTGAATTAAGTGGCCGTGGATAATTTCCAATGAAGTAGTGGGATGTTTCATAATTCCTTTGGAGAAAACCTACTTCAACCTCCACAATTCAAAATGGAAATTATGTGAGTGAGGAGCGACTTTGTGTGTGAGCAAGTGAAAAAGTGTGCCAAGTTTTTAATAAGTTGTGAGATTGCAACATGTGGACTTCCTGTGGCCCTTACAAATCTTTGTTACCTATCTTACTAAGTGTCATTGGTACAACCTTGCAGAATTTTAAAATTTTTAAAGAACTAGCATGTGGACATATGGGTCCTTACCAATACTTTAAACTCCCTAATGTTGTTTACACTAAGAAAGATTGAAAAATATCCTAGATTTCAAGCATGTGGGCATGTATGGGCTGTTACAACTTTAAAATGATTTCAAAAGAAACCAAGAGGAGCCCTAGGGGGGCTTTGTCCTCTCCTAAATATTTTTGTTAAGGGAGATGAAATGTCCCTTTAACCACCTTTCTAATTCTCAAGATCACACGAGGGTATGAGAGAAGAGCATACTCAAGGAAAAAATTTAACTTCTAGTCCCAATGTAAGTGTTTTGTGTGTGAAAGAAATAATCTCAACTTAACATTTTACAAACTAAACAAGCCATCCATGTGGCAACTGAAGCAAAAGAGGAGAATATTTGGTTCTTTTTACCCCCTAAGTGTCTATGTTTGGCTAACATTTCATATGGAAAAGGATTCTAAGTGGAGTGCATGTGCATTACAAAGTGCATGAAAGAAAAAATCTGAAGGCTAGGGGCCTTCAAATCATCAAAAAACTCCTACAATTTTGAAAAAATGGATATGTGTGCGGGTTACAATTATGACAGGTGCATAGAGGGCACATAGTGCGTAGAGAAAAAAAGTCTATGGTGTGCACAATGCACATAGTGGGCATCTGTGGGTAGGAAAACCCACACACTTCCTGTCATGCGTCGAGGGAAAATTTCTGAATGAAATTCTCCTTCCTCATTTCCTAATTTGGACTTTAACAGGCTAGGCTAGGATGTTTTTGGTACCTAAGCTCATATAGGGAGGAATTTGATACCGATCCCCAATATGGTTGCCAATCTGTTGTGTTGTTTCGTTACTTGGGTGAGAAAAACAACAACACTTGCATGTCTAGATGAGCCTTCTAGAAAAGACAATAGTTTGTGAGTGGGTTAAACAAGCCAAACACATGTAATAAACAAAGAAATAAACTAAAACAATTAAGAAATAAAAGTTAGAAAACATGAGAAACTTAGAACCATAAAAATCAACCAATGACCAACATAATGCTACCAATAGATCAATAGATTAGTAGGAAAAACACCATAGAGAAAAATGAGGACTTATGAGTCCCCTCTTCCTCCTTGGGAGGAATCTTGAGTTCCCTAATGAAGATCTCTTCATACAATGGGAGAAAAATGACAAATGGTGAAGAAACACAATGCCTATTCCCTCAAGAAGTGAGTGGAATGGCCTATTGCAATGATGCTTGAAGGCTCCAAAGAGAAAAGAGGATTCTCAAGGGAGAATTCAGGGCAACATAACAATACTATGAATATCTTGGTTTCTTAGTGCACCCATGGCTCTTATTTATAGAAATTCTTCAAGGAAAATGTAATTGGTTCTTGGTGTGAACAAGGGGCCTTTTAGGGCACCCTCTAGTCCTTGACCAATCCCCCATTTGGATTTCGCTCAGATATGAAGGTCAAATCAGCTTGGGAGTTGGTCCTTAAGTGGTTGGGGGGCTGACAAGATCCATAAATGTGTCGTTCATAGTAGTGAGTGAATTTACTCGTACACAGTCGCGCATTTGGTGCATTGTGTGCTTTGAGGGTTTTGTTGACCCATGAATACTGTGCACTGTGTGTACGATTCCTTTGGTGAATTGGCGCATGTCAATTTTTGACCCAATTGTATAGTTTTTGAATTTGGAATGCATTTCAGGGCTACAGGTGAACTAATTGTTGTTGGCATTGCTGTATTTCTGTAACCATTTGCGTGCAATTTTGTGGACAAAATTTCAGTGATAACACTTAGAACAGTGGAGGAAAAAATATAGGAGATCATCACCAAGATTATAGAAGTCCATGCACACATACAATAACTAAGGGACCATAGAGAATCTCAGGCCACCACGCAACAATAAAAGGCAGTACCAAGGCCACCTGCGTAGAAGCAGGATGAGGACACAATATATTTTGTCGCCTAGGGAAGCGACACATTTACCATCATGCCTGAGATGATCCAGATCGATCCTGAAACATCGCAAACACCACTGCAGAAGGTCAAAGAATTGGACATAGTATTGGCGCAAATACCCACAAAGGCTCTCTACGGGCTACAAGTGAGTATCATGTAGGAAGTACAGTCGAGGGCCTGCACAAATGCCACCACACTGGAAGTGAGCAGAGGAGTCCAAGAAATGATACAAATTACGTGCAACCATCTAACCATGGAGAAAGAAGAACAGAATGATCACGCAGATAGGCTTGAGCAGGGAGTGGTTGCAACCTATGAAAAAATCCCAAATAGCACGCAAATAGGAGAGCCCACCACAATGCAAAATATTGATCAAATTGTGCAATCAATTGATCAATAATGGCAGAAGATCGAAAACCTTCGAGAACAAATCATTCCTACAACTCCCCTAGAGGTGAAGGAACAAAGGAAGCAAGAAGCTGCAGGACAGATGGATGAAATGTAAAGACTTTTCAGCGCAGCTATGGAATTTTTTGATAGGGAAGCGCAACTATGGAAAACACTAGAGGAAGATGAACAGGTCCAACACTGGGACCAGGAAGAAGGAAAGATCAGTTCATCCATATAGGACCTCAAGCAGAGGAAAAAAAAATGAATATCATCGAGCATATTAAAGGAGTACAAGACATGAAGAAGCTGCAAGCAGAGCTAATAGTTGTGTAGACACAGGAGAAGGACCGACAAGCCCAAATGGAACCTCTCCAAGAGCTATTCATGGAGATAATTTCACAGTCAGAGGAGGAAAAGAAGAACACGATGCAAACACAGGTAGAGCGCGCAGAAACGATCCAAGAGGAGATCCTAGTGCAAGTATTAGACATGCTCACAAAAAAGGCCACGCAGGCTCAAATACAAGGAAGGGAACTTGCAAACAAGTTCAAAACTCTAGAAGGAGCAGTTGAGGGAGTGTGCAAAGCCTAGGTGGCTCGGGACAAGCCACATGTCAATGTTGGGGGCCTGTTGGGCGCATACCCATTTTGGGGAAAAGGCTATTTTGGGAGAGAAAATCATGAAGTGGGAAAAAGACAGTTGGAAGGAAAGGCAACACGTGTTGAGATTTGTACCTTGGGAGGTGTTTCCCATGTGCTTTTAGCCTCCTTAGCACATGTGGGAAGGTTTAGTCAGCTTGTACCTAGTACTTTTGTCTATTTGTACTTTGACTTTGGTTAAAGTGCATTTTGGGCACTTTTGGCAAAAGTGAACATTAAATCACTTTTTGGTGATTTTGGAGACATAAGTAGACTTAGGGAACTTAACCCAAAAGTGGGTTATGAGTTAGATTTATTTGGTGAGATCTCATCCCTTCATTTGGATTGATCTCAACCATCTAATCTTAGGTTACCCTATTCTTGCCTAAAGAGGGGCAAAGGAAACAAAGGAGGGCGCATTGTTCATCGAGGGTTTTTCTCATGAGAGGAGGAGTACTCTAGCTATGGATGTGAGGTCGGATGCATGAGGATTGTAGGAGGAGGCCGCTAGCTTTCATGGAGGACAGCTTGGAGCAACTTTCATCTATTATTTACTGGAGAGATTCTTCTTTTGAGGAGGGCGCATGGCTTTGGCAGACTATTTCCTTCCTGGTAGGATTTCTAGCCATCAGATTTCAGTGATATCAGTTGCAGAGTGAGGACAGCAGCAGGAGCTTCATTCCTGTGGAGGGGTTTTCCATTCTGGCATCACAGTTGTTTTCTGGAGTAGATCTGGCAGTTTACATGTGGGGCGCACC
>JZKD02S0837723.1:243960-256477 GCA_000966675.3 Picea glauca
AGGTGTTTCCCATGTGCTTTTAGCCTCCTTAGCACATGTGGGAAGGTTTAGTCACTTTGTACCTAGTACTTTTGTCTATTTGTACTTTGACTTTGGTTAAAGTGCATTTTGGTCAGTTTTGGCAAAAGTGAACATTAAATCACTTTTTGGTGATTTTGGAGACATAAGTAGACTTAGGGAACTTAACCCAAAAGTGGGTTATGAGTTAGACTTATTTGGTGAGATCTCATCCCTTCATTTGGATTGATCTCAACCATCTAATCTTAGGTTACCCTATTCTTGCCTAAAGAGGGGCAAAGGAGACAAAGGAGGGCGCATTGTTCATAGAGGGTTTTGCTCATGAGAGGAGGAGTACTCTAGATATGGATGTGAGGTCAGATGCATGAGGATTGTAGAAGGAGGCTGCTAGCTTTCATGGAGGACAGCTTGGAGCAGTTTCATCTATTATTTACTGGAGAGATTCTTCTTTTGAGGAGGGCGCATGGCTTTGGCAGGCTATTTCCTTCCTGGTGGGGTTTCTAGCCATCAGATTTCAGTGATATTAGTTGCAGAGTGAGGACAGCAGCAGGAGCTTCATTCCTATGGAGGGGTTTTCCATTCTGGCATCACAGTTGTTTTCTAGAGCAGATCTGGCAGTTTACATGTGGGGCGCACCATCATGGAGTGCTTCTGGCAGTTTGAGCTTGTATATATTCTCTTCTGGAGTTGCTATTGTATCAGGTTCCATCTTGTATTATGTTTACTGTAACCCATATTTTCTTTACCTCATTATATACATCTAGATCTAAAACTGGTTTTCCCCGGGGGGGTTTTGTCCAGGGTCATGTTGACCAAAAATACTGTGTCTACAAATGCATGTTATTAGCTCTTAGATCTGTCCATATTTCAGCAGGAAATATGTATTAGGTGTGTTGTAGTTATTTGGTATGCATGTACTAATTTCCTATGCCTAAAACTACTTGCTAGAGCACCCAAATTGAGACTACAACCATAACAATCAACAAAACTAAACATGACTGTTGGCTGTTATAAAACAACAGAAAATTAAAATTAAGACAGCAGAAAACTTAGAGCCTTAGCTTGGTCAAAGACAGACCAAGAAGGAAGCTGATAGGACCTGGAAAATTCACATGGTATTGACCCTCCTCCACTCCTCCTATTGGGCGCATACCCATTTTGGGGAAAAGGCTATTTTGGGAGAGAAAATCATGAAGTGGGAAAAAGATAGTTGGAAGGAAAGGCAACACGTGCGAGGGAAGAATGCAAGGCGTGCATGCAAGGGAAACCTAACTAAATTAGGGTTAGGGTTTTTGCAAGAGATTGTAATGGCTGATAAGCCAAGAATATGCATAAGTAGTACCTAGGATGTCTAAGGAAAGGAGAGAGAAGAAGGCTAGAGGCCGAGAGAGAGTCCAAAGGTTGTAAAAAGATTGTAAGAGATGCAACATTTTGTAAGCTGGTGAGCTAGAGGAGAGTCGAGCAACTTGATCCCAAGGGTTAGATCGCAGGATGAGGGGCCTAGTGCGATATAGTCAGCCTCACAGGGATCAGGAAGTTTGCTGAGATTGTAAGATCCAAGACTATAAGTGTGCGCGACGCGATATATTGTTGAGACATAATAAAAGAGATTGAGAGACAAATATTTTGCGGATGTAGTCCAGGAGGGGGTGAACCACGGTAGAACATGCGTTATGTGACTGAATTCTATGCATATCCTTTGTTGTTAATGATTAAATGTTAGATAAATGAATGAAGGAATTAGTTAGATCTGATATTTCACATGCATGAGTAAGAGTGAAATATTAATAAAAATAAGTTGAATGTTAGACTAAGTAAATGAAGGTCACAAGATACAATCATAGATCCCCACTCATTCCCAAGCTGCAAGCCTCTGAGTATTGTAGCCACCCATAGAACTATCTCGGGTGAGACTGCGTAGTGCACCCTGTGTACTGTGCTGCCTTCTAGTTTACTAGCGGGGGCGATAGTTTTAGAGGGATTTTGTTGGAAGCTTTTTAAATATGAACTTGGGTCAACTTATGACAATAAAGTAAGATCAGAGTAGATAAAATATTAGCCAACAATTGGTAATGTTTGTAGAAAACCTGTTGGGTGCCTATGCTCAACCTTCACTCTCTGACATTCCATACATCTGGAAATGTAATCAACAACATCTTCCTTCATTCCTGGCCAAAATAATTGGCTTCTTATTGTTGCAATTGTTTTTTGGTAACCGAGATGTCTGACATACAAAACATTATGCATTTCTTTTAATACCAAACTCCTAAGTTCTCTGGAACTGGGAACATAAATTCTATTTTTATGCATAATCAATCTATCTTCCTTCATCTCATATTATTTAATTTTTTGTTGTACATTTTCTTGTTGTAAGATTTCTTTTACCTGTAGGTAATGTTGATCTGTAACAACAACATCTAAATTTTTTCTCTTTGAATTTGATTGATGCATATTAATGGTTGTAGCATGAATGATATGTACTCTTATACTAAGTGCATCAACAAATTTATTTTCTTTTCCTTTGATATGCTTGATGTCAAAATCATATTCACTTAAAAATTCCAACCATCTTATTTGCCTGGCATTCAAATTTGGTTGTTCAAAAACATATTTCAGAACAATATTGTTTGTTCTTAATTCAAATCTCTTCCCATGAGATAATGCCTCCACATATTCAATGCATGAACAATGGAAGAAAGTTCCAAGTCACGTGTGGCATAGTTCCTCTCATGTTCTTTAAGCTTTCTAGACTCATAACCAATGAAATTTCCATTTTGAGCGAGGACTCCACCAAGTCCTTCCTTGCATGCATCTGTACATGCCACCAAACTTTCATTTGGGTCAACAATATTTAAAACAGGTGCACTAGTAATTAATTCTTTCAACAAATTACATTTCTCTTCACACTCAGATGTCCATTCAAATTTAATTCCCTTCTTTTGCAAAGAAGTGACAGGATGAGCAATCTTAGAGAAACCTGCTATAAATCTTCTGTAGTAACCAACTAATCCCATAAAAGATCTAACTTCTAAAACATTCCTGGGTGCTGTCCATCCTCTAATGGATTCAATCTTCTTTGGATCCATTGTTGTACCTTGTTTTGAAATAATGTGTCCCAAGTGATGGATCTGTTCTTGGTAAAAAGAACACTTACTAATTTTGGCATACAACTGATGTCCCCTCAGTACTTGAAATACCAATCGTAGGTGGTGTTCATGATCTTCCTCTGACTTAGAATAGATAAGTATGTCAGCCAAGAATACTATGACAAAATTATCCAAATAATTTATGAATATTCCATTCATTAAGCACATAAAGACAACTGGTGCATTGGACAATCCAAATGGCACCACTACAAATTCATAATGCCCATACCTGGTTCTAAAGGTTGTATTATGGATGTCTTCTTCCTTGATTCTTACCTGATGGTATCCTAATCTCAAGTCTATTTTTGAAAATATCTTTTCCCCTCTTAGCTGATCAAAGAGGTCATCAATTCTGGGTAGAGGATATTTTTTCTTCACAGTAGTTTTATCCAGTTGTCGAAATTCAATACACAACCTCAATGTTCTATCCTTCTTTTTGACAAAGAGTATTGGTGCTCCCCAAGGTGAAACACTTGGACGTATGTACCCTTTCTTCAACAATTCTTCCAACTGCATTTGTAATTCTTTTAATTCTGGTGTACTCATTCTGTAAGTTTTTTTTGATACTGGGGAAACTCCTTGTACTAAATCAATAGAGAAATATATCTCCCTCTTTGGTGGAAACCTTGGTATTTATTGGAATACATCTTCAAACTCTTGCAGTACTGAAACATATTCAAGGCTTGGCCCTTTTGTCTTTTCTGGCTCCTCCACATGGGATGCATACAATTGACATTCTTTTCTGAAACATCTCTTCAGTTGTAAGGATGAAATCTCCCTTATTTAAATGGGTCTTGGAACTCCTTTCATAGTCTTTTGTTTTCCTTCTTCATCAAGACATGTAAATGTCTTGTTATGAAAATCTAGGACAACATGATGCTTGTCCAACCAATCCATTCCAATCAGAATATCATAAGAAACCAATGGTATAATATTTAGATCAACATTAATATTCACTCCATTCAGACTTATGAAACAACCTCTGACCATATCATTGATCCTTCTTTTGGTTCCAGTGGCTAGCTGAACCGAACTTGATTTTTCAAGCTTACTTTTCTCCAAATGTAATCAATCAACTATTTTAGGATGAATGTAACAATGACTTGCTTCTGAATCAATTAAAATAGCAATGGAATGATTAATTATCTTACCTTCGACCTCGATCATATTGGATTGATACTTTTCTTGTCAATCATCTAAGGCTGCATAAATTCTCCCCATGTCTTCAACTGTCGTAGCCTCTTGGATGTTGTGCATGGTCTTCACTTTGTCTTTTCTATGAGGGAATTCCTTGTACAAGTGATCTTCTTTGCACGTCCAACATTGGATTGGTGGTCTTCCTCTTTTCCCCAAGGAACATTCTTTCTTGGATTCATCCTTGGTAGAATAATCTTGCTGATTTTTATTAGGGTTGTTTCTATTGAAAGGAGGTTTGAATCCCTTTCTCCTTTGATCATATTTCTCCTTCTTCTTATCCTTCCAAGATTTTTGCATGGATTCCCTTCCCTTCCCTTGCTCATATAGGTACTTAGCCTTCCCGATTGTCTCTTTTAGTGTCCTGGGATCATCATATTGAATCTTCTCTTTGTAAAATCAAGGAAGTCCACTCCAAAACCTTTGTATTTTCACTTTCTCATATTTTATAAACCCTAGATACTTTAGCAGTCCCAAGAAATTTGTGGGGATAAATATATGCATTATTAATTCCCACATTAAATTATCAAAACAACAAAATTTTTTTCAAACCCACACTACAGAATTTAAATGTAAACTACAGGAGGTAAACACTAAGGATTCATCACTGGGACACATGAATAAATTAGTGCTATATAGGCTTAGATCATAGTCTTTCATGTACTCATGGTGATGTTCATGTGATTAATCATGAGTAGCTTACTTAAGTTTCTTGTTTGTTATCTCCCAAAATAAAACCGTCTTTTTAGTCGAGTTTTGTGGTGGATAGCATGGCTATCGGTAGCTGCCTCAATTCATTTTTGAGTCTTTTTAGCTGCAAAACTTAGGTTTTGGTTTTTGTCTTAGAAAATAATATGATCCATAAAGTTTTCTTTTCAAAATTTGCATAATTCACTTTCAACAGCTAACGTGTGTCCAAAAGTTGAGTGTTAGCTGTGGAAAGTGGCTACTTTCAGCAGCGAAGCAACGCTTCTCATAAATCTGTGCTTGCTTCTCATAAATCTGTGCACTGTTGAAAGTGGTGAATTTCAAAATGTCCAACAATCAGTTTCGCAGGTCGTGCGTTGTTGAAAGTGCATGTTTTCCGCAGCTATGGAGCGATTTTTACAAGATCACGTGCTGAGGAAAGTGAAGACTTTCAATAGAAAAAAGGGGTTCTCCGCAGGATCATGCGCTGGTGAAAGTAAAGACTTCCAACAGCTAAGGATAAGTTCTCACATGGTGGCGCGCTAAGGAAAGTGAAAGCTTTCAACAGCTAAAGAGCAGTTTGTGCGGGATCGTGCGCTGGTGAAAGCATTGCTTGGTCATCATTGTAGTTGGTTGAGAAATTGCTGTCAAAATTCAAATTTAAAATCCTCTTGTTCTTGCACACACCAAATGACAAGTCCACAATGCACCAAATCAATTCCCAGGTCAAACCTCAAATTCAGCCACGAATCAAGCCATTAATCAGCCATGCGTTCAGCCAAAGCAATAACGTGTTTCTTCATAGCTGTTTCTGTTTTGTGTGGTCGGGTTCATTTTCCTGAGATCGCAGATGCCAATACCTGTAAGATTGCATTTTCCAGGGGATTCAGAAAAGTTTATCACGTAGCATCCTTTAGAGGCTGATTTGACAGTTGTTAACTTGTTGGCTGCACTACACATAGAGAACAAAACCGTCAACCCTCTGGAGGCATTATATCCTTATCATGATCAGATATCAGCTATATATTATAAATGATATGTTATCTTGTTTAATGGTTGTTGTTTATTAAATGCATATTTAAGGGAGCAAGAAGGCCCTGTAGTGAAGCCAGGGGACGATGTCTGCATACCCAGACCAACGGATCTGTTGGAATCTCTTGGATCACCAGGTGGTCTGCTGCCCTTTAAGGACATACAGGAATGTGGAATTGATAAGACTACAGGGCTGGGAGATGTTGGAATACCATCTTTGGGATTCCTTTGCAAGCTACACATAACCCTATTCTGGATGTTCTGGCTTATGCTGGAATCAATAGACTTATGGATCTAGTGGAGCCGGGCTTGGCATGTGAAAGTGACACTGTCGATCTTTCTTTATTGGGTTATGATCCAAAGATATATTACAGAGGCAGGGGTGATTTTGAATTAAAGAAAATAGAACCAACTCCTGAGTGCTTTCAACAGTGTCACACATCGGCCCAATAACATATCACAGTGTTTGGTGTGCAGAACCGTTTGGGGTTTTGAATTGCAAATGAAAAAAAAATGATGATTAAACTTACAGGGAACTTTTCAATCCCTTCCTGAGCTCCAAATGAATATCCAAAAACACCATTGGAAATCTTAGATTCTCTAGATGTCGATCGACTATTCATACATGAAAAACGGATTTTCTATGACCAAGAAATTCGATTTTTAAAATCTGTCTGCTTTCAACAGCGCAAATCGGTATTTTATGACCCGTTAGCTGTTGAAAGTGCCAACTTTTCGCAGCTAAGGAGCGTTTTTCACGGGCTATGCGCTGTGGAAAGCCTGTCACAACCAGAAAGTTACAATTTTCGCCCAGATCGTAATTTTTTGCATGAGAATGAATTGAAACCTCTTCTAAGGCTTGATTAATGAATTATCAAATCTATTTAATCAACCACTTTTGGAAAATGAAGAGAAGAAGAAGAGTTTTAATCACATTTGGCATCTTTTCATAGGCAAAATTTCAGGGATTGTTTGCTCATCTCAACCAATTCGAATTTGTCTCTCTTGGAGAGTTAGCATCCAGCCTTGGGAGGTTATCCAACACTACATCAGTAATCAACAAGAGAGAAATCTGGGATTGACCTCATTTTGGGGATCATCCCTTATCTTTTGCAATCAGATTTTGACTTACTATTTTTAGCTGATTTGATCCATATTTTTAGGATCTGAGAACATCTTGTAAAATCTATAAAGCTACATTCTGAATACTAAGAAGGGGGTTCGATTTTGGGTTCTACACTGCTGCTACTGTAATCAAAAGACCTATTCTTATTATATGAAAAATTGCAAGCTTCCTTCAGTTGTGTTGTCAGATCTTTTCTCTTTCTGTTCTCTGATATCTTATGAGTGAAGGTTCTTTATTGATGCTCATTCAATCTGCATGTGACTGTCACCTCACTAGTTGATTGATTTAGTTGATAATCATAAGTTATTTCCTTGGTTATTAAACCCATTGTGCTTGTTTATATAAGTATAATCTGGTTCAATAGCTGTTTTCTTCTCCATTTAATCAAACCTTGTCTGACTGCATTATTAGAAGGCCTTGTGAGATTTTATATTTCTAGACAGTCTTGGACACACCGTCCAGTCCCTAGATATTCATCTTGATCCAAAAAATCACATCAATTATTAAGAAAATATTTCCCAAAAAGAGTTAGTTACCAGGCATCTCCGACTTACAGCCTAGGAGAGTTTCCTGGAGTGATAACACTGTCCTTCAATGGATTCCAGTAGTGATTAAAAAGATAATCAAATGAATAAAAACTAGGTAATAGGAAATGAGATCAAAACTCAAACTTTGTCCTCAATCAAATGAATTGATCACATTGAGCAAGCAAGGAAAGCAATGAAAAGGAATGGGAAAGAATGGAAATGTAGAAATACAAAGTGGAAAGAAGTGGAATCTTGGATTGATGTTCATTTAGTTATGGCGCTTGAGAGCATTCAACCAAACAAGGAATTATATCAAATCATGAAGGATATAAGAATGGAGTGGAAATGTGTTCTATAGTAAGAATAATAAGAATCGAAACAAACATAGATTTGCGAATAATAAATGCACTTTAAATTTTTTTTTTTTTGTGTTTTAATGTATACATGTAAATGTAAATGTTCAAACAAATACTAAATCTCTGTTTTAATATGTTTTGACATAGCTGAAGGAAGGTGTAATGAATGGATTGGGATGCATATTTGAAAGGGAAATTTGGTCAATGAAGCAAAGCATTTAAAAGGGAATTCAATGGTTGATGTGTAGATAATGGAATAGGAATGAAGATATTTGGTTTAAAAGAATGTGTTGGATGAAAAAGAGACACCAGAAACATAGTACTCTTTATGAGGATTGAATGTGGTAATGTGTGGGTTTATGAAAGAGATTGGAGGTAGTTTGAGATCTATTTGGAAAGTGTATTTATATAGAAATTTCAGAAACAAAGAATTAGTAGAGTGATCAGATAAGAAGAGACAAAATTAAAGCGATGTGTGAAGCAATTGAACTGTTGGTCAAGTAGTCATTAAATTCAGAGATAGAGTAGCATGCAAACTCATAAATTGAAAGCATATAGAAAGATATTGAACTAAATCAAATGCAATGTACCAATGCCTTAAGTGAGAGGGTGTTGATTTGAGTTTTATCTATTACGAATCAATTTGCAGAATACAAACTAATCGTATAATGCAAATACACAATATGTGACTTTCAAATTAAACAATAGCGCAAGAAGAAAATAAACTACATGTAATGTTAATATACAAAGAAAATAAAATATAGCAACAACTACCACTCTGAGGGGCCCTTCCCAAGAGGTTAGTGTTGATAAAAAGACTCATATCAAATGGAGATGGTGTCCAATGTTGTAGCAACAATCAATTCTTCATTGAGATAAACCAATCTTTTGGACATGGCTAACAACTACTTAAAGCTTTCTCACAAGAAAAAATATCTCATTTACAAAACCTTCAAGACAATAATGACTACCTTCTCAGCCCTATGAGCCTCTATTTATACATAAAAATCTAAGGAGAAAGGATAGAACCGAATCCCCCAAACTCATATTTTGGTTAAAACCCATTTTACAAATTTTAGAGCAAAATCACAAAAATCTGGGTTTTTCATCAATTTGGACAGATTCGAGTTAGAGATCCACCCATATCTTCCAAAAAAAATTGAATTTTGAAAACATGCCTAGTTGTTACTCAATATTCCACATTCTAGACAAAACCCATATCGTAACATTTCTATATATGATATCATCTGCATGGAAATGGAGGTGCAAGTTGGTAGTTTGAGATTTTTATTAATTTTTGCAGAATCACCCCCCCTGAGTTGGAGGTCCACACATGCGATATGGGTGAATTATGAATCATATTTTCACACGTCGATGTCGTTCTGGACAAAACCCATGTCTCCGATTTTCCTCTAGAAGCATTCCAATATTTTGACTATAATCCATTACCAGATGGTTGTTGATGCTGATACCGAATGACCTGGAACATTCTAGTGCTGGATGGTTTCTGGAACATTCTGGTATTGGATGAGCTGAATTGCGAGTACCGGATGAAATGGAGTGTGAGTACCATATGACATGGAGTGTGAGTACCATATGACTGTGCAGGTACTAAATGACTTGGAGTGTGAGTACTGGATGACCTCCAGTGTGGGTACCAGATGACTTCCAGTGTGAGAATAGTGCGGGAACATATTTTTTGGACATGGAAACATAGGATTAAACCATTATAAAATTTTTTTGTATAATCACCCTTTTAATCACTAAAAATATGGAAAATTATGTATTAACCACATAGGATAAATAACAACTAGAGATAATGGTGGTTTATGGTGTAATTAGGGATATATTATTGAGGAAATGAGGGGAGAAGGTGTAATGATGAGTGTATTTGTATGACGTAAAATATGACAAAATTGGAGCCCAACACACCCCCAAAACCCAATGATTTTCATGTCCTCATGCAAATAAGGTGAAGAACTCATGATACTCTGCTTATAGATTTATGTGACCTTGTTTATTTTTTGTAGGTGTTGGTTCTTGTGGAATGACACTTTGGAAACTGCCATAGATTGATTTCAAACTAAGAAACAAAATTATCATAAAAATGGAGGACAAGTAGTGGATGGGGTATCAGAGTAATGGTGAATGGTTTATAAAATGATGGTGATGGTGGTCGTATGAACTTGGACGTATTTATACTATGTATCTTACATAAATTTTAAGACCAATATTTACTTTGTGGTTCTTTGTTTGGATAGGAAAAAATGACTTCATCCTCTTATTCAGAACACTGATATGACTTAAGAATGCTTTATGATGTACAAGGAGAAGACACTATAGATGTTGCTTTGTATTTGTATACCACATATTTCCTTTTCATTACTTGGTATTATGATCAATATATAACCTTCATTATGATAAGTGGAGTGAAGATGGAGGGTTTACTAAGTAGTTGTGATAATGGATAATGGAATGTGGAGTGGGTAATAGTGGTTATGCATCATGTTTTCCAAATTCTTAGTAAATTAAAAATATTTGTGCTAGTTTTACCTCAATTTACCTTCACTTTAATGTGCACTGAAGGTTGATGAAATGAAAGATGAATGTGAGCACATGCTGGCTGAAACTGAAGATTAAGTCGAGCAAGACTGAGAGATTCTAGAGATCTAGGAGAGAACTGATGAATGCTGATTTGTTGAGATTCCTTATGTCTCTCTCTCCTCGACGCGTGTTGGTTTGCATGTCCTCATGCAAACTCTTATTAGCACACAAAATTGATGCAAGATGAAAGAGGAATATGATCTAAAAATGAAGAAGACTTGTATTCTTGAAATTATTTGCAAATTTAATTTTATGTGTTAAAATGCAAACGAATCAATTTGCAACACAACTTTTATGAAAATTACTCATCAAAGATGCATATAAATAGCAGCAATAAACAGTGAACAAAAAACACATAACACAACAAATGATAAAGGAGTTCACCCCTCTCTTGGGCTACATCTCTTGGTCCATCTTCCAATGGATCATTTGTATTATTTTCTCAAGGTGCTAAAAAATGTGCTCTACAATGCTCAAAATGCCAAATAGATGGCTCCAATGGCTCTAGAACGTCCAAAAACCCCTAGCTGGGCTTTTTCAGCACCTTGTTTGGCCAAAAAATGAAGAAGATAGGCTTCCTGGAAGTCCTCCTTCAAACTTGTTGTCTCTACATCTACAAATTGCACCCTTGTTGGCTCAACCTATCCCCCACAAGATTTTATGCGTAAAAACCTAGCACCGGGTGCAACCGCACAACCGGTACAAATTGTCGCATGGTTACGCGCTGGCCCTTAACCGTCTAAGGCCTGTGGGCATATGAAGCGCCATACGACCGCGTGAATATATATAAAGGGTCAAAGTTCAAATGGTTAGAAACAAAGGCTTGCCCGTGGTCACATTGCATACCATGCGACCGATGGCTCATATGAAAGGGCTATACAATAGGGCGCGCATATAGTAATGTGGTTACATTGTATACACGTGGGACTGGGGGCCGGGGCTAAGCCCTAGCCCGGTCCGCGCCCACCATAAAATACATATCAATTTAAATATAATGTGCGCCATTTATATTACAAGTCACATGTGGTGGCGTGCCGGTCGACGACCCTTCCCAAGTCTCTTCCCCTGCCCGGAGGTCGCGGGGTCAAGTCCTGCTGAATGCAAAAATTTTAAACCAATATGTGTGTGACACCTGGCGACCATTGATTGGGCCACATGTCACCATCCCGTTCGCTACAAACATGCCACATCATATGCCAACTGTCCACACAACTGCCTGCCACGTGTCGTATGGTCTGCCACGTCAGCGTCCGTACGGACTGTACAATCATCATCCCTTTTTTTTGCTTGTTTGTCATTTTGAACAGAACATGATATCTCTCACTCCTAACATCCGTTTTAACCCAAACGAGTTGTTTTGGGTTCGTAATGATGATGCCTACACTCCCGTTTGATTTGAAGTGATTCCGAGCACTTTGAATTTTGAGCAAAATTTGATCCCCTGGATCACACCTCCCCATTGGAAAGCTTTTGGACCTCCAAAAGACTATTTTCAATCTATCTAAAGATGAGGGTATAGCTCCCTCACCTTTCCAACCTCAATCCACTTGGCTTTGCTTGGATTTGTACCTTTAAGACCAACTCGAAGATACTCCACATTTCCTTGTTTTGAAGTTCACATTCTCCTATCAAGGATTGTGTCTTCATGTAGTTTTGTAAGATATTCTGGGGAAAAATCATCTATAGAAGCAATCTGAACATTCTCTCCTTGGTCATCAATCAAAGGAGGCTCATACAATTTCAAATTCTCAACATTAACAACTGCATACATTTTCATATAAGGAGGCAAATCTAAACGGAAGGCATTGTTACCAATCTTGTCGATAA
>JZKD02S0837723.1:259551-282126 GCA_000966675.3 Picea glauca
AGAAGATGGAGGTGAGGGTGGTGGAGAAGCACCATTCCCTCCATTTCCATTTGGAATTTTATCACCACTGTCTCCCTTGTGCTTTGAAGGGTTGGAGCCTTCACCTTGCAATCCTGTATTTCTTTCCATCAAGATTTTCATCATCTCTCTCATTTCCATGACAACCTTTATGAGATCTTCATCTTCTACAGGAATATGTTCATGACTCTCTTCATGAGCCATACTTGGTGAATGCCTCCTTGAAACTTGCGGTGATGATATAAGCTTCCTCCTTGAAGGATGAGAACTTGACTCTACAAGTTGACCTTCTCCTCTTATGAGTTTCAACATTGTGAGCATCAGAAAACAAAACACTTGCAAATAATCAAGTCTTCAAAAACCTATGCTCTAATACCAACTTGATCTAAAAATGAAGAAGACTTGTATTCTTGAAATTATTTGCAAATTTAATTTTATGTGTTAAAATGCAAACGGATCAATTTGCAACACAAATTTTATGAAAATTACTCATCAAAGATGCATATAAACAACAACAATAAACAGTGAAGATAAAACACATAACACAACAAATGATAAAGGAGTTCACCCCTCTCTTGGGCTACATCTCCTGGTCCAACTTCCAATGGATCATTTGTATTATTTTCTCAATGTGCTAAAAAATGTGCTTTACAATGCTCAAAATGCCAAATAGATGGCTCCAATGGCTCCAGAATGTTCAAAAATCCCAAGATGGGCTTTTTCGGCACCTCGTTTGGCCAAAAAATGAAGAAGATAGGCTTCCTGGAAGTCCTCCTTCAAACTTGCTGTCTCTGCATCTACAAATTGCACCCTTGTTGGCTCAACCTAGCCCCCATGCACTTTTATGCATAAAAACCCAGCACCGGGCACAACCACAGAACCAGTACAAACTGTTGCACGGTTATGCGTTGGCCCTTAACCGTCTAAGGCTCGTGGGCATGTGAAGCGCCATACGACCGCGCGAATATATATAAAGGGCCAAAGTTTAAACGGTTAGAAACAAAGGCGCGCCTGTGGTCACATCGCATACCATGCGACCAACGGCTCATATGAAAGGGATATACAATAGGGCGCACATATAGTAATGTGGTTACATTGTATACACGTGGGACCGGGGGCCGAGGCTAAGCCCCGACCCGGTCTGCACCCACCATACAATACATATAAACTTAAATATAATGTGCACCATTTATATTACAAGGCACATGTGGTGGTGCGCCAGTTAGCGGCCCTTCCCAAGTCTCTTCCCCTGCCCGGAGGTCGCGGGGTCAAGTCCTACTGAATGCACAAATTTTAAACCAATATGTGTGTGACACGTGGCAGCCATTGATTGGGCCACGTGTCGCCATCCCGTTCACTGCAAACATGCCATGTCATATGCCAACTGTCCACACAACTGCCTGCCATGTTTCGCATGGACTACCACGTCAGCGTCCGTATGGACTATACAGACTGTACAATCAACATCCCTTTTTTTTTTTCCTGTTTGTCATTTTGAACAGAATGCAATATCTCTCGCTCCTGACATCCGTTTGAACCCAAACGAGTTGTGTTGGGTTCGTAACGATGAGGTCTATGTTCCTGTTCGATTTGAAGCGATTCTGAGCACTTTTAATTTTGAGCAAAATTTGATCCCCTGGATCAGAATATGTGGAACCGGTGCATGTTGACTGAAGGAGGGAAATGAAGTATGCCAGAGCTAAGAGATGCTGAAAATATCCTGCAAAAAGTACCCTAAAAAAAGATTTAAATTTCTGCATTTTTGGTACATGAACCTATTGGTTTCTGTACCATCATTACCGGAACAGAAAAATCTAAAAGAACTAAAACAACACTGTTATTATGAGATAATAAATAAACATTGATGTTATATCAAATAAACATTGATGTTATATCAAATAAACAACCAAAATTTAAACTTTATCCATGCTTGTAAATTTGGAAATGAAATTAGTTTTAAAACACTACAAGCATAAAGGAAATTCCTAAATTACTTATTACATACGATTTCATCAATCATTAACAATTGTATGCTCAATAAACCATGTTAATTATGATGGGGGATTTTTCCTCTAATACTTGAATAAGAAAAAATGAGGAGATAAGTGGTCTTTAATAAATGAGAAACCGATAGGAAACCAGTCATCCCTATTTAATTTCTCAGAGAATTTATGTCATTCAAGTGATATTGATAAATTTTTCATTTGAGTTTATTAGACTCGTACACTTATGGGTCCCACTTCTAGGACAATGAAATTGTAGGTATGAATGAAGGGGTCTTAAGACCATCTTATGAACATTCTCAAATGGAAATTTATATTAGATTCATTAGCCTTTTGTTCAAACATGCATGCTTCTTCTTAAGTATTTACACAAGTGTATTGTTCACACGGACAAATATAATTTAGGCATAATGAAATACATCAAAATCAGAACCCATTGCCAGAAATCTTGTTCAGTACTCCGATGGGGTAATTTTGGCATCTAAGAAATATCCTTCCCAGGAAGAATTCCCCATTTCCCATGAGCTTGTTCAGTACCCTGATGGGTTTGCCTAGTTATACCATAGGCCGATACCTGCTGCCAACAAACATGTTCAGTATCTCGACGGGTTAGCCTCTTACACCATTTTTCCATCAAAGGATCTTGTACCAAAATTTACCCTTAATATAAATGATCCATATGGATGTCGGTGGCCTCCCACCTATTCCAACTAGTTCATTTTGGCAGTTTGGCAGTTTTTTTCCTAGTTTTCAAGTCCCTGACTTGCAGGGCTGTTTTGAGGCCCTAAACAACGTTTTTAGAGATCGGCACAGTAAAAAATGCCCTATATTAGATCAGACCAAAATGTGTATTCCTCGGATAGACCTTTCCAACGGGCTATCATGTTCCTAAAATGAAGATCGTATGAAAAAGTTACGACCCCTAGAATTTGACCGACTAACTTAGCCAAACGGGGCTCACATGACTTTTGGCGCTTCATCTCCTAGGGTTAGGCTTTTGGATTTCTAGGATTTTTGACATTTCTGTTTATTTTAAAAAGGCCTTCAGAGCCTCATTGTAATGATATTCTTGTGAATGAGCGCATCTGTCACATCTCTTCTCAGAGATAAGCCACCACCATTCCAGCAAGCTTGTTTTCCGCTGCATTTTATAGTTTCAGCTTATTTCCTTGTTGAATAGAAAACCATTTTTACTGTATCTCTGTTATTATGTGTTAAGAATATTTTAATAATATGTATTCATTTTGTTCTGCTCATAAAATCCGGATCAGTGGTATGAGAGAAGTCTTCTCCTTGTCGTCTTAATGCATGTCCCCAACGAGGTCGGGGTACAAAGAATTGGGTCTTGAGCTTGTTTCTCTTGAGGACAAAAGCTCTCTCACACCCAAATGACCTCTCATGGTAGGAGAAAATAAATATGACGGGACAAGAGATCCTTTCAAAATGTTTCTTTAGGAAGCCCTCATGCAACAGAGAAACGAGATGATGGATAGTTTCAAGAAAATCCTTCTGTGGCTACCAACAAGCGACACATCTTCCTTGAGCGGAGGCACCGCCCCCTTCAAGGTACAAATCAACTTCGATATTCCTATATTTGAAGGTCAGATAGACACAGATTCTATAGACAAGTGGTTGAATCTACTAGAAGGGTATTTTTCTGTCCATAAGTTTTCAAATAGAGAAAAAATTACTTGTATACCAAATGGACCACACTGCGGCAAGAAAGAGACCAAGCAGTGCCAGATTTCACAAATATCTTCCATACCCTGCGCACCAAGATGGGTATCAAATATTCTAAGTGACATCTAGTGCTCAAGTACCGCGGTGCTCTGCATAGATACATCCATACATAAATGCAATTTATGGACATCTCGTCCTTGGGCGTGGCCTATCGATATGCTGTCAAAATCGAGCAGAAGCTCAAACAAAAGACGCGACAATTTGGGCTTGGGAACCCCTCGCAATAAAAGCCAGGAAAGGGGAGCCCCAACCTACAGAACAAAGGACAGAGAAAATATGGATAGTATCAGGACAAATAGTCCAAGCCGCAACCAAAGAAGGACAGTGGAAAGACAAAGAAGGATACCGGGAAGTGTTGCGACTTCCATAAGAGCCCTTGGCATAACACTGTTGATTGTGACTCAAAGCAGTCGCTGGTGGCTGAAGTGAAAGCCTCTGAATCAGATGTGGGTTCTCAATCTGAGTCAGAACTAGAAAGGGGAAGACAGATCATTAACGTGGAGCCGAGTGCCATTGTTTCTACCACCAAGCTCTAGCCTAATGAACTAGACGAGCTAGAAGAAGGCGAGCGCCTTTTCCATTCATAGATGTGGGTAAAAGGCACCCTGCTGCACTTCATTGTTGATAGTGATAGCCAGAAGAACCTCATCTTAGCAGAGGTTGTTAAGCGGCTGGACCTACCAATAATGCCACACCCGCAGCCCTACACCATTGGATGGCTCCGCCAAGGAAGCGATCTCTGTGTCAGCCAACAGTGTTGACTGTTGTATGACATCAAGCCCTTCAAAGACAAGGTATTGTGTGATGTTGCTCCTCTCGAAGTTTGTAATGTTCTTTTGGGCCAATCTTATTTATGGAAATGCCATGTTGTATATGAGTCTAGGCCTCGTAGTGTTATTATTACTTTAAACAAGAAATTGTACAGGATACCCAAGGCAGTCCCTCCTAGTGCTAGTTCCTTGATCTCTGCCAAGCAATGCAAGAAGGTCATCTCTCAGACTGGGAAATTTGTCTTCTTCGTGATTCGCTCTCAGAGTAAGAGAAAGATCGCAACCACATCTAGGGCCTCTGCGGCCGATCTCTCCACACAAAAAAATAAAGTGGATAAGGTCATGGAAGAACACTCAGATGTCTTCTCCTCTCCTACCGGGGTACCTATGCACTGCCAGTTCAAGCATCCCATCGATCTGACCCCAGGCGCACTGCTACCCAATGGGCTGGTATACCATCGCTCTCTGTTAGAAAACAAGGAGATCAAGAGGCAGATCCAAGAACTTCTCCACAAGGGGCACATCCGTCCCAGTTCATCGCCTTGTCAGAGCCCAATCGTACTAGTGCAGAAGAAATATGGGACCTGGTGACTCTGCATTGATTACTGGGCCCTGAATAAAATCACAGTCCGGAATTGGTACCCAATTCCCAAATCGACGACCTCCTTGATCAGCTCACGGGGGACAAATACTTCAGTAAGATTGATCTGAAGTCTGGCTACCACCAGGTCTCAATAGAACATACAGATGTATGGAAGACTGCCTTCAAGTCAAAACAAGGTCATTTTGAATGGTTGGTCATGCCCTTTGGTTTGACAAATGCTCCAACAACTTTTATGAGGATGATGGACGATATCCTGTGACCTTTCACCAGTACTTTTGTATTGGTGTATCTGGATGACATCCTCATCTACAACAAGACTTGGGCGAAACACTTGCAACATATTCGAGAGGTTCTGCACACCCTGTGGCAGCACAAACTATATGAAAACTTGGAAAAATGCTCCTTCGACATGGATAGGGTCCACTACTTAGGCTACATCATTGATCAACATGGTGTGCATGTGGATCCAACCAAGATCCAGGTCATCCATGACTGGCCAACCCCAACCACACTCTCTGAGCTTCAGAGCTTCTTGGGCCTCGCCAATTTCTATCGTAGGTTCGTGTTGGGATTCTCTCATATCGCATGGGCCCTTAGCCAATTAACCAGGGGTTGCGGTAAGGAAAAAATTGTGAGGGGTTTGTCCCAACAAGAATCCTTCGATGAATTGAAGTAGCACTTGTGCTCATCCTCGGTAATTTCATTACCAGACCTACAACATCCCTTTGAGATCGAGACAGATGCTTCAGACTATGCTATGGGTGCCGTTCTCACTCAACATGGCCACCCCATGGCGTATCATAGTAAGACACTATTCGATGCTGTCCGTAAGTACCCTACTTGCGAAAAAGAAATGTACTCCATTGTGCAAGCTTGCCTCCAGTGGAGACATTACATTCTGGGGAAGGAGACAGTCATCCACACTGATCACAAGCCATTACAATTCATGCAGACCCAAGGAAAATTACAGAATGAACGCCATCAGAAGTGGTCCACATACTTACAATAGTTCCACCTCAACATCAAGTATAAAACAGGAAGTACCAACCGAGTTTCCGATTGCCTCAGCCAACCTCTAGTCGCGACACTCACCATGGTGCTAGACTCTTTTAGCCATGAGACCTCTGGATGGCCCCACCTCTATGAGACATACCCCAACTTCTCCACCACCTACCAAATGTTGGGAGAAAACTCAGTGGTCACTGATTTCCATATTCAGGACGGGTTGTTGTGCTGTTTGGGCCATCTCTGCATTCCATCAAGCGAGCGCGCAAAGATGATCTAGGAATCTCACTACAGTCGGGTGGTAGGACACTTTAGTGTCGAAAAGACAGTGGCAGTGCTGCAAAAACATTTCTACTGGATGAAACTTCGACATGATGTCGGCAAGTATATCAGGTCCTGCACCACCTACGCTATTGCCAAGCCGACCACTAAGGAACATGGCCTATACACCCCTCTTCCTACTCCTGAAAAGCCGTGGGAATCCATATGCATGGACTACATGTCAGGCCTCCCGTCCACCAAGAGTTTGTGGTTGTTGATCGCTTTTCCAAGATGGTGATTATGGCCGCCTACAAGAAGAACATCACTGCAGAGGCCACTGCCAAGCTCTTCTTTGAACGCATCTGGGTACACTTTGGGATCCCAAAAACCATTGTCTCAGATCGAGACAGTCAGTTCCTCAGCACATTCTGGTCGAGCCTCTGGTCACTGTTGGATACCAAGATCACCAAATCCACTGCCTTCCACCCCCAGACAGATAGCCAAACTGAGGTTGTCAATTGGATGATCATACATATCCTGCACATGTATAATTTCAAGCACCCCCGCACATGGGATGAGAGTCTTCCCTATGTCCAACATAGCTAGAACCGAGCCTTGCATAGCTCAACTGGCCACAACCCCTTTCAGGTGGGGTTGGGATTCCAACCATTGGGCCCCATGGATGTTTCACTACCATTGGTGAACACCTCAGTTGACTCATCCCCTGCTCCACTAGAAGCTAACAAAGCCACCTGTTTCATTGAGAGAATCCATCACATCCACCAACAGGTTCAAGATATTTTACAGAAGTCTAATGCCAAGTACAAGCAGTGCCATGATCAACATCGGGTGCCACATAAGTTTCAGGTGGGTGAAAAAGTTTGGTTGCACTTGCAGAAAGAATGCCTTACAAGGCCCCATCAGAAGCTTCTCCCACTTCGTTATGGGCCCTACACCATCATCAAGACTGTGGGTGACAATGCTTTTGTGCTCAACATTCCCCCTTTCCTTGGCCTGCACCTAGTCTTCAACGTGGCTCTCCTTCGGCCATATTTCCCACCATTATTGGACACCTTAGAGATAGCAGAGAATTTGAAACCAACAGAACTCAACCCTGACATATCAAGGGCACTCAACAGCAAAGGATCCAACTTTATCGAGTTGTCAAAGCAGGGCAACTCCTGCACCAAGGCAAGTGGCTCACTCGGGGCCAAATTCAGTAGAAATTTCCTCATATGATGGGGGAACTCAATGCAATGGAGACCATTGCTTCCTAAGAGGGGAGGATTGATCCATATGGATGTCGGTGGCCTCCCACCTATTCCAACTGGTTCATTTTAGCAGTTTGACAGTTTTTTTTCCTAGTTTTCAGGTCCCTAACTTGCGGGGCCGTTTTGAGGCCCTAAACAACGTTTTTAGAGATCGGCACAGTCGGAAATGCACTTTACTAGATTAGACCAAAATGTGTAGTCCTCATATAGACCTTTCCAACGGGCTATTGTGTGCCTAAACAAAGATCGTATGCAAAAGTTACGACCCCGGGAAGTTGAACGACTAACTTACCCAAACAGGGCCCACATGACTTTTGGCGCTTCATCTCCTAGGGTTAGGCTTTTGGATTTCTAGGGTTTTTGACATTCATGTTTATTGTAAAAAGGCCTTCAGAGCCTCATTGTAATGATCTTCTTGCGAATGAGCGCAACCATCACATCTCTTCTCAGAGATAAGCCGCCACCATTCCAACAAGCTTGTTTTCCACTGCATTTTAAAGTTCAGCTTATTTCCTTATTGAATAGAAAACCAGTTTTACTGTATCTCTGTTATTCTATGTTAAGCATATTTTAATAATCTGTATTCATTTTGTTCTGCTCATAAAATCGGGATCAATAAACTTTATAGATTTCTTTCACATGGGTGAATGGGGAAGCATCTTTGAAAACCTTTTTACAAGATGGGATGGTATTGGGTTGGAATATATTTGATAGATTTCCCATAAAAGATTGTTCGTATGAAAAATATACTTATGTATTGAGATTAGTTGAACGACATATCATGGTCAAAGTTAATTAATATGTGGTGGATGAGACCATGAGAGAATGACCTAAAGGTGCCTCTAGTCCCCAAGTTCATCTTCTCCATATAAGATTGTGTTCCCTCACAAGTAGAAGTTTCATTCACTCTCCTGCTACTATTTGATAAGAATGCTTGAATAACAAATTTTGATAGGAAACTAGGATGTACAAGTTACCTATGGGTGTCATTATGTAGACCTTAAAGATTTTTTAAATCCCCATAATATTTTAAATATTAGGATTATGAGCAAATGTTATTATTAATAGTCAGAAATCTATATGTAATAATAAGAAGAAATATCCTAAGTTGTTTTGGTTTTTGATGTTAGATCACCAATATTATCTTCATCTCATTTCATTTATTTGAAAAGAAACATGAAAATATGTTGCATTTATTTAGAACTAGGTTAACTAACATGCAAATTTTACTCTATCCTATCTAAGAAAAAGAAATTATATTTCACGTATAAGAATATTTCCAATGTAACCATGTGTGTAACAGGTGTAGAAATACATTCATACTCGAGCTTGAAAGATAAGCTTTAATGTATACCATAATACGAAGAACCAACTTCTTTGATGATGATGTGAAGAGTTGTTGAAGAAGAGAGTGGTGGTTCAATCTGGTTGTCGTTCGAAACCAATTTTCAATGTAATCTTGATGTTCTTGGTTCACTTCCTCATTTAGACCACTCTGCATGTCTCCCTCTATCATGCCACAAAGATCAACTTCTTTCAGATGGTTTGTCTCTTGGATGCATACTGGATCTGGCGATATGCATGTCAAGAACTCCTCGATCTCAGGTTCTAGTAGTTTATCTCCATTGAATGATTCTCCAGTCTCCTCTACATGTTAGAAAGGGTGATCAAAAGAGGATTCTAGATCTTCTTGTGGATATAGCTCATAAAAATATTGTTTTTCTATCACTTCTGGAGGTTCTTGATTGCTGTCAATATTTGTTCTTTCTGCGAGGTAGAGATTGAGATCCCAAATATTGCTAGGATGGAGAGAGTTCTTCCAAACTCTTGATCATATTTGAGTCCTTGTTTTTAGTTGATGGGCCCTGTTTCACACATGGATTAGTGTAGAGGGGGGGTTCTTACAGTGTCCATTTTTTTTTTAAACTCCTCAAGAAATAAAGAGAAGCAATCTAAAATCAAATGTAAGAATACCAATTATATACTCGAAGTGCCACCATGCTACTAGAACTCTGCTATCACCAAGTTATCTGTTCACACAAGTTAGCTTCTCTTATCATATATATAAAAATGCTAATAAAACAAAAATTCTAACTATTGAAAGGCAAAGGACAACCTGACTTTGGAGAAACCCCACTAAAGTGGATGCATGGGCTCTTCCCTCACATCTTATTGCCTTCTCTCTGCCCTTAGTTCATTCTTAAAAGAACACCACACTTGCACGAAAAGAAACACACTTGCATGAAAAGAAACACACTTACATGAAAGGAACAATCAAGGCTTTGGAGAAATAAAAACAACCTACCTATGCTATAATCCCTTTAGAACCTCCCCGACAATGACGCAAAAAATGCGGGGATAAATATATGCACTATTAATTCCCACATTAAATTATCAACCGAGGCTCATAAGCTTTGAAGTGAAAGCACAGGAAATGCAGGATTGAAGCTTAGTCTAGCCTAATCTAAAGCCGCCAAACAATATTCAAACCCACACTACATAATTTAAATGTAAACCGCGGGAGGTAAACACTAAGGATTCATCACTGGGACACATGAATAACTTAGTGCTATAAAGGATTAGATCACAATCTTTTTTTCACTCATGATGATGTTCGTGTGATTAATCATGAGTAGCTTACTTAAGTTTCCTATCCTTCAATGCATTCCAGTAGTGATTAAAAAGATAATCAAATGGATAAAGCTAGGTAATAGGAAATGAGATCTAAACTCAAACTTTGTCCTCAATCAAATGCATCGATCACAATGAGCAAGCAAGGAAACAATGAAAAGGAATGGGAAAGAATGGCAATGCAGAAATACAAAGTGGAAAGAAGTGGAATCTTGGATTGATGTTCATTTAGTTATGGCGCTTGAGATCATTCAACCAAACAAGGAATGATATCAAATCATGAAGGATATAAGAAAGGAGTGGAAATGTGTTCTATAGTAAGAATAATAAGAAGCGAAATACACATAGATTTGCGAATAATAAATGCACTTTAAAATATATGTTTTTGTGTGTTAATGTATACATGTAAATGCAATTGTTCAAACAAATACTAAAGCTTTGTTTTAATTTATTTTGACACAGCTGAAAGGAAGGTGTAATGAATGGATTGGGATGCATATTTGAAAGATAAATTTGATCAATGAAGCAAAGCAGTTAAAAGGGAATTCAATGGTGGATGTATAGATAATGGAATAGGCATGGAGATCTTTAGTTTAAATGAATGCGTTTGCTGAAAAAGAGACACCAGAAACATAGTACTCTTTATGCGGATTGAATGTGGGAACGTGTGGGTTTATGAAAGCGATTAGAGGTCATTTGAGAGATGTTTGGAAAGTGTATTTCTGTAGTAATTTTACCAACAAAGAATTAGTAGAGTGATCGGATAAGAAGAGACAAAATTAAAGCGATGTGTGAAGCAATTGAATTGATGGTCAAGTATTCATTAAATTCAGAGACAGAGTATCATGGAAACTCATAAATTGAAAGCATATAGAAAGAGAATGAACTAGATCAAATGCAATGTACCAATGTCTTGAGTGAGAGGGTGTTGATTTGATTTTTATCTATTACAAATTAATTTGCAGAATACAAGCTAATTGCAGAATGCAAACACACAATATGTAACTTTGAAACTAAACAATAATGCAAGAAGAAAATAAACTACATGTAATGCTAATATACAAAGAAAATAAAATATAGTAACACTTACCACTCTGAGCGACCCTTCCCAGGAGGTTAGTGCTGCTAAAAAGATTTAGATCAAATAGAGATGGTGTCCAATGTTGCAACAACAATCAATTCTTCATTGAGATCAAAAACTTTGTTTTTACATGGCTAACAGCTCCTTAAAACTTTCTCACAAGAATAAATCTCTCATTTACAAAAGCTTATGGCAATAATGTCTACCTTTTCATCCCTATGAGGCTCTATTTATACATAAAAATCCAAGGAGAAAGGATAGAACTGAATCCCCCAAACTCAGATTTTCGTTAAAACCAATTTAATAAATTTTAGAGCAAAATCACAAAAATCTGGGTTTTTCATCAATTTAGGCTAATTTGAGTTAGAGATCCACCCATATCTTCCAAAAAATTCAAATTTTGAAAATGTTCTCACACTTTACTCAATTTTCCACATTCTAGACAAAACCCATATCGTAAAATTTCTGTATATGATACCATATGCATGAAAATCGAGGAACAAGTTGGTAGTTTGAGATTTTACTATTTTTTGTAGAATCATTCCTCATGAGATGGAGGTCCACGCATGCAAGCTGGGTGAATTTTGACACATGTTTCTGCATTTCAATGTCGTTCTGGACAAAACCCATGTCCCTGATTTTCCTCTAGAAGCATTCCAAATTTTCGACTATAATCTAGTACTCGATGGTTGTTGATGCTGGTACCAGATGACCCCGAACATTCTGGTACTAGAAGGTTTCAGGAACATTTTTTTAGGATGAGATAAATTTTGAGTACTATATTACATGGAGTGTGAGTATCGGATGACATGGAGTGTGAGTACTAGATGACATGGGGTGTGAGTACCAGATGACTGTGCAGGTATCAGAGGACTGTAGAACCTTCTAGTACCAGATGACTTAGAGTGTGAGTACCGGATGACCTCTAGTACAGGTACCGGATGACTTCCAGTGCAGGAATAGTGCAAAAACATATTGTTTGGGATAGAAACATAGGATTAAACCATCATCAACAAAACTATTGTATAATCATCCTTTTAATCACTAAAAATATGGAAAATTATGTATTAACCACATAGGATAAATAACAAGAGATAATGGAGGTTTATGGTGTAATTAGGGATATATTATTGACAAAATACGAGGAGCAGGTGTAATGATGAGTGTATTCGTATGGAAAAAAATATGATAAAACTGGAGCCCAACAAACTTCTTTTCATACTCTGCCATGATCATGCTTCCCATCCCGAGTTCAAAGAATTCCTGCATTTTCTTGTCATAGAAGTGCTCTGAAAGGTACTCCTTCCGAAAATATTTCTTGAATTTCTTCCAAGTGATCCTTCTCTCATTTATTTTCTCAACTTTCTTAAGTTGATCCCACCAGATAACAACTTTTCCATGTAGATGGTAAGTGGCAATTTCGGCTTCTAGGTTTGATGAGTAGTTATGTAATTGAAAATACCTCCTGAGTCCAAGCAATTATGCTTCATCATGAGATGGAGGTCCACGCATGTAAGCTGGGTATATTTTGACACATGTTTCTGCATGTCGATGTCGTTCTGGACAAAATTCATGTCCCTGATTTTCCTCTAGAAGCATTCCAAATTTTCGACTATAATCTAGTACTTGATGGTTGTTGATGCTGGTACCAGATGACCCCGAACATTCTGGTACTAGAAGGTTTCTGGAACATTTTTTTAGGATGAGATAAATTTTGAGTACTGTATGACATGGAGTGTGAGTATCAGATGACATGGAGTGTGAGTACTAGATGACATGGAGTGTGAGTACCAGATGACTATGCAGGTACCAGAGGACTGTAGAACCTTCTGGTACCAGATGACTTGGAGTGTGAGTACCAGATGACCTCTAGTACAAATATCGGATGACTTCCAATGCAGGAATAGTGCAAGAACATATTGTTTGGGATAGAAACATAGGATTAAACCATCATCAACAAAACTATTGTATAATCATCCTTTTAATCACTAAAAATATGGAAAATTATGTATTAACCACATAGGATAAATAACAAGAGATAATGGAGGTTTATGGTGTAATTAGGGATATATTATTGACAAAATGCGGGGAGCAGGTGTAATGATGAGTGTATTTGTATGGAAAAAGATGATAAAACTGGATCCCAACAAACTTCTTTTCATACTCTGCCATGATCATGCTTCCCATCCCGAGTTCAAAGAATTCCTGCATTTTCTTGTCATAGAAGTGCTCTGAAAGGTACTCCTTCTGAAAATATTTCTTGAATTTCTTCCGAGTGATCCTTCTCTCATTTATTTTCTCAACTTTCTTAAGTTGATCCCACCAGATAAAAACTTTTCCATGTAGATGGTAAGTGGCAATTTCGGCTTCTAGGTTTGATAAGTAGTTATGTAATTGAAAATGCCTCTTGAGTCCAAGCAACTATGCTTCATCATCATCTTCCCTTTCTCTTTCACCATCAAAGGATGGTGGCTTAAGGTTCCTCAACTCTCTTTGCAAACTATCTAATTCATGTTTTCTTCTTTGGTGCCTAACAAGAGACACCTTTGGGCTACTTATGGAATCTTCGAATGCATAAAATTTACTTGTTGAGTGAGGAGAGTGATGTCTATGAGTTCTATTATCACTTCTTGAATAACTAGCTCTTCTGTAGTTATCTCTTCTTTCTTGATATCTACCCTCTTCCTCCCATATTGAGTTTGATCCATTATTTGTTTGCCTCTGCAACTGATTTAAGCTTTGCATCACCTGAGCATTAGATTTTTTTCTCTTATCATCCTCTCATTGTCTTATTTGTAGCTTTGTACTTCTATCATCAAACTTCTCACAATCTCTATTAATGTTTCTTTCTCCCCTCTGCCCTGGTGTCCATTTGATTTTGTCTCTACATTACCAACATAGATATTTTGTCCTTTGGCCTCTTTATCATGGATGGAAGATCCCTCTCCTTCTTCCATTTCTTGAATATGCATTATTATACTGAAATGATATGTTTATACCCCCTAATTTTGAAAAATGTGGAAGCAACCATTTTTGTTAGAAATATGCATATCATAAAAAAATGTCAATTAATGCTACGAGTCCTTTTTCTACTCAATTTATGAATATTTATATCACAATTGTCCAAATTATAACAATTCCAGGTAGTTTTGCTTTGAATTAGATTTCCAAATACTATACTCTTTCTCCAATCTGATTTATGAGCGGAAATTTATGGCTTCCTAAAAAAACCACTTTCACCCCATTTGTGCATTTTCTCCACTGGTGACAATTTTATTGAAATGTCAACTTCAGTCAACTGTAGAAGACAATATGTCAGGAACTAGAGAAACTTTTATATTATTAATAGATAGTAAAAATGACAAATAATTCATAACAACTTTCATATTTTCAATCTGATACTCCAATAAAAAACTGGAGCAATCTGGAAATGACAACTTTGCCCTTTTTCACCTCTTATTCTAGACTTTGATTTTTTGACAAAATTGACTATCTCTTTACCTGTTCACTTTTGGAAAATTTTCACTAAAACAAAGTTGTTTTTCGTTATGAGTAAACAAAATGTCGAGAAAATAAAAATTTTTAGTTTTGTGATATGGGGTCACTTTTCCTCCTCCGAAAATCTCAAAAATCTAAAAAAAGTGGCATGAAATAGTGGATTTTGGCCTATTTCAGTATCCCTATTTCAATCCCCTTAGGATTTATCCAGTTCCTTCATGGGTTATTTCTGTGTCTACTTTTGGACACTCTCAATGAATTTCATCTTAATTTGGACCTTTGCCAATGATCTCGACCCAGATATTTAAAAACCATTTTTTCACAATTTTTGACAAATCCAAGTAGAAATGAGAAATTAACCTCTCTAGAACTTTAGTATAGCTCATATATGCAGGAAAAACCCATAAGTTTCACCCAAATACGACTTAATCTACTCCTATTGTGGAGTAGTTTTTCCTACAGGGTAATCTACAGAACCAATGTGGAACAGTTTTGCCTACGGGGCAATCTGCACCGTTGATCTTAAAATCAGAATAGATCGGGACCGTTTGTCAGACGTTCCCATTCAAAGTGCTGAAGAATAGAGCTAAAAAGTGACTTTGAAAATAGGCTATCAAAGAATATTCCCCTTCGATACCATCGAGGGATTTTCATTCGGAGTTTAGAAACGTAGGTAACTGTCGCCACTCCGACCAGAGGGTATTGAAGAACATTCTCTTTCGATACCGTCAGAACTTATAACTTGGAGTTCAAAAGTCAGGGAATTTTCATTGCTCTAAAAAGGGAGGGTATTGAAGAATATTCCATTCTTGATACCATCAAAACTTTTCGTTCAGAGTTCAAAAAGTTGATGAAGTTTCACTGCTTCAAAAAGGAGGGTATCAAAGAATATTCCATTTTGATACTTGAACACTCGGAGTTGAAAATATTAGGAAATATTTGTTGCTCTGACCAAAAGGGTATCGAAGAATATTCCTGATCGATACCATAAGAACTCTTATGAACGAGACCTTTTGAAAACTCATTTCTAAAAACACATCTCGGCGAGATCTGACAACTGAGAATGATCCTGAATGATCTAATGACTCTCATTTTTTTAGGATCCTGCCATCAGAATCAACCTCATGCCCAACTCCGATTCCTTTAGATACTTCCTTCCCGAAGGCCTATCGAGAACGCATATCTCGGACCTCTATGATTGAATCTTGATTGTTGATTTTCCAGGTCAAATTAATCTGGGCCGTCAATCCACAAAAGTACATAGTCATCATGAAACTCATAGGAATTCAACTTCCAAAACCAAATTCAACTCTTCAACTGTAGATCGACGCAATAAATATCTTCTTTGACAAATCTGAAAACTGAAACTCAGAATATTCCCATAATTTGGGGGTTTCACTTATGTTCTTCTCCATTTACCCCCCAAATTCGTAACAGACAAATCTGCGACAATGAATTTGAAAAATTCTCCAAATTTCTGGCTGATACCAGTTCGGTGTTGAAATAAAATCTCTGATACCAATATGTAATGTACCCAGCCACCCACAGGCTGACCACGCTACTTCAAAACTCGCTTCTAAACTAATTTCAAATTCTGATAAATTTTTAACCAATAAAGAGGCATGAAATAATCACATGCAGAGATCAAGATTCATGCTACAACATAAAATAAATGAATATAATTTCATACTCGTCAATAACCAACAAGCATGCACATTATAAAAATGAATCTCACAGATAATAATTAATACACAATGGAATAAATATACAGGTAAAAGAAACCATGACAGAGAGAACTTATCTTTAATTAATGATTCACCAATTGGCTGTAGACCAAGCATGTTCCACCCAACTGTAGACATTGTTATTCCAAGTCTCAATAACAATGTCACCCCCGATCTAGGGCTATGCATCCACAAGGATGGTTCTAGGGTGTCACTTAGCTTCCCAACCCAGTCAAAACTCAAGCTCTCACAATATTCTCAACACACACAACAATCTAGTGTACACCAACTCTCTTCTATCCAGCCTGCACGACCGAAGAGAATGGGCCTCCTTCTCTTCCACGTAGTCCCTTAGGCTATCCACCTCCTTCCACGGCTCCAGTGCATCTAGTTAATAATCTCCATGTTGGGACTCTCAGGATTCAAAACTGTGAGAAAAACTTAACACATGCCAAAGAATCTCAAAATTGAAGGCATTAATTCATGGTTGTAATACATGAGCAATCATTACAGCCAACAAAATCATGGCTTCTCTCCAACAATTCGTTTTTATTTCCCAAGCCAAGATCAAAAGGAATGATGAATGAAGAGTGGATAAAATAATGAATGGAGAGATAAATATGAAGGGTCTGGATGATGGAGAGTTAAAGAGTGAGTGAGAGAACCCCCCAAACAACCCAAAAATGTGTTTATGTAATTCTTTGGAATTCAAGAACCACATGGCCTTCCCTGAAGAAAATCATGTAACTGATATTCTCCATTAAAACAAAAATGGGTAATTAAAATACAAAATAAATACTTAGCCCCTCAAGCCCCCTCTCTTGTGGAATCATAGCCCCCTATAACTCTTGTCCTTGTTCGTCTAACAACCAATGATATATTTATTATTAATAATGATCAAAACATTACATTTCCTAGGCACACTGGCCTCTTTTAATTGTTTGGGAACTTTGGCCTTTCTTAAATGAACAAAATACATTATTTAATATGGGGCTCAAAACTAGGGTATTACAATGTAGATCAGGCTAAAAATGTTCAAGGATAGGATTGTAGGAACTATAGGTACGATAGACTTGGTTGTTTTGAATATTAAGGCAATTGCAAGCCAAGGTACTCTACTTCCCAATAGGATAATCCTGGTAAGACGCAAGGTCAAGGTTGTGGACAAGGCTCAAGAGATTCCCCCACAAGCCTCTCAAGGATGGAGTAGGCATGCAAATGAAGTGTCCCTACAAACCTGCTCCTACAAAATAGAAGATTGATATCAATCATGCAACCAAAAGAAGACTTTCCAACACTATAACCAATATATTCCTTGTCTTTAATCCAATTTAGAAAATAGTGTTAGGATTATTCAGTTATAGCATGTCAACAAGAGGAATTAAAAAATAATCAACAATAAACTCATTCAAGACATGCAATAGAACAACAAACCTTGCAACCACATAGAATCATCAAACTCTTTGGAATCAACAAAAATTATGAAGATAATGTATCAATTCCATCATACAAAGGTCAACAAAACATCACAAGTCAATAAGCATCATGAATACATTTGAAATCATTAGACCGTAAGGAATAATCAACTCTCATCAAAGATAACCTTCAATCTGGTAGAATATTTAGACACTTAGGAGTTAGTTAAGATCTACTTAGTCTAATATGTCGTTAGGTAAAAATGTGTTTCTTAGTGTGTTTCTTTAGTATGCATTTGTAGTTAGGAAATCCGACGGTCACGATATGTTCCCAACATAGAGTGATCCGATGGTTCATACTCTCCTCGATCTTAACAACCATTGATCCGTGGATTAACACCCGATTGGTCCATGATCTCTATTTAAAGATCATGGAGGGTCATTTGCCGACGATCAATTATGAAAAACTCTCTTGTAAAATCTCTCTGTAATATTTTTCTTTGCATTGATAAACTGCTCCAAGTGGCCACGTTGGCTGGGGCCGTGGATGTTTCCCCATAGGGGTTTTACCATGTGAAAACATCAGTGTGTTGATCTTTGATCTAGTTATGTGAGTGGTTACTGAAGGTGTTCATTCTCTGTTGGAATACTTGTGTTGTCGAACATGGTATCAGAGCCTGTTTGAAGACCCGCTCCTGTTGTAGATCGAGATCATGAAGCTGAGTTGTCTCATATCCATTTTATGTCATTTCTGTACATTTTTGGGCTGAGAGGACTGTTCCATTGCATCCAGAGCACTCGTTTCATTTAGTAACACTTTTCGTTTCACTCGAAAAGGTTTCCGTTTTCCCAAGATACGACCATTACAGTCAGATCCAAGGGTATAAAGCCCAAATACGCATTTTTTAAATTTCTGCAAAGTTTTATTTTGGTTTTATTTCGGTTTGTATTTTTTTTATTTTCGGGTTTCTACTCTTTTAGATTTGCGTATTCTCTTTTCCCCGTGCCATGTATGATCTCAACAAATCTGAAACAGATAGGAAAATGTGCATCTTTTGGGTAAGCTAGCCAAGATCTAAGCCTTGTTATCGAAAAGTGAATTTTTTTTCTTGTGTGACAAGAGTTTATTTTGAGCACGCTCTCCAAAGCCGTCTTCAACAACAACAACAACAACAACAAAAATCCTCCTTCTGAACATTACAATATGTTTTTCTAGACCATTTGGTTAAAATTTGTCTTATTAAGTAAGAGGTCTTGAGTTCAAGTCTCTCTTTTGAAAAAGTTCATGCTAAAATTGTAAAGTGTATTTCACTTCAAGTATAAAAGTGAATCACTATAAGTAGTTTTAATATTTTATTTTAGAGTTATTTATTTTGCATGCATATTTTCTGTTATAAAGTAACTTCATTGTAAAAGTGATCCCCACTTCTATTTATAAACGTGGGTCACTTCATAAAGCGACTTACATTATCATGTGGTTAGTTGGAAACCGTTTATGCCTTTTTTTTAAAAGGGCATAACTCTCACATCGAAAGTCCATTTTCAGTGCCATTTTTTTTTAAAACCACATAAATTTTCGATATATTTCCATCCAGATCATTAGTTTTAGTTTTTTAAATCCATATTATCTGAATATTTAATATGGCTTCTACAAGTAATGTTTTTCTTACCAACACCAACTACTTCCAATGGAAATATCATATGGAAGATTTATTAAGAAGTAAAGACTTGTACCGGATTACCTCGGGAAAGGAAAAAGAACCCACTGATGACGATACAAAATCCAAATGGACTAATAGGTGTGATGAAGCACGCAGACTAATCGAAATGTCCATCTCTCCTGATTTAAGATACCATCTCCAAGAAATTGATGACCCCGAAGAATCTTGGGACAAGATTGAATCTGTGTTTGGTAAACTCAATATTATTCGAGCACAACAATTAGAAAATCAAGTATTGATCTTGAGTCCAAGTGATTTTTCTTGCCTTGGAGACTATCTATCTAGGTTTAAAACACTCATAATTTTATGTGAAGAATGTAAGATAAAAATTAGGAAGAGCATTGCATCTATCTTATTCTTTCTAAGCTAGGTAGTGCATATTCTGTGTTTGTATCTACCTTTTATTCCATGAGACATGCTCTAGGGAAATCTTATGAAAAACCCACTCTTGAGTCCTTTTGTGCTTCTTTGATTAGAGAGGAAGATGCGCTTGTACAACATGGAGTGATCAACACTACAGGCACCTACAACAAGGCCTTAGTTTCCCAGCATAAAGATAAACCCAAGAATCCCAAGAAGCAACATCCTTGCCACAACAACAAGCAATATAAGGGTCCCAAACCCACTCAGACAACTTTTGCTTCGAATGGAGACAAAGCAAAAAAATATAAAAATAAGAAGACTGACAGACATTGCAACTTTTGTGATAAAGATGGTCATGATGAGTCCAAATGTTTCAAGAAGATGGAAACTTTAGAAGCAGCGATGAAGAAGCACAACATCAATATTGATTCTACTACTTCTTCTTCTTCTCATGGACATGCACTTTCTGCTTCTAGTTTCTCCTTCAATACACCTTCTACTTCTAATAAGTGGCTTATTGATTCTGGAGCATCTTATCATATGGCTAAGGATAGAGACATATTTTATACTCTAAATGAATGTAACACCAAGAAAATATTTGTTGGTGATGATAGATCTCTTAGTGTTGAAGGATCTGGAACAATACAAGTAGAAAATGCTCATTTCAATGATGTATTATGTGTTCCAAATATTTATTTTAACCTTCTATCAATATATCAAATCACTCATTCAGGTGAAGGCAAAACTGTAGAATTTTCACCTCACCAAGTTGTAATCAAGGATCTGAAAGATCCTAATCATGTTCTTGCAACTGGAATTGTTGATGATATTACCAGGTTGTACAAGTTTGACAACTTTGGGTCATCATCTTTTTCATCAGTTTTTGTTGCTCATAGCGATGACTTGAGCAAAACTTGGCATGAGCCGTTTGGTCATCTAAACTATCGCTCATTGCAACAACTATGTAATCAACAGATGGTGACTGGTGTTCCTCTTGTTTCATGCAGATATGGTGTTTGTGCCAGTTGTGTTCTCGGCAAACATCATCAAGACAATTTTGAAAAACATGCCTCTTGGCACGCCTCGGGTCCTTTGCAACTTGTTCACAGGGATTTGTGTGGTCCACTTTCTTCTCCTTATTTTTCTTGGTGCAAGTATTTCTTAACTTTCATTGATTACTTTTCCATATGTACTTGGGTTTACTTCTTAAAACTTAAGAGTGAAGTTTTTGACAAGTTTTTGGCCTACAAGGCCCTTCTAGAAAAACAATCTGGACATCAAATTCAAAGGTTAAGAACAGATAATGGAGGCGAATATGTGAACAACATTTTTACAAATTACTGCACTACACAAGGAATCCAAATGCAACACATTGTTCCATATACACCACAACAAAATGGTGTTGCTGAGAGAAAGACCCGCACATTAAAAGAAATGGCTAATTGTATGATCCAATCTAAGGTATTAAGTCTAAAGTATTGGACGAAAGGCATCAACTGTGAAAATTACATAGTAAATCACACTCCCATAAAGGCTCTTAAAAATATAACACCGGAAGAATCTTGGACTAAAATTAAACCAGATGTAAGTCACTTTCATGTATTTGGCAGTATAGCATGGGCTCACATTCCTGATGAGAAAAGAAAAGCATTGCAGTCTAAAAGTGAGAAGTGTATATTTTTTGGTTATTCTGAAGATGTCAAAGGTTACATACTTCTTCAATCACATTGTATTGAAATTATTATTAGAAGAGATGTTAAATTTGATGAAAATCTCTTGGCCTGCAAGCCTAATTCGACGTTTGTGCCTTCTTTGGTCTGTGATCCTAATTCGACGGTTGTGCCTGTGAGCCATCTTTAGTGTTTGTGCCTTCTTTTGATCTTGTTTCTTCTTTAGATGATGATAGTGAGGATGAAAATCCACCTCCACCTGCTCACCCTCCTCCAGATGAGTCATTTGAACCTGAACCAACACTTGTTCCACCGCTTCCTAGATGGGTCTGTTCAACACGAGAAGCAGCTGGTGATCTTGTCGGTGATCCTTCAGATCAACGTCAGACACGTTCACAGTTCGAGCGAGCCTCTTCTCTTTTGGATCAATTTTCAGAGACTCATGATCCAGTGACATTTGCAGAAGCTTCAGGTCATCCAGATTGGGATACAACAATGAATGAAGAATATCGTTCTTTAATGGAAAATGATACTTGGGATCTTGTACCTCTTCCAAAAGGAAGAAAACTTGTTAGATGTAAATGGGTCTACAGAACTAAGTATGCATCAGATGGAAGTGTTGAAATACACAAGGTTCGGTTATAAGTTGCCAAAGGATTCTCCCAAGTTGAAGGAATTCAATATAATGAAACCTTTTCCCCTGTAGCCAAAATGAATTCCATCCGCCTTGTTCTTGCCCTTACTGCCTCACATAAATGGGAGGTCCATCAGATGGATGTTAAATCCGCCTTCTTGCATGG
>JZKD02S0837723.1:283784-320955 GCA_000966675.3 Picea glauca
AGAAACATATCTTCCAAACTTAGAACTTTTAACCAAAAATTGCTATCTCCTAAATGGAGAAAAATTGGAAAACACTCCCTCAAGACAAAGTTGTCCAAATTGATGAGTAGGTAAAATATTGAATAAATAAAAAAATTGGATTGGTGATCTAGGGGTACATAATTTTGTCCTTTTGCATTTCCTCGAAAATCTATAACTTTTAACCAAAAATTGCTATCTCCTAAATGGAAAAAAATTGGAAAACACTCCCTCAAGACAAAGTTGTCCAAATTGATGAGTAGGTAAAATGTTGAATAAATAAAAAATTTGGATTGGTGATCTAGGGTACCTTTTCCTTTGAAGTTTTCAAAAATCCTCAAAAAGTTCCCAAGAATAGTGAATTTTTCCTTGTTTCAACATCTCCAGTCCAAACCCTTTTGAATTTTTCCAAAAGATCAACTCTGTATCTTCATGCCTACCTTTTGGAATCCTTGTAAAGTTTCCACCCTTATGTAGACCTAGGTTACTAAGCATGACCCAAATCATCTCTTATATTTCTCTTCATATCTTCTTCTTCTCCTCTTCTCTCTTTTCTTCTTTATCAATGATTTATTATGTTTTCCCCTCGCCTACATTTCGGTGCCAACAATGATTCCCCCTCAAAAATTTTGATGACTTCAAAACTTTTCCTCTCACTGACGTTTTGGAGACTTGGAATCTTTTCCTCTCGCTAAAATTTCAGTGACTTGAAAATATATCTCTTCTTTGATGTTTCGACAACTTTGAAAGATCTTTCTTCATTGGTGTTTTGGACATGTGAAACAATCTTTATTTGTTGACATTTCAATGACTTCAGAAGATCTTTTTTCTCCAACATTTGAGTCAAAGATCTTCTTTCTTCACTGATGTATTGGTGAAATATATTCTTTCTTCGTCAATGTGACAACTTGATAACATCTTTCTTCACGGATGTTTCGAAAAAATATATTTTTTCTTCACCAACATTTTAGTGACTTGAGAAGATATTTCTTCATCGACATTTCAAGGAAAGATGTTTTTTCTTCACTAATGTTTCGACGACTTGATAAGATCTTTCTTCACTAAGTTTTCAATGACTCGAGAAAATATTTCTTTGTCGATGATTCAGAAACATATCTTCTTTCTTTGCTGACATTTAAACAACTTGATAAGATATTTCTTCACCGATGTTTTTATGAAATATATTATTTCCTCGTCAATACGCGTTGTATGGGAGAATTTTGTTTTTCCACACTTAGCCAATTTTCAATATTTTTAAACTTGAAAATTCATGACTGCTGTGAACCCGCATACTCAACTCCCTGGGCCTTCATGCGAAATTAAGGGCCTTGACCCCAATTTAGTATTAGGGGAAAAAATGTATTTTCACAAAATTCTACAGATTGGTTGGACTCTACTCTACTGTAGAAAACCCGTGTAGATTTGGTGTTGCAACCAAAGCTATGATACCACTTTGTGGTGCCCCCACTACTGACCCCATAAAAAATTTCATACCATTAAATTAAATGAAATGCATCAAGGATTTAACATGCATTTGACAACATTTTTAAAACATGAATGTAGTTAAATTAAAATTTACATAATAACATATAAATTCTTAAAACGCAGAGTAAACACACAACAAATAAAATACATGAATAAAATAGTGAACAAAGATACAGACACTTATCTTCTTAAGAAAATGTGCATCCAACTACAGACGACATACTATTATGATATTTATACACTTAGGAGTTAGTTAAGAACAACTTGGTATAATGTGTTGTTATATTAATTTTTTTTTCTTAATGTGTATATTTAATATGCATTAGTATGCATTAGTATGCATTTGTAATCTAAAAACCACGATATGTTACCAACATAGAGTGATATTACAACTCATATTCTCCTCAATATTAACAACTACATTGGTCTATGGTTTAACACCCAATTGGTCCATATTATCTATTTAAATATCATGGAGAGTCATTTTTCGATGATAGATTGTGAGAAACTCTCTTGTAATATTTTTATTTTGCATTAATAAATTGTTTCAAGTGGCCACATTGGTTGGGGCCATGGATTCTTCCCCATAGGGGTTTTACCACATAAAAAATTCAATGTGTTGATATTTGATATGGTTGTGTAAGTGTTTACTGAAGGTGTTCATCATTTGTTGGAATACCTTTGTTGTCAAACATGGTATCAAAGTGCATTTGAAGACCCACTCCTGTTGTAGATCGATATCTTGAAGTTGTGTTGTCACATCTCTATTTATTTCTATTTTTGTACATTTATAGGATGAAAGGACTATTTATTACATCTAGAGTGCTCATTTTAGTTAGGAACACTTTTTTGTTTCACTCTAAAAGGTTTATGTTTTCCCAATATATGGCCATTTCAATCATATCTGGAGATATAAATCCTAGATATTCCCTTTTAAATTTTTTACAAAGACAATATTTCAGTTTTCTATTTTCTTTTTTGGGTTGCAACTCTTTCTGATCTATGCATGCTCTTTTCCCTGTGCTCTGGCTGATATCAGAAAATAAAAAAAATAGAGCATAAGTGTTTTCTTGTCTGCGTATGCTCCTTGTATTGTGCTCTGTACGATCTCAGTAAATTATAAATAGAGAGAAAACTTGCACTTTTAGGGTAAGCTACCCGAGATCTAACCCCTTGTTCTTGTCGAGAAGAGATTTTTTTTGTGTATGTGAACACATGAAAATAAGTTTTTTTTTAGCATGCTCTTCAAGGTCGTATTCAACAAAAACAATGACGACAACACTCCCCATCCTCTGTATTAAGATTATAATGGGTTTTGCACTATTTCACTTGGTTGAAAGTTTCTTTATTAAGTAACAGGTCTCGAGTTCAAGTCTCTTTTTTGTTACTTTTTTTAAAAATTTCATGCATTCATTGTAAAGTGAATTTCACTTCATTTATAAAAGTTAATTATTATAAGTAGCTTTAATATTCTTTTTAGTTACACATTTTTCATGCAACTTTAATTTACAAAGTAACTTCATTGTAAAAGTGATTTCCACTTATTCTATAAAAATGGGTCACTTCATAAGAAGCTTATTTAAAAGTGAGTTAATAGGAAAAGTTAGATAAGGAGGAGCATCACCATGTGGACCAACTTCTACTTTCCGTGTGGCTCTTTGGTTACCATTTATGAATTTTTTAAAAAAGGCACAACTTTCACATCAAAAGTCCATTTTTCAGTGCCATTTTTTTAAACAATCTATTTTTTCAAGAGATTTTCTCCCAGACCATCAGTTTCAGTCATTAATCCATATTCTCTACATATTTTATATGGATTCTCCTAATGATTTTTTACTTACCAATACCAACTAATTCTCATATAAATCCCATATGGAGGATGTACTAAGAAGTAAAGGATTGTATTATATTACCCAGGGAAAAGAACAAGAACCCACTGATGATCAAAAGAAAGTAAAATGGGATAAAAAAAATGACAAAGCACATGGTCTAATTAGAATTTTAATCTCTCATGATTTAAGGTTTCACCTTCAAGGAATTAATTCCCTTGATGAATCTTGGGAAAATATTCAAGATGTGTTTGGTAAACGCAATATTATTCGATCCCACTAGTTAGAAAATAATTTAATGAATTTAAGTTCCAATGATTTTTCTTGCATTGAATATTATTTATCTAAGTTTAAAACACTTATAATTTTATGTATAAATTCCAAAATAGATTTGAAGAAAGATTGATGCATATATGTTATTCTTGCTAAGATTCGTAGTACATATTTTGTTTTTGTATCTACGTTTTATGCCACTGAAGAAGCTCTAGGGTATCTACCTTTTTGTATCTATTCTTTTTTTTCTTCACCACCACAACAAGAAAAGCAAGGGTCCTGTATTAACCAATTTCAACTCTTAATGGTGACAAAGGACCCAAATCCAAAAGTAAGAAGACTTACATACATTGCAACTTTTGTGGGAAACATGGTCATGTGGAGTCTAAATGTTTTAAAAATATAGAAGCCTTAAAATAAACAATGAAGAATCACAACATCAATATTAATTCTTCTTATTCTTCTCATAAACATGCACTTTCTGCTTATGGTTTCTCGTTCAATGCAACTTCTTATTCTTCTTCTGATGAGTGGCTTATTGATTTTCGAGCATCTTATCATATGGCTAAGGACAAAGCCATATTTTATTTTCCTAATGAATGTAACACCAATAAAATATTTTTTGGTGATGACATATCTCCTGGTGTTCTAGGGTATGGAACAACTCATGTAGATAATAGTCATTTCAATGATGTATTATGTGTTCCAAGTCTTTCCCGCAACCGTCTATGATTGTATCCTATCACTCATTCAGGTGAAGGTAAAACCGTAGAGTTTTCACCTCGCCAAGTTGTAATCAAGGAATTAAAAGATCCTAAGTATGTCCTCGCAACTAGAATTGTTGTTGATATTACCAGGTTGTACAAGTTTGAGGACTTTGGGTCATCATATTTTCCATTAGTTTTTTTTTCTCATAGTAATGACTTGAGCAAAATTTGGCATGAGTGGTTTGGTAATCTAAACTATCGCTCATTGCAACAATTATGTAATCAACACATGTTGACTGGTCTTCCTCTTATTTATTTTAGAGATGGTGTTTGTGTTGGTTGTGTTCTTGACAAACATCATAGGGACATTTTTGACAAATGTGGCTCTTGGCACACCTTGGCCCCTTTGTAGTTTTTTCACAGTCATTTGTGTGGTCCAATTTCTTCTCCTTCTTTATCTAGGTTAAATTATTTCTTAACTTTCATTGATGACTTCTCCAAGCGCACTTAGGTTTACTTCTTAAAACTTAAGAGAAAAGTTTTTGACAAGTTTTTGGCCTACAAGGCCCTTGTACAAAAAAAATATGGATATAAAATTCAAAGGATAAGAACATATAATGGAGGTGAATATGTGAAAAATAAATTTACAGGTTACTACACTGCATAGGGAATTCAAATGCAACATATTGTTCCATATGCAATCTAAAGGATTAATTCTTAATTATTGGGAGAAAACCATTAACTGTGCAAATTACATAGTAAATCTCACTCCCACAAAGGCTCTAAACAATATAACACTAGAATGAGAATGTATTGAAATTAATACAAATGTAAGTCACTTATGTGTATTTGGAACTGTAGCATGGGCTCAAATTCCTGATGATAAAAGGAAAGCATTGCAGCCTAAAGGTGAGAAGTGTATTTTTGTTGGATATTCCGAAGATGTCAAAGGTTACATTCTTCTTCAATCTCATTCCAATGAATTTTTTATTCGAAGATATGTTAAATTTGATGAAAATATCTTGTCTTATGAGCCCAATTAAAATTTTGTGCCATCTTTCGCCTAAGATCCATAGTCAATGTTTGTTCCATCTTTCGTTCCTATTCTGGCATTTTCGTCTTCAAATGATGATAGTAAGGATGAAAATCCACCTCCACTTTCTCACTTTCCTCTAGATGAGTCCATTTAACATGAACCTACACCAAGACCACAACTTCCCAGATGGGTCCATTCAAATGGATAAGTAGTTAGTGATCTTGTCACTAATCCTTTAGATCAACATCAGACATGTTCACAGTTTCAACAAGCCTCTTCTCTTTTGGTTCAAGTTTCAAAGACCGATGATCCATAAACATTTGAAAAAGATTCATTCCATCTATATTGGGACACATCAATGAATGAAGAGTATTTCTCTTTAATGGCGAATGATACTTGGGATCTTGTACCTTTTCCAAAAGGAAGAAAACTTCTTGGATATAAATGGGTTTACAAAAATAAGTATGCATTAGATGGAAGTGTTAAAAGACATAAGGCCCGATTAGTTTCCAAAGGGTTCTTTCAAGTTGAAGGCATTGACTATAATGAAACCTTTCCCCCGTAGCCAAAATGAATTCCGTCTACCTTTTTCTATCCCTTGCTACCTCACATAAATGGGAGGTCCATCAAATGGATGTTAAATCCTCCTTCTTGCATAGGGATTTGCAAGAAGAAATATACATGGAACAACCACTTGGATATGTCCAGAATGACTCTATCCTTGTTTTTCTACTTAAGAAATCTCTTTATGGTTTTAATAAATCTCCTCGAGCTCGGTATGCCAAAATGGATAGATTTCTTCTTGAAAATGACTTTTCTAGATGTCATTCTGACCCTAATGTCTATACTAATAAAGTAAGAATCCATATCATCATAATTATTATTTATGTTGATGACCTTATCCTCATTGGTAGTGACCCTAAACTTTTAACCCATGTGAAATCTATCCTTAAAAATAAATTTTTAATGACATACTTAGGCCATTTTCATTATTTCCTTGGCCTCCAAGTTTTGCAAAACAAGGAAGGAATTTTCTTTCTAAGTGTAAGTATGCTTGTGACCTCCTTTGTCTCTTTCACATGGATTATTCCAAACCAGCCCCTTCTCCCTTTCATTATGGAATCAAAATTTTTTCCACTTGTTCTTCTCCCGAAGTTGATTTTACCTTGTATTGTCAGTTAGTCGGTAGCCTCTTTTATTTGACTCATACCTATCCTGATATTTCCTTTGTTTTTGATCATGTTGCTCGAGATATGAAAAAACCCTATGAAATACATCGAAAAGCATATAAAAGGAAACTTTGGTGTGTCCAGGGTACAATTCAGTTTGGGATACATTACAATTCAGGGATGACTCCTTTTTTGGTTGGTTTCAATGATTCATATTGCGTTGGCGACCCTGCTGATCGGAAGTCTACTGCAAGTTATGTTTTCATCCTTGGTTCAAGACCTGTCACTTGGGTCTATAAGAAAAAATATCCTATTTCTCTTTCTTCAACAAAAGCATAATACAGAGTAGTGGTTAGTTCAAGTCAATAATCCTTGTGGCTTCAATAGATCCTCTTAGAGTTTGCATTCTTGCAGTAGCATATGACCACCCTCTAGTGCCACAATCAGATTTCCATCAAGCTCATCAAATATCCAGTTCAACATAAACATAAAAAACACATCAAGATACACATGCACTTCATCAGAGAGCTCATTCATGATCGATTTATTGAAGTGTTCTTTTTTTATGCAGGAGCATCACTCCTACTCAACAACATGTCAACAACCAATGCAACAACACACAAGGAGGGAGAAGATCCTGAGGAAAGAGAAGTGCCAACCTTGTCATTTTGGGTTTAAATCTCAAAATTTAATGTAATAAATTTTGTAAGACTCGAGGAAGAGAGAGACATTGTATTGTGTAAGGATAAGTGTAAGTTCCCTTTAATGGGCCATAGTTTGTATAGATCCTCAGCATCGCCTCAGATATGAATATTGTAAATGAATATTTATTGTAATAAGATTAGTGATAGAATTATTTTAATTATGATATGAAAGCACTCGAGTAGTCTAGAGGGAAGGATCGAGAAGCCCATTCATGTATAAATAAATTTAATCTATGCCCAAAAGAGGTTGTTGAAAATGTAGCTATAATAGAGAGATGAGAAGTGAGAAGAACTGATACTCTGTTGAAGTTCAATCTTGTACCCATTGTATACTCTTGTAAAAATCATTCAGATTAATAGAATAGCAGATTTCCCTACATATGAATCTCTATGTGTGTTCTATGTGAGTGAATATGTGTTACCTGAATGTTTACTATGCATTTATGAATGCTATGAGTGTTTAAATGTTCCCTTTGCAGGAATAGATAGAATCCCCTATCTATGTGAATTTATGAGTGTTTTGGGATCTCAAGAATGTGTAAGGAGTGCATGTTAGGGTTATGGAAAAACTCTGAAAATCCAGCGCAAGGAGTGCACTATAACTCATTCAGGAGTTTTTTTAGGAGCATGCCAGGTGGGCACACCAGAATCAGTCATAAGCTTAGGAAGGGTAGGAACCCAACACAAGGAGTGCGTAAAGGATTGAGTTCAAGGGTCGGTCAATCTCGGGAGAGATAGTGTAAGTTTACATAGAGTGAACACAAGGAGTGTGCCTACACTCACATTACTGTAAAATCTCAAAGACGAAACTGGTGCAAGGAGTGCACAGTTCTCACATAAGGAGTATGGAGGCCGAACTGTTACATGTTCAAAAATCTTAGGAGAGATAGCATAAGTTTACGCAAAGTGAGCACAAGGAGTGCACCTATACTTGCAGGAGTATAAAATATTAGAGAGGAGATCAATACAAAGAGTGCACAAAGTCAACACTTCGTTAAATGTTGGTAAAGTTTTGAGGAGAGATAGTGTAAGGAGTGCGCAAATGACTTTTACAAGTCCCAAGTTATGAGGAGAGATGGAGCAAGGAGTGCACATGTGACTTCTTTAAGTCCCAAGCTCAGGAGGAAAGCACCAAGTGTGCACCAAGGTTTGAGTTCATTGACTGAACAAAGCTCAGGAGGGAAGTGCAAGGCATTAGCCAAAGGTTTGAGTCATTCAAGTGACAAAGCTCGAGGAGGTATAGAGAGAGTAAATCCCCAAAGAGAAGAAATATATTTGTTTGAAGGTGAGTGGAAGAGATCTATTCATGAGAAGTTAGAATCCCTCAAAGTTGTTGGATCAAGTAAAGGAGTGCGGTCATTAAACACCCAAGTCCTTCATAATTCGCTGCTTCGACAATTTTTCATAGTTTGTTGTAAGAGAGGAAAAATCCCCGAAGCCCAAAGTGCCAGAGTGAATCTACACCGTAGATCACTGGGAGAGTGCAGCTATTGATTTGGGGCTGCAATATCATATCTGGGCCTTTGGATCAACCCTAGACAAGAGAAGATCACATAGAAGAGGAGATCAAATCCCAACCGTTGGATCTGAGTGCAGGAGAATGAGAACTGTCGATTGGAGTTCTCGGGCCATAAGTTTTAGCCAATAGTGGAGTGTATCTCAGTCATAGATCCCATCATGGAATGTGACCCGTAGATCTCATCGTTTGGAGATTCGACACTCCCAGAGATTTTGGTCTTTGTGTTGCTAGGAGGAGAAATCCCTGAAGCCCAATCCCAGTCATAGATTGGGAAGTGAAGCAGGGGATGATGATTTGTAAACCCTTCAATGTTCGACTATCTGAAATATTTTAAAGGTAGCCATTGGAAAGGTGGCCAAATCCCCGAAGCTCCAAAGAACTAGAATTAATCCCCACCATTGATCAACCAAGGGAGTCTTAGAAGTTGATCTTCACCCTTCACGATTTCAACGTTCAACTATTCGGGAGTCTGGTGGTGATTTGGAGTGAGAAACCTCGAAGCCTAGAGTTCTAGAGTTGATCACAACCATTGACTATATGAGGAGAGAGAGTCGTATATCTCCTACCTTTTCCAATTCAACATTCGATAGTCCAGGAGATTTGAGTTGTTAGAGTCAGAAAAATTTTGAATCTTGGAGTCCCGAAGTCCCAGATTTGATCTCAATCATAGATCAAGGGGTGAAGTGTGAGTCATAGAATGTCAGTTTGGTGTTTGAAATTTCAGAGTTATTTTGTGTTGGAGAGAAGAAAAGTCCTGAAGCCCGTAGTCTTGGAGTTCCTTTTACTTTTAGATCTTGGCAAGACATGTGGACCATTGATCCTTGAACTATTTAGTAGTTTTCCAATTAGACATTAAGGAGATTTGGAGTTTATTGTGGGAAATTTTCTGAAGCTCGAAGTTCCGGAGCGCCATAGTAATGAAGCTCCAAACAACACCTTTTAGTTAAGTGCTTGGTTCTATCCTGTGATCAAGTGATATTTCCGCCAAGGAAAATGGGTTAGCGCCCGTGGTTTTTTTCGAAAGGAGAAAGGGGATTAGAGTAAAGCGCCAACGGGTTTTGTGAGGACCCACACTTGAAGAAATTTAAAGGGCCTTTTATCATTGGAGTGGATCCAACAGGGATCCAAGAGATATTTTATCTCTTGTGTGAATGATCTTAGACTGGGAGATCACGTGATCCCCCTAGGAGGGGTAGGGGTTTGCATCATATGGTATCATAGTAGAATCTATGTTTACAAACAATAAGCAGAGAAGAGATGGATAAAGAGCTCAAGGAAACCAAAGAGAAGCTTGAAATATTGATGTTGCAATTGCAAAGCATGCAACAAGAAGAGAAAGGGAGCTAGAGGTATGAGTGGCCCCTGAAGAGGAAGGTGAAATGTCATATCCAATAGTTGATTTCCAGGAAGTAGAAACAGATACTGAGGAGGTGGTTGAGGCAAGTGGAAAACCTTAGGAACCTAGAGGAGAAGATGGTTTTCATCTGTAAACCAGAAGATGGAGAACGACTCAAGGAGGAATAAATATCAACTAGAGATCTCATAGATTGCCAGGAGGGAAATGAGAAGAGATCAACTGAAGATCTCAAAGACTGCTAGGAGGGAAGAAAGGAAAAATCAGGTTTCTGGGAGGGAAATAAGGAGATGAGATTCTCTGAGAGTCTCAGGAACTCAGTGGAGAGTCTAGATCAACAAGGAGTTCTGATAGGAGAGGAGGAGGATCATAGGTTTATTCTGATCATTGGGGGGATTAACATATCTCTACCAAGAATTCCAGTAGAGGTCGATGCATGTGTTTCAGGTGCAGAAGAATAAGGAAAACCAACAGAGATTGTCACTGAGAAGGAGAAGGAGCATACACTGAAATCTACCCAAGAGATGAAAGAATAGGAGGCCCACACAGTTGTGAGCCAAAGGAATTTTCAAGAGGAGCATTCAAATATCATACTATCTTAGTGGGAGGAAGAGTTGAAAATAATGGAGGATTGGTTAGACAATATAGAGAAAGAGGAAGACTTTCAGAAGGAGAGAGTCATGCGGAGTGGAGAATAATTCCATCATGAGGAGAAGCTGGATGAAGCTGGACTTATGCCGGCCCAAAGATATGACAGGGAGATAGAGAAACTAGCAGAAAGAAAAATGTTAGAAGAGATGGTTGAGCAACAACTCAGTAATATTGTTATAGATTTGGATTTTGCAGTGGAGTGAGAATCCAATGCCACAGGTGATGAAGTGAGCATGGGAGATAAGGATGATATGCCCTTTGATCTGTATGAATAATTGGAAGCCCTGGGAGAAGGATAAATAACCAAGAGGAGTCTCATACAACAAGTCAAGTTGGAGATTGATGAAGAAGAGGAGATGTGATAGCAGAGAAGATTGCAGGAGAGGAGCCAACCCATAGACAAGATGGACGAGGAGATTGAGAAGATAAGGAGACTGATGCTAAATTCAACAAAGGAGACAATCAAAAAAAGGTGGAGGCTAACAAGACGAGATTGCAGTGGAAAGATAAGTTGGGAACTACAACATAAAGTTTGGAAAGAAGGAGGGGAGTCTGCAACAACAACAACATGGCAGAGGAGCAGGTAGACAACTTCAGAGTGAAGTTTGGGACCCTAGAGGATCTCAATAGCTAAAAAAAAGGAGCCGTGAGAAGGATCTCATGATTTTTTCAGCAGGGGAGTATGATAAAGGAACATCACTCCTACTCAATAGCACGTTAACAACGAGTGAAACAACGCATGAGGAGGGAGTAGATCCCAAGGAAAGAGAAGAGATAGTATTCTCCTTTTGGGTTTAAATCTCAAAATTTAATGTAATAAATTTTGTAAGGCTTGAGGAAGAGAGAGCCATTGTATTGTGTAAGGATAAGTGTAATTTTCCTTTAATGGGTCATAGTTTGTACATATCTTGAGAATCACCTCAGATATGAAGATTGTAAATGAATATTTATTGTAATAAGATTACTGGTAGGATGCTCTTAATTATGATATGGAAGCACTAGAATAGTTTGTAGGGAAGGCTCGAGAATCCACTTCATGTATAAATCAATGTAATCTATGCCCAAATGAGGTTGTTGAAAAGGTAGTTAGAATAGATATAGGAGAAGTGAGAAGAACTGAGACTCTATTGAAGTCTAGTATTGTAACCATTGTATGTGAATCAGAAGAAGAGAAGATTTCCCTTCATATGAATCTTTATGTGTGTTATATGCGAATGAATATGGGTTTCCTCAATGTTTACTGTGTATGTGTGAATTCTATGAGTGTTTAAATGTTCTCTTTACAGGAATAGAAATAATCCCCTATCTATGTGAATTTTTGAGTGTTCTGGGCTCTCAAGACTATGTAAGGACTGTATGTTAGAGTTTTGGAAAACTATGAAAATCCATCAAAAGGAGTGTGCTAGAACTCATTCAGGAGTTATGTGAGGAGCATTCCAGGTGGGCACACCAGAACCAGTCAAAAGCTCAAGAGGGGTAGGAATCCAGCGCAAGGAGTGCATAAAGGATTGAGTTCAAGGGTCTATCAAGCTCGAGAGAGATAGTGTAAGTTTACACAGAGCGAGTGCAAGGATTTCACCTACACTCATAGTAGTGTAAAATATCAAAGAGGAAACCAGTGCCCATGCAAGGAGTATGGAGGCCGAAATTGTACAGGTTGAAAAATCTTAGGAGAGATAACGTAAGTTTACATAGAGAGAGTGCAAGTAGTAAGCCTATAATTGCAAGAGTATAAAATCTCAGAGGGGAGATCAGTGCAAAGAGTGCATAGAGTCAAAACTTCGTTAATTGTTGGTAAATTTCTGAGGAGAGATAGCGCAAGGAGTGTGTAGGTGACTTTTACAAGTCCCAAGTTCCCAGGAGATATAGCGCAAGGAGTGCACATGCGACTTATTTAAGTCCCAAGCTCAAGAGGGAAGCACCGAGTGTGCACCAAGGTTTGAGTCTATTGACTAGACAAAGTTTAGGAGGGAAGAATAAGGCATGTGCCAAAGGTTTGAGTCATTCAAGTGACAAAGCTCGAGGAGGGACAGTGAGAGGAAGTCCCCAAAGAGAAGAAATATCTTTGTTTGAAGGAAAGTGGATGAGATCTGCTCAGGAGAAGTCAAAATCCATCACATCCATTGGATCAAGGCAAGGAGTGTGGTCGTTAAACACCCAAGTCCTTCAGACTTCACCACTCCGATGACTTTTCACAGTTTTTTGTAAGTGAGGCAAAAGCTCCAAAGCTCGAAGCCCGAAGTCCTGGAGTGAATATACATTGTATATCACTAGGAGAGTGAAACCATTGATTTGGGGATGAAATATCAGATCTGGGTCATTGGATCAACCCCAGACAAGAGGAGAGTGCGCAAAAGAGGAGATCAGATCCCAGCCGTTGGATCTGATGGCAGGAGAACGAGAACTATTGATCAGAGTTCTCAGGCCCTAAGTATTGGCCAAAAGTAGAGTGGATCTCACCTGTAGATCCCATCATGGAATGTGAGTCGTAGATATCATAGTTTAGAGATTTGACACTCTGGGAGATTTTGGTCCTTGTCTTACCAGGAGGAGAAATCCCTGAAGCTCAGAGTCCTTAATTAATCCCAACCGTAGATTGGGAAGTGAAGTGAGGGCCATTGATTTGTAAACCCATCGACGTTCAGCTATCCGAAAAATTTTGGAGGTAGCTGTTGGAAAGTGGTCGAAGCCCCAAAGCTCCGAAGAACCAGAATTAATCCCCACCATTGATCAATCGGGGGAGTCTCAGTCGTTGATATTCTCCCTTCGTGATTTTTGCGTTCGGCTATTTGGGATTCTGGTGGTGATTTGGAGCGAGGAACCCCAAAGCTCGGAGTTACGGAGTTGATCACAACCATTGGCTACAGGAGGAGAGAGAGTAGTATATATCTTCCCTTCATCAATTTAGCATTCGACAGTCTAGGAGATTTGACTTGTTAGAGTGAGGAAAATTCTGAAGACCAGAGTTTCGGAGTTCTATATTTGATCTTAGCCGTAGATCAAGGGGTGAAGTGCAAGCTGTATATCACCACTTCGACATTCGACAGTTCAGAGGTATTGTGTATTGGAGTGGAGAAAAGTCCCGAAGCTTGGACTCCCAAATTTCCTTTTGGCTATAGATCTTGTTAATAAACGTGGACTATTGATCCCTAAACTATTTGGGAGTTCACCAGTTCGACGTTCCGAAGATTTGGAGAGTACTGTGGGAAAATCTTCCAAATCCTGAATTTTCGGAGTGTCAGAGTAATGAATCTATGAATAACACCTTTTAGTTAAGCGCTTGGTTCTATCTTATAGTCACATGATATTTCTGCCATGGAAAAGGGGCTAACACATGTGGTTTTATCCCAAAGGAGAAAGGGGCTTAGAGTAAAGAGCCTATGGGTTTTGTGTGAACCTACACTTGAAGGAATTTAAAGGGTCTGTGATCATTGGAGGGGATCTAGCAGGGATCCGAGAGATAATTCAGCTCCTGTGTGAACAATCCTAGACTGGGAGGTCGCACGAGCCCCCTAGTAGGGGTGGGGGTTTGCATAATTTTGTCCTACAAAAGATAAAATTGTAGACATTTCCATAAAGTCTCTTACAGAAGTGAAGTTTTCAAAACTTCGATCTATGTTGGGATTTCAGGAAGTTGTCGTTAAGGGGGGATAGGCTCTAATTACTCCTTCTTTATCCTATTGTATCGCCTTTGTAAATCCTTCAATCCTATCAAAATTTGTTCTTAAGGCTGGATGTTAGGATATTTAGAAACCTATGAGTTAGTTAATATCAACTTGATCTAATGTGTCGTTAGGTTAAAGTGTGTTTCTTTAGTATGCATTCGTATCCATTTGTAATCCAATGGTCACGATATGTTCCTAACATAGAGTGATACGATGAATCATATTGTCCTCTATATTAATGGTTGCATTGATTTGTGGATTAACACCCGATTGGTCCATGATCTCTATTTAAAGAGAATGGAGGGTCCTTTGTTGATGATCGATTATGAGAAACTCTTTGTAAAATATTTTCTTTTGCATTAATAAATGTTGGAATACTGAGAGGGTGGGGGGGGTGAATCAATATTAGCACTTTTATCTGTAAATGTGTTGAACCTGCACATAATAGATCTAGCTAGGAATTGATATACACAGTTGCAGAGAAAATATGAGAAAAGAGAAGCAAAAGAGAAAGAATGGAATAATTTTCATTAAGAAAATGAATGAATGATAATTTACACATGATATACTCTATATAAATCAACCAATGTGCACTAGGGGAGAAACAAATGCACCATAGTGGTGGTCTAGAGTGATCTAGACACACACCAATAGTTACGGGAGTAAACTTCTACCTAGTCTAGTCTCTCGAGTAGTTACGGGAGTGAACTTCCACCTAGCTGAGTTAACTAGTCTATCAGTCTTTAGGTAACTAATTGAAACAAAGTGAAGTGAGGAGGATATCAAGGAATCATGGGTAATGTGCTATTCGAGTGATGATCCCAAGGACAATGCACATTAGATGGTGATGATCCCGATGCTACATGGTGATAATCCCAATTTAGCATCTAGACTCCACTCAACTGATCAAACTGAAGTGAAAACTGAAGAGAATATTCTCCCTAGAGAAATATTCTTCCTAAAATATAGGAGAGTGAATAATGATTAATAAACATAGGAAAAACATTAGGAAAAATAAATCCTAGGTGTGTGTGAAGTAACTCCAACATCCCCCTTGAACATCACTATGGTGAAAATAAAGAATGGGTCCCAACAATGAGGCCATGTTAGGTACCCAAATAAAAATGATACACTGAAATAAAGTGAGGAAAGAGGGAAAAACTCATGGGAAACCCCCCCCCCTCAAAGTACAGTGTATGTAAAGAGAAGAACTGACAGTTGCTAGAAAACTATGTCCTTCACTCCAAGACGAATGCACAGAGAGTGTAACTTCTTCTCAGTTAAGGTCTTGGTGAAGATGTCTGCAATTTGTTCTGCTGAAGGAAAGAAATCTAGGTCTATGATCCCATCGTGTACTAAGTACCAGATTTAGTGCATGTGTATCTCGATGTGATTCGTTTCCTGCCTCTGAACTAGACCTCTACATAACTTCATAGTGCTCTGGTTGTCACGCCAGATGACAATCGACCGATGAAACTGAATGCCCAACTTAGTGAGAAAATGTTGTAGCCACATAACCTGACTGGTTATGTTAAATACCCCTATGTACTCTACCTTGACTGAAGATAGAGAAATAGCACCCTGCTTCTTGCTTGACCAACAAATAGGCTCGAAAACAAGACTGAGTGAGTAACCAGATGTGGAATTATGATCAGTGCTATCGCCAACCCAGTCATAATCAGTGAACCTGATGAGGTCCAATGTAGATTCTGTTGCATAGTAAATCCTAAAGGTGATGGTTCCTTGTACGTATCGAAGGATACACTTTGCATCCTTCCAATGTAGCTCTTGCATGAACCTGGAGACTCTGCTAACTGCATAGGAGAGGTATGGTCTGGAGTGTGTGAGATACAACAAGCTCCCCACTAGTTGTCTATACAATGTGCTGTCAACTAATGGAGTTTCCCTTCCATCCTCAAGTTTGAATCCTAATAGGAAAGGAGTCGGAGCATACTTGCATTCTGTCATGTTAAATATCTCAAGGAGATCTCATGCATACTTGGCCTGAGATAGTTTGATCCCTGATGCATCTTGACTGATCTCAAGTCTAGGGAAGAAGTGTAACGAACCCATGTATGTTATCAAGAACCTGCCATGAAAAATCCTCTTGACTGCAACAATTGCTGAAGTCGAGCAACCGATGATCAACAAATCATCAACATACAGAACTAGGAGTAGAATTGAGTTAGTCGTCCTGATCATGTAAACATTTAGGTTTGAATTACAACATAAAAAGTTCTGTGACATCATGTAGGAGTCCATCTTGGCATACCTTTCCCTCAGAGCCTATTTGAGGCCCTAAAGAGACTTCTTCAGTTGACAGACCAAATATGAATCCTGCATAAATCCCCGAGGCTGCTCCATATAGATCTCCTCGAAGAGATCGTTGTGAAGAAATGAATTCTTCACGTCCATCTGATGGAGTTCCCATCCCTTGGCTTCCGTAATGGAAAGTTCCAAATGTATGGAATCCATATTCACTACTGGAGAGAAGGTCTCATCATAGTCAATGCCATGCACGTGCTGAAAGCCTTTGGAAACTAGCCCAACTTTGTATCTGCTTATATGTCCATCCACTGCGTTGTTGGTCTTGTAGACCCATCTGCACCTGACAAGTTTCCTTCTAGAAGGAAGGGGAACTAGATCCCAAGTCTAGTTCTCGAGGAGGGAGTTGTAATCCTCTTGCATGGTGGATTCCCAAAAGGGATTTCCAACAGCCTCTCCATAAGACTGTGGATATGAAGACTGAACCGAGAAAATATGCCTGGGTGCAAATGGTTCAGTGGCAGTGAGTGCAAGAGGTATATCCTTGAAATCAGATCGAGTCCTCCTAATATCAACTAGATCCCCAACAAGATCCCTTGCATCTTGAAGAGTAGTCTGAGACCACTTGGGCCTTAGTTATCACTCTACATATACATCTACATGCACTAACTCTGCATATGAATGTACTAACTTTGTATCTGGATCATCTGAATCCTTTGAATCATAACTCTCATCTGAAGAAGAGTTGGCATGTGCATATTCATCATATCTAACAGGTGGAAGAACAAAGGTGTCTGCATGCGGCTATTGAGGTACATGTGAGACACTTTCCTCGAATTGGAAACTACACTCAATGATCAATGAGTCTGTATCCCTTCACACCATCAGGGTATCCAACAAAATTACACTCTATGCTCTGTGTATCAAGTGCCTTCCTCTTTTCAGAGGGAATATGTGCCCATGCACAAGAATCAAAAATACAAAAGTGGGTCACTTCCAGTTTGAGGCCACTCCAAGCCTCGTAGGGGGTCTTATCCTTGATAGATCTATGGGGAGATATTTTTTTGATGTAGGTTGCAAAATTAAGTGCTTCGGTCCATAATCTATGTGGAAGTGACTTTGCATGTAGCATGAAATATGCCATCTCTTTTAGAGATCTGTTTTTCCGCTCAACAACTCCGTTTTGCTGCAGAGTATAGGGAACTGTGTGCTACAACTGATTCCCTTATGAAAAATGTTCTAGATCTCATGGTTGACATACTCTCCCCCATTATCAGTTATGAGGAATTTTATTTTCTTTCCTGACTGTGTCTCAACTAGGGCTTTCAAATATTTGAGGTATTGAAAGACCTCTGATTTTTTCCTAAGAAAGAAAATCCATGCGAAGCATGAGAAATCATCAACAAAAATGAGCACGTACCTTTATTTTATGATTGATGGATGCTAAAAAGGGCCCATGAGGTCACTATGGATCAAATCTAAAGGAGAGGAAACCTTCTGCATCTTTCCTTTGTCGAATTTCTCTTGAGGGTGTTTTCCAAGAACACATCCCTCACATATTCCTTTGGAGAAATGGATGTCTGGTAGACCATCAACCAATCCTTGCTTGCTAATTTGCTGCATATATCTGAACTTTAAATTCCTAAACCTTTCGTGTCATATCCTACTTCTTTCATCAACATGGGTAAGCAGTAAAGCATAATCTGGTTCAATAAATTCAAAAAATGTGTAAAGCCTAGATTGATGATTTACCTCACTGGTAGCAACCTTGGAATTGGTTTTCATGTCATATATATCCACTGCATCAGGTGTTAATATTACTTTCTTTCCAGTGCCATAATTTTTCATCTAATACATAGAGAAAAGATTGACAAAAAGTTTGGGAGCATGCAACACCTTCTCAAAGATTCTGTTGGTGAGTTCAATCCTTCCTTTGTCGGTGACCTTGACTGGAGAGTTGTCTCCCATCAGAATAGGATGAAATTTGCATGCATCCAATGAATAATAAACCTCTTTTCTGGCAGCCATGTTGTGTGATGCTCCTGAATAAACGATCCAAGAATCGAGAGAGGAGTTGATGACAATCAAGGCATGGCTAGAATTTCCTTTATTGGTATTCTGATCTTTTAGCTTCTTCTTCTTGGCACCCTCGGGGATGTTATTCAAGGTTGTTTTTTTGAAGTATTTGAGTCATTAGATCTATATGTTTTTGCATACATGTAGATTATGGATGGAAACCTTTATGGAAATATGTGCATTTCTCTCCTTTTCTTCCCTTTCCACCTTTGGATCCAGTGGCATCGTTGAAGGGTTTTGAGTACCCTTCCTTCTTCAGATTTGCATGAGCTTTCATTTTGTCTTTATCTTTAGTTTTCTGATATTGATAACTTCTACCATCTTGCAGAGTAAGTACATGTGCCTTTGGGCCTTTCATTTTTCCCATGTTGATGAGCTTGGTTTTCTCTTGTATCAGAGATTCGATAAATTCCTTAAGAGAAGGAATCTTCCAGGTGGCTCCAGAGGCGAATCTAACTGAATGGAATGTGGATAAAAAAAATGAGAATTCAGGACCAAGTTTGGAGAGAATGGTGAGAACCATTTGTTGCTCCTCCTTAGATTTATCAACCCTGTAAGCCTTGATTTGCGATAGTAGATCCTTATATTTTGTAAAGAAATCTTGGATATTGTCGAAGATTTTTGGATCCAATGTGATAAATTCGACCTCAAGCATGTGTCCCCTCATCTCATCATGTTTTCCAAAAATCCCTTCCATGGTTGTCTAGTCTTCATTGATGGTTTTACAGGAAGATATGTGAAAGAGGAGATCAGGATAAATGAGACTACAAATTGTTCTGAATACTTCATCCATTCGATTTAGATACTTGTATTTTTCTATGGCTGATGTTGGTTATGTCTCTGTGTTCATGGTTAACCTGTACAATGCTCTACTTCATATATGCATTATCATATTTTCCTTACATGCAAAGTAATTGTAAGGTGTAACAATGAATTATTTTGAAAATTCCATTTTCCGTTGTCTTCAATCTTTGGTACCTGCAAAAATAATTTGGTGTGTCTTTTCCCTAGCATTCTATTGAATATGATACCATAAAAATGTGTTGAACCTACACATAATATATCTAGCTAGGAATTGACATACATAGTTGCTGAGAAAATACGAGAAAAGATAAGCAGAAGAGAAAGAATGGAAGAATTCTCATTAACCAAATGAATGAATGTAATTTACACATGATATACTCTGTATAACTCATCCAATGCACACTGAGAGAGAATCCAATGCACCATAGTGGTGGTATAGAGTGATATGGACACACACCAACAATTAGGGGAGTAAAATGACACCTAGTCTAGTCTCTCAAGCAGTTATGGGAGTGAACTACCACCTAGCTGAGTTAACTAGTCTATCAGTCTTCATTTAACTAACTGAAACAAAGTGAAGTGAGAAGATGAGAGAATCATGGGTAATGCACTCATCTGGTGATGATCCCAAGGAAAATGTGCAATAGTTGGTGATGATCCCAATGCCACATGCTGATAATCCCAATTTAGCATCTAGACTCCACTCAAATGATCAAATTGAAGTGAAAAATGAAGAGAATATTCTCCCTAGAGGAATATTCTTCCTAAAATATAGGAGACTGAATAATGACTAATAAACATAGGAAAAAACTTAGGAAAAAGAAATCATAGGTGTGTGTCAAGTAACTCCAACATTATTACTTTTAACCATAATACATATTGTTTAAATTTTAAGAAAAGTTCACCAATAGCATTCAAAACTTCATAAGTAGTATGAATAAGGAGTGAACAATGAGAAACTACACAAGTACATAGTACACCGGAATTTTACGTGGAAACCCAATGTGGGAGAAAACCACAAAATTATTTTCTTACATGTCAAAGGAAATACATTGATAGGAAGCACCAACTTCCTTGTTTTCCAGCTACAACTAGAAGGAGGCTCCAACCTAAAGGAAGCTACAACTTCCTTAGTTTTCCGGCACCAACCGGAAGGAGGCTACAACCCCCTTTCCTTGCCCCATACTGCCTCCCTCAAATATAAGTGTCACAATTACTATTGTCACCACATAACTCTATCACTGTCATTTTGTCATTCTTGTCACATAAACCTATACCAACAACCTGTCACAACCTATATCACCAACATTTCACAACCTATATCACCAACATGTCACAACCTGTAACAACAATCTGTCATAACCTGTACTAGCAACCTGTTACATTAATCTCATCAACCAATCAGATCTAATCACATATAAGTCATACCCACTATCAAAAGTGTATAGATCATACCATATACAAATATGCCTCTCTAATCATGTGCCATACATATACAAACAACCATAAATCAAGTATAGTGAACCCTCAAATCAATTATGCATCAAAACCTTACTTTTTGCAACCTCAAATCTGTACCAATAGCTTCAGCAACACATCTTAACCAAAATCCCTCAACCATATACCAAAGGATATAATATGTGGCTAAAAAATATACCTAATAATTTGTGCCCACTAAAAACAATAAGTGCACCAACAATGTCCCTCTATAGATATACCTCATACAACATGTATCATACAACCAATAGTTCCTCAAGGGAAAATGCTCAATCTCCCATGACCATGCCTCAATAAATCACCAAATATCCAACTTTAAACAAGAATGTAACATAACTTTTTGGTCCTGTGGTGAGGTCTGTTGTACCTGAACACTTCACACTTTCTTGTAGCCTCTCCTTAGCTTCTGCAGCCTGAACCACCTCTCATCCTTCAAATCTAGTAGTTCCTCATGTGACGAAGCTGGCTATCTTGCGGGGCCTTGTGTGATAAGCTATAGGAAAATCATAGGAAAATTGTTGTATGACCTACGAGGATGACCCTAATTAGGGATTTCTTAGTTTTTCCCACTCTCCTCTATAGCTATGAAACTTTGTCACCGCTCTTCCTTCACTGCCTTGAATTTTCACAACCTTAGATATATTAGTGAGTACCTACAATAACCTTTCACAAGATATATATTCAATGTTCTCAATAGCTATTAATGGGAGTCTCTTAATATCTTATTTATACTTCCCAAGTGTCATCCTTTAGGGGCCATCTTCTAACTATTTTACTCATATTCCCTCTTCTAGGGATAACCCACTTTCTTGTTGCAACTACTTTACCCATAATTATTAAAATCATAAATTCTTGTTGCAACTAATTTATTTTTAATTATTTTCTTATTGCAACAACTTTACCCACAATTAACTTCTAGTTTCAACCACTTTGACTAGCAAACTTCTTGATGACTTTCTAGGAGCTTCTAGATTAATTTACTTCTTGTTGATCTTCTAGGGGTTTCTAGAATATTCTTGAAGTTATTCCAACTTCAAAAAACCATATCTCCTCAACCGTGAGGAACCATGTGGCGTACAACATATCATCGGAAATGAAACGACGTGTGCTACCCATCTATGATAGTCTTACCTATAATTCCATTATCCTTCATGTCCATATACCTTGATCAACTTTGGGTTCCTTAACCAAACCTATGGGGCTACTGGAATTTTCTACCAGACTTGATTCAAGGGTTGACATCAATGACAACCAACCCAATCAATCAACAATATTCCCCTTTGGCATTGATGGAAACAATTTGATGCAACACTAATGGAATAGAAATATTGATGCTCATTCTCCCCATGTTACCATCGCTCCCCCTGTGACCATGCCTATGATTACTCTCTCTCTCCCCCCCTTTGACATCAATGGAAAATGATAACTTCCCTTTGGGGCTTCTCCCCCCATCTAACATGTTCTTTTTGTTTTCAATGGTGCTTCCTTGTATAAATCTATGACATATAAAAAAAACATTCAAAAATCAATGTGGGACATAAACTACTACAAGTTTAAGTCAGAGATACTTAAAATCTTCCCTCATAAGTGGTTTTGTGAAGATATATGTTATTTTATACTTTGTCCCAACATACTCGACCATGATGTTCCTATCTGCAACCTGTTCCCGTAGAAAGTGAAACTTGATTGGAATGTGTTTTGTCTTGGATGCATCACTAGATTCTTTAAGATACTTATGGCATTGGTGTTATAAAAAAATATCGAAATGGGATCATCATATTCAACCTGTATATCCTTCAAAGTTTGTTTCATCCATAGAACTTGAGTACAACATGATATTGTTGCAATATATTATGCTTCTGCTATATACAATGATACTGATGATTGTTTCTTGCTTAACCATGATACAAAACACTCACTCAAGTAGAAAGATGATCCACTTGTACGTCTTCTATCATCAATTATACCTTCCCAATATGCATTTGTGTAGGAAACTAGAGATAAATCATTCCCCTTTGGATACTCGAATCCAAATTATTTTGTACCTTTGAGATATATGAATATCCTCTTTATTGCCATAACATGTGATTCCTTTGGTCCTACTTGAAACCTTGTAACTTGTCCAACTGCCTGCATCACATCCAGTATAGAATTTGTCACATAGATAAAAATTCTAATCATCGATATGTATTGTCTCTGGTCCGTATCCTTAGAATCATCATCCTTATCTTGAAACTGGTGTGCATAGGAGTATTGTCTGGTTTTCAATATTCCATTACAAACTTATTTAGCATTTCTCTAATATACTTGGTCTGAGAGATGAAGATACCTTTGTTGCTCTGAAAAATCTATAGTCCCAAAAATAAAGACAACTCTCCAAGTAGTGACATCTCGAACTCATTTTGCATGTCTTTGTAAAATTGATTACTCATCCTATCATCATCACTTCCAAAAATAATATCATCAACATAAACTTCAATTAACATGATACTATCTTGATTTACCTTTATGTAGATATTATTGTCTACATTTCCTTTCTTAAACCCTTGCTGCTATAAGTATCTGTCCAGTATTGAATACAATTCTATGGTATCTTGTTTGAGACAATATAGTGCCTTCTTCATCTTGCAAACATAATTTTCCTTTTTTGACAACTAAAATCCTTCTGGGTGCTTGATGTAGGCTTCTTCTTCTAACTCTCCATTTAGGAAGGATGACTTAACATCCATTTGATATACCTTGATATTCTTGGAACATGCATAATTTATAATCAATCTGATTTCTTCCATTATGGAAACTAGGGAAAAGGTCTCTTCAAAATATATACCTTCAATCTGAGTGTATCCTTTACATACCGATCTTTCTTTGTTTCTAGTGAATTGTCCATCCTCATTCAATTTGTTTCTAAAGACCCACTTTGTACTGATCACATTCTTTTTCTCATGCCTTAGAGCCAATTCCCATGTGTTATTATTTTCTATTTGATCTATTTCTTCATCCATAGCTTTAATCCAATGTTCATCATGACTGGATTCTTCAAAATTGCTAGGCTCAACTATGGATAGAAATGCTAGGTGTTGTTGTTCTGGTGAACATATTCTTCTTCTAGTTTCAACACTTTCATCTTTATTCCCGATAATCCTTTATGGTTGATGATTCTCCTACACTCATCTTCTAGGGGTGTTTGGAGGTACCTGAAGGTATTGATGTTCTTGATCTCCCTCTTTTTTCTCTTCCTTGTACTCTTTTGTTTCTTCTTCCCTGGACATTTATTCATGATCTTGTTCCACTGAATCTTTGCTTCTTTCTTTTATCTTGCGTCCATATTTCTCATCAATCGTCACATTGATGCTTTCCATTATTCTGTTGAGTCTTAGATTAACTAATTTGTATTCTTTCCTTTTTCCTGAGTACCCAAAGTAACAATGGTTAGTCATGGGTTAAAGTGGTTGCAACAAGAAAACAATTAAAAATAAATTAGTTGCAACTAGAATTGGAGAGTTTACTATTTTTGGATAAAGTGGTTATGTGGACGAAGTGGCTCAGTGGACAAAGTGGTTAAGTGGAAAAAGTGGATAAGTGGACAAAGTGGTTAAGTTGATAAAGTGGCTAAGTGGACAAAGTGGTTAAGTTGATAAAGTGGCTAAGTGGACAAAGTTGGTTAAGTGGAAAAAGTGGCTAAGTGGACAAAGTGGTCAAGTGGACAAAGTGGTTAAGTGGATCCTTCTAGAGGAAGCTACTTGAAGAGTATAAATAAGAGAACAAGGGTCTCCCATTAGTATCCATTGAGAATATTGAATATCTACAAGTGATTGAGGTAACCAAAGGATATCTAAGGCGAATTTCAGAGGGAAGGTGAAGTAAAGAAGGCCAAAATTCAAGGGAGGATAAGGTCTTTTGATGATGTTTTCTAAGGTGTGTTATTTACATGTTATCTCACCATTTTTGTAATAACTTTTATTCTAAAATTATTCAGATAGTGAACTCTGGAGAAATTTGAGAAAATGTATCCAAGTAAGTGTGATAAAAAATAAAGCTTGTGGGTCATTGTATTTTGGGAGTTACACCATGAAAAATAGGGTTTGTGGCTAGTCCTGAAACTAGTATAAAATAGGTGTTTCAGGTAAAAACATCATAACTTCTTCATACCATATCCAAATTCAATAATACAAAATGTATTGGTTATAGTATAGTCTTTAATATTTTTTGTACCATTTTTAGATCAATACATAAAATATTCCATGCGGGGAATGTTGTACAAGTGAGATCTCTAGAATAGGACATAATTTAGGAGGGTCTGCCACATTTTCTATAAATTCTGTTCTGGGAAGTTTCAGACATTGAAATTTGGAGGATATGGATAAAATATATCAGAGTATATATGGTTAAAATTTTAGCCATTGAATCACAATATTTTCGGAGATATGATCTGGGAAAGTTAGGGTTGCTGAATAATCCTGAAAATATGTTTCAAACAAGCCGGCTTGGTATTTCTTCTATAAATTATTTTATGTGGCTTTCCAGAATGTGAAATTTGTAGAGGTATGACAATACATGTAGGAGTACCTCATATATAAATTTTAGAATCAGAAACATAATATTGAGCTTGTGGTGAATCTTACAAGTTGAGGTAACTTGTTAATTGCATGGCATCGTGAATGAAGGGAGGTTGATGAAATGTTTGGTTGATTGTATGGGTAGATTCTTGTGATGAGTATTTGTTGTAGATATCTAATTATGAGATAGAGTAGATTCTATAATGGATTGACTTGTATTTTTGTTTGTTTTACTATTGGATCATTTCTATTTGGATCGATTGCATTCTATCGACAAGCTGAGTCTTGCGGAAAGCCGAGTCTTGTTTGAGAGTTGGTGCTCTCCTTGGAGTTGGTGCTCCTTAATTCATTTGGTGCTGATAAAAATATTGTGATTGTAGTCACATGTAAAACATAATACAAAATCTTACACATACACATGGTGTTTTTTGTGCTCATTGTGCTTATGGATTGATTGCTCTTTATTATTGATGGATGTCATTAGTGAATGGTTACATGCAATATTACAATGATGATGTGTAATATTATGTTTTGAAATGGTTGCTAACTTGAAGTGAGAAAAAGTTGTAAAATCCCACACACTAATTCACCCCCCCTCTTAGTGTGGCTGGTGTGTCCAACAATTGGTATCAGAGCAGGCCTTCACTATAAGCCTTAACAATCTTGGAGGAGATCCATGGACACACAAATGGATGATGAAGTTCCAATATTTGATGAGAAAAATTATTCATCATGGAGAATAGAAATGAAAGGGTATTTGAAAGCAAAAGGAGCAGGTGTTTGGAAAGAAACCATTGGTGGATTAGTTCCCTTGAAGAATAAGTCAAAGTTTGCATCTCAAAAGGAAGAAAAGAATAATGATGCATTGTCTTTCAAGACCATTTTCAATGGAATCTCAACTTCTATCAAAGAAAGCATGGGACATTGTACTTCCTCCAAGGATCTATGGTTGAATCTAGAGAAGACATATCAAGAAAAAAAGGAAGACATTGTAGACAATTCCATAAAGAACAATGAAGGTAAAGAATCTCCAAAATCCTTTGATTGCAATAATTATAAGTGTGACGATGTTGAATGTTTCTCTACAAGTGAAGAAGAAAATATAGAAGTAGTTTGTGTAGAATCAGATGACAATTATCCTATAGATGAAGAGGAAGATTTGTTGAAGCTTAAAGACGAAGTTTTATTTGAATTAGATGATGTTAGTAGTGAAATAGGACATTACTCAATTGCTTTTGAGTATCTTGAAAAATACACCAAGGAACTCCTAGAAAAGTACCCAAGATATACCATGGCACTAAAGAAAATGCTCAAAGAACAAGAAGAAAGTAAAAGGACTCAATTAGAATAAAAATAAGAAGAGATCAAAAGACGAAAGAATGAAATAGAAGAAAAGAAGAAGGTAGATGATGAGCTTAGAAAAATTCTTGAAGTTAATGTCAATCTTAAGACCAAAATTGAAGAAGCCAAAAGAATAGAGGAACTATTGAAGAATCAAGTAAATGAAAGGGAAGAGTCATGCCATAAGTTGGAAGCTGAAGTTGTTGATCTTAGAAAGAAAGTAGAGAATTCAAACACTCACATCAAGTTCATGAAAAACTCAATAATCTTGGATGAGATCCGAGATAGACAAATATCTCCAAATGATAAATCAGGTCTTGGATACAACAAGGAATCTATACACCTTGAAGCTAGCACTTCTAAGAAGCATGAAGTAAGTCCTTCATTCTCAAAAGGTGGAAGTAAGCTTGCAAGTCAACCATCTACACAAAGCAAGGAAGACATCAAGAAACCATCTTTACACCTCAAAGCAAATTCAGAAGAGAGACACCTTCAAGATGGACACCAAAGCAAAGGTATGGAAATGTTTTTCATGGTCACTTCTACTCATGTAATGAATATGGTCACAAAGCTTTCGATTGCAGACATTATGCAATGAAATATAATGGAAGGTTTCATAACACCTTAAGGTGTTGGAGCTGTAATAAAGTGGGACACAATGCTACTCATTGTCACACCATGAGATGCTACAGTTGTAGTGGGTTTGGCCACAAATCCCAGGATTGCTTGAACACAAGAAGACAGTCCATTAGGAGTGCTTCATATAGCATGAAAAGAAGAAACAATGAATCTAGGAAGGAAGACAATTTAGAAAATATGGAAGCTTAGAGATCAAGTTATGAGAATTTGGGACACCTTCAAAAGTGGGTGAAGAAGACTGAACAACCAGAATATAATGGAATCCATGAGGCAAGCTCAAGCTTGATTTTTTCTGAAGAATATGCGGGCTCCTGTGGGAGAAGTCACATACATATGCAAGGTGACCTATAGAAAGGTAGTGTACATGTTGGCAACAGGCCGAAGGGGAAAGAAGAATGATCGTGGGAAAGAAAGCGTGCAGAAAACTAAAGTAACAACTGGAAAAATAACAACACACACACATGCAAGAAAGCATGCACAAAGGAAAGCGATAGATGGAGTAAGAACAACATGCGTATGGGAAAAAAACCTAATGTAAGAAGGGTTAGGGTTTTGGTAATATTCTAAAAAAGGATGAAGAGCCAGAAATGTATAAATATAGATACAAAAGTATCAGTTAAGGTTGTTATGTGATGTGATATTATGTTTTATGGGTTATTATTATTTTAGCTATATGAACCGATTTTGTAAGCTGCTGAGCAAAGAATATATGAGGGAAGGTAGATCAGAGGATTATACAGTAGGCTGTAGAGCCTGGTGCGATCTAGTTCACCTCACATAGATCTTACCCAGTTTGATGGAGAATTGTATTGCATGGCGCCAGGAATACATAACTACCATAATAAAAGATCCAAGAGACAAATCTTTGTGGATGTAGCCCAGGGGGGGTGAACCACGGTAATACTTGTGTAATATGTTGAATGTATGCATGTCTCTTATTTCTTTCAACAATTAATGGTTAAGCTTGATGAATGAGTTAATACATTGTTATGAATCTATTTATACTCTGCTTAAATTAAACTGTGGGATATACGTATGCGAATCCAAGGAATAAGTAGTTTCCCTTACATCTCATGGTATCTGGCCTTAATCAAGAAACCCCTATCCCCTACTCCATCCTAGGCTGTAAACACCTAAGTCTTATAGCCACCCATTTAAAGCTATCTCAGGTGAGACTGCACAACGCCTTCCGGGTGCTGTGTTGCCTTCTAGTTTACCAGGAGGGCCGATAGTTTTAGAGGCTTTGTTGGAACCCCAAATGACATGAACCCTAGGTCAATAAATCAGACAACCCGAGAAGGGAATCATGATACCCAACAAATGGTTCTGTTTCCATGTTAAGATGATCAAGAAAGGACTGAGTAGATGATATGGAATGAATAAGAACCGAAGGATCGAAACAAAAGAGAAATGAGCCGTTAGAAGGGGATGTTGAGACATTGGAACCCAATGAGAGAAGAAATAAAGGGTTGGTTGAGAACTAAAGAGCTATAGTTTTCACAGAAAGACAATAGAAACCCTAGGGTCACACCGTGTAAATACCTGGATAAATACATATTTACAGATTTACACAAAGTCTTTTTCTGTGATTTTCCGCATCTACTACAGGAATGGATCTTAAGGTTAAAGGATAATCACACGACTAACCATATTAGACAACTATATTGGACTCTAGTACAAATCCAACAACTACAGCAGGTGAACAACAAATTCACCTGTGCAGTCGACTTTTGGCTCAACAACATTGTGCCAGGCTTTACCACAGAATTTGTGGTAGACACAGAAAAGTCATACAGCGCAACCGAGCAAGAGTTCCTACGAGGACCCAGAGGAAGGTACATTCGATCACTGTATACTTCTATCAAGATATTTCTCTATAAGAAAGGTGTAATGAAAATGGAATCAGACAGTTGGACTTCCCTGCATGCATGGGGGAAGGGGGGAAGAACTAACAGTGAGAGGAGGAATGGAAAGAGGGTAGGAGAAAGAGAAGAAGGAGGAGGAACCCTTGGATCCAATCTTGATGGATGATGACTAGCTCAAGTGGATCTTTGCATCATCAGTAACAACGCGTAGCAGAGCACCCTACCAATATAAGGTAAATACCAAGAAGAAAGTCATATCTGAGAGGGAGGGATTGGCTAGCGATGAGGAAGAGGTAGAGGATCTCTGGGTTGTGGAGCAGATTGAGGCAATCCTATGCACTGCATATGAGAGGAAGAAAAGAGGCCCAATAATAGGAGGAGAAGACAACCATCCATTCAATGTTAATGTTAGTGTGGAACCCATAAACCCATGTGCGACCAATACACCAAAGAGAGCACCACCGTTTAGAAAACCAAAGTTCGGTGGAAGTTTGACATCAGGAAGTACATATACACAAAGGGCAACAACTAGAGGAGCCAGTTCAGGAAACCTTAGTAAAGTATCTACACCACGCAGAGGAGGGAGTAGCTCGGTATTTGTAATGGTAGGACACAATCCTACTATCAAATTACCAGAGCTCCGAGGGGAAGCGACAGAAGACCCTGAGAATCATCTATTCATTTGCGCAAATATCTGGGAAGAAAAGCATATCACTGATGAAGACACCAAACTCGCATAGCTAGCGATCATGCTAAGGGACTGCACACTAGACTGGTACATGAGTCTAGACACGAACAGTGTTCCCAGAATGACAAGGACACTGGATGACATTAAGAAACTATTGATCAATGAGTTCGAGAATCCGAGCTTAGAGGATCAATACATGAATGAGATGATCGAAATAAGATAGAAACTAGGAGAATCGATATGGGAGATTGATCAAAGATTCAAGCGATTAAAAGGAAAGTTAAAATACCTTATGAACGATATGCAACACCAACACCTGTTTGTCAACTCACTACTCCCACACTTAAAATAGCCATTACGATAATAGAAGTTTCAGACACAGGTAGAGGCTCTGCAGGAAACCTTTCAATTGGAAGAAAATCAGTACCAACAGATAGACCCGACTATCGAAGAACTGAAGGAGGATCTGAATAACTTAACATTTCATTTGAACCAGAATAATAACAAGGACAAACGAGAAGTCGTTTGGTGCATTACCTGCAGGACAGAAGGACACCATAAGAATGAATGCCCGACATTCACATAGTATATGGCGACAAGGATGCAAAACCCACTACCACAGGGAGGATTATGGTGTGAAATATGCAAGAAACTAGGTCATGACCCTTACCACTACATGATGATGTAGAAATAACAAACAATCCCAAAAAATCATATTTCACCTTTTGCAAGTCAGTCGGCCATGACGACAAATATTGTAGAACTATGGAGCTAATGCGGGAAAGAACATCAGACACATATAGGGTACAGGAAGAAATGATGGCTGGGCAGGCAACACCACAGTTCAATCAAGCCCCAACACCATACAACACTGTGCAACAGTAGTATAATACTGTGCCACAACCTTATAATAACGCGCAGCCACAGTACAACCCAGCATAGCCCTAGTACAATACCACATAGTATAATCAAGGACCATAGTATAACCCGCCGCGAGGTGACCGCGTAGCTTATAGAGGAGCAGGATGAGCCAGAGGAGGTTTTGGACATGGCAGAGGACCTGTCACATGTCACAATTTCCAACAACCAGGACATTATACATGGGAGTGTCCACGGCCACCAATGACTTGTATGTATTGTCGCGCATCGGACCATGATACAGAGGAATGTTCGATATTACTTGTAAAGATCTAGGAAAAAAAAATCAAAATAACGAGAATGTTCAGTGGATTTCAGCTGAATCAAGGGATGATGGATGAAACATCAATATAGTCACTCGAGGAGGAATAGAAACAAGAAATGACACAATTCGACATGAACCAGCGCAAAACCAATGGGTAAAGAAGAACACTAAATCCTTATTTCTATTGCAAGAATTTGACTTTGAGGTAATAGTTAAACCAGGAAAAATGAATGCAGGACCTGACCACCTATCGAGGGTCACAAATGGAGAGGAACCAACAAATTTAGAGGACAAATTTCCAGATGCATAGCTATTCTCAGTATAGATTGTTGACGATTACTTCGCAGAGATCATCTAGTACTTGAGCACAGGTACTGCACCACAAGAATATACCACTGCGTAGAAGAAGAACCTGCTAGTCCACGCAACTGACTATCAATTGATCGCAGGACATCTATACAAGATGGGCACAGATAACATCTTACGAAGATATGTACTAGACCATGAACGACCAACAATTTTAGCAGAAGCCCATGAGGGAATAGCAGGAGGACATTATGTAGGAAAAGATACCACGCAGAAGGTACTACACGCAAGATTATGGTGGTTAATGATCCACAGGGACTCAAAAGAATACTGTTAGCAATGTGAGGTCTGTCAAAGGGTACGCAAACCCAACAGAAGAGAAGAGATGCCACTACGACTGCAAGTGAAACTTCAGGCATTCGACAAATGGGCGATATAATTCGTGGGACCCATTAACCCACCAGCCAAAGAACAGGGGTGAGATATATTATCACCACAACATAATACCTAACAATATGGGTAGAAGCCACACTAGTAAAATATTGCAATGCAGAGATAGCTGCACACTTTCTGTTTGAATAGGTAATTACTAGATTTGGGTGCCCAAGAATTTTGATGAGCGACCAAGGAATGCACTTCATAAGCAACACCATCTGAGCGATGTTGAAAGAGTTTGAATTTCATCACCAAAAAAGCACACCGTATCATCCACAGGAAAATGGCACGGTAGAAGCCTTCAAAAAAATTCTAGAGAACGCCTTGACAAAGATATGTAACATTAATAGGGACGATTGGGACCTCAAGGTACCAGTAGTGTTATGGGTGTATAGAACCACATGCAAAAATTTGACTGGCCACACACCATTTAAACTAGTCTATGGTCAAGAGGTAGTAGTGCCCTTAGAATTTTTAATACCTAGCCTACGTGTAGCAGCCATTACACAAATGACAGAACGAGGAGAAGTACAAGAAAGATTGAATCAATTACTATCAATGGAGGAAGACCGAATCTTGGTAGGATTCCATCAACAAGTACAAAAAGCAAGAGACAAAGCTTGGAATGACCACCACATCAAGAGGAAGACGTTCAAGGAAGGAGATATAGTATTTCTCTACTACAGTAAAGCATTGTAGCACCCAGGAAAGCTGAGAATGCATTGGATAGGACAATATGAGGTAAAATTTGTCACAGATGCAGGAGATGTATAGTTAAGATATCTAGTAGGCGCAAACCTCAGAGGAATGATCAATGGGAGCTGACTAAAGCTGTACAAGGACAGTTGACCACCCACCACACAGTGAAAAAAAGAAAGAAAGATAAAAACAGTTGAAAACAATGCGCAACATGATGGACAAGCCATATATGAAACATGAAGCCAGCAAGGGAAAAGATAACGACTATACCGAAAAAGGAAACAAGTGGGAAAAGGAAAGTCGACAAAATCAAGCTGAAAGGACAGTAAGAAGCATAATTAAAAGCAAGGCAAGGATGGATGGGATGTCACATTAAACATGCCAACGGGAGATGACAGAGCAGGCATAATGGAAAGTACTCAACCTCCACGGATGCATTGAACCTACAGTTATGGTGGATTAATCACATGATGGAGGAAGCATCCTCGACAAGCTTCATGATGAGCCCATACAACACACGAGCATAGAAGCAATTAGTCTACTCGCGAAAGGAGAACAGGAAAAGAGAAACATCAGCGAGAACAAACAGAGTGAAACCACAAAGCTCACCGAAGCCATTCAAACTCCGCAAACGTTCGACAAACACCATTATGGCACCACCGAAGCTCGTATAACTAGGCCAGAAAACCAGATCAACCAGGGCTCAGACGAGGTCACAATGACCACTAGAAGAAAGTGAACAATAGCCACCAGAGGTCGTCGATATTGACAAAATCCCGTCGCAAGAGGAAATCCAAGTAGAATCCACACCCATATTAGAGGAGGTTTCGCAACCACAAATAGAGGCCATGGAACAGGATACACCAACAACAATGCATGAGCCTTAGAACAAAGAAGAAGAAACCCACTGGGAAACACCACCTGAAAATGCCGAAGTAGCCATAGTAGCTAACAAAAGTGCACAAAACCTGGAAGCAGAAGTGCAACCAAACGTTCCAAAAATACCCATCCTAGATTTTTCTTCTGCCGAGCCAATGAGTGAAATGGCCATGGATTGGGAAGAATGGATGGAAAAGGAGCAACCAGAAGCTGTTGGAACCTTGAGCCAACCATTGCAACAGGAAGACCGAATTCAGATACCGAGCTCACCTCGAAAGAAACCGGTTGCAGAGATTGTGCTACCTCGCATACCAGAGGGAGTATAGGTGGACCCACAACCATTAGGTCAAGTCAGGAAGCTTAAATATTCCGATCATGATGTAGCAGATGAAACCAAATATCCAGAGCTTGCACCATAGGTCTTTATGTAGAAAATAGTCGTCAACCAACTAAGAGACCCATCACTCAGCCACACTAGTGGGCCACTGGACTGGACATAATAGGAATTCTAGGGTTGCTGAAGATACCACACTTTGGCAGAGGCCAATATGTGATGGCATGTGTCAAGTAAATATTATAAGTTATGCATGGATGGGATATATGGCTGGACAAACCCATCCCCATAACTATCAAAATTATCACGCAGATAACAGGCCTACCCACCGGGGGTATGGATCCCACGCTGATTCTGGACGATAAGTCCAAGGACAAAACATTGGCAAAAGAGATGAAGAAGAAATATGGCACCTACTATCTCCTCAAATGACATAGTCAAATTTGTTAATTTTAGGTGATAGGAGGTCATTGAAAAATACTTTTCTAAATTTTTTAAGGTTCATTTTTGAGAGCCTTATGTCGGTAATAAAGTTTGAAAAACATTGGATTTGATTTTTATTTCAAAAAAGCCAAAAAATCAGGTTTCGATGGATAAGCGACTTCCCAAAAGGGCTTCTTAGCCACCGAAATCCCTAGCTTTTGGTAGCTTAAACCCAAAATTCGGGGCCATTTTAGCCACCGAAAGTGCAGAAAAGTCTGTTTTTACTATGCTAAGTCATCATTTTCAAATACTAATTGTGAGCGAATGGAGAATCATTTTGGGAAACGGTCGGAGGTTTGTGTTTTTAACATGTCATAAAACAATAACCTCTCTCATTTTTCCAAAATGTGTCATATATTGGGAGAATTGAATTCATCTTTGAGCCCTAATTTTCGGATCTCAGAATTTCCCTGTTTGACAAATGTTTTTGAAATGTAGATCCCGGGAAAATGAAAATGAATCTCAAAGAACCGAGAGAGGTTTTTTCTCAGAACAAACCAATATACCAAATCCTCTTCTAGTTTGTACACAATGGTTTTGGTTGGATATATATGGGTCAATATTTGAGCATCATATTTCCAGAAATTTTTGTCTTTTCCAGCCACCTCACAAATTCGAATTTGAGATAGGAGAAGAGGTAATTAGATCCATCTTTTGAGGATATGAAACTTCTTGTAAAGGCTATAAATCCTATCCATTTTATATACTAAAGGGTTCAACTTTGGAGACTCTTTCAAACTTTGTACTCAAGCTTTTGATTTTCATATTAAGTAATACAAGCTTCTTTTTCCATTACTTGTTCAGATTCCCATATTCTTATCTAGTCTATACTTGCACTTGAATGTTATATTCATGTTATTCACGTTTGTCTAATGCCTGATAGCTGTCATCCTGTCTTTGCATTGATGAGTTAGAATTTCAAGTATTATTTACTTATTGTAATCGACCATTCATATATGTTTATTGTATGATTCTGCTAGTATAGTAAGGATTCTCCACACATTCACTTATTTACAAACTCTTTGAACAGTAGTAGTTGAAATCCTTGTCAAGCTAAGTGTGTTTATGCATGTCTTGAGTGAGTGAGGTTTTATTTAGTCGCCCGACTTGATCCATTTGAGTGAATCATTGAGATATTAGTTAAGTTACTAGGCATCTATGAGATACAACCTAAGAGAGTTTCCTCGAGTGATAACAAATTGGTGCCGCTACCGGAGAGAGGAGATTGAAGCTCAACTTCCTTGGGAGACGACAAGATCCAAATTTGATGATAGACAAAGTATGGACATATTTTCGGTTGTAATCATCTATCTGGCGACTCCATTATTCTAAAATCTGTTGGCGACTCCACTGGTATGAAATGAACAAGATCTTATCAAAGAGGTATGCTTTCTGTGATTTTTCAAAGATTGTTGCTTTCCCTAATCCAGTGCCTAATAGAGATGAATGGGAACATAGTATTTCCGTATTTCCATATTTCGAGGAGAAGAGTGGGAAGTGTCAGCTGAACATTTGCTAGATTTTCATGATTTCATTCATCGATTGCAAATTGTGCATGAGGATGTTCAGATCAAGATCTTCGGGTTTTCATTAGAGGGGATTGCTTGTGATTGGTACCAGTCACTCCCTATTGCCAGTATTATCTCTTTGGCAGATTTTCATGATGCCTTTCATTTGTTTTGCAAATAAATATTTTCAATTGATCTTCTATATCTCAAATGTTGTCATGAATTTCATTTATTGATTAAAGATTCAGATAACCATGAAGAGTATGCTGTTATAGAGGATACCTCTCATTGTGACTGAGACATCGATGATATTCACGATGGTATCCATAGTATAGATGATTTTGACATTGTACCAAATGCATCTACTTTCTTAAACTGTCATGAAGATCAGTTTGTCCCATTTGAAAACTTGAAAAATGATAAACAAATTTCTATATTAGTATGTGACGGATTTGAATTTGCAGCAGATACTAAGGGAAACCCTCAATCTTCTGATTTGCAGACAAAGGAAGATTGCAACAGATATGAGGAGGAAGATGATGAATTGAAAATTCTAGATGAGCAGTTCATCATGCATTCTTATCCAACAAAGATCAAACAGTTTGTATTCAACAGTGAGATTGGTGAAGGAAAATTACAACAACATAGAGAGGTATTCTTTAATGGTTTTAATGACCATATTAAAAACTATTTGGAATCCATGGTCAACACAAATGTTAAAATATTTATGTTAGATGAATGTTGGCTTTACCATCTGTTCAAACCGTTTTTCTGTTGGCTATACATTCCATTATTTTTCGGGTCAAGATCAAGAACAGGTTCAGTAAATCAATTTCTGATATGGCTTCATTGGAAGCATGAGTTTACTTGATTAAGCATCAGAACAATGGTTAGAGTAGAAGTAGATAAATAATCTCTTCATCTAGGAAAGTAGACTCTTTCAGTTATTTATTGTTGAATAAGTAGAGCAGGCTACCAAACCAAATTCTGAACGTTGAGCCAACACCAATATTTTTACATATCTCATTGATTCTACATATCAAGCTGTTGACGAGCGAAACAGTCCATCTGTCAACTGGAAGAGTGGGACCGGTCCGGGGTTGTCTAAATAACCCAAGCCGTTTGGTATGAACCACCCTGACGAGTTTAACGGCTCCGTTGGCCGCTCTGAGGTCTCGTAAGGAAACCAAAGAGAAAGTGATC
>JZKD02S0837723.1:320965-365076 GCA_000966675.3 Picea glauca
ATCACTCTACAGTCGTCACACAGGGTTTTGACAGAGTCATCAAACGAGACATTTAATTATAGACACAAATCAAAAGATTTGATACAATCCACTCATTCCTGTAATCGAATCAAACATTTGCTATCATTAGAATACAACTCACATCGTAACAATTGTTATCCATTCGAAATTTGATTTTGAAACAAATCACATATGAATCAGTCTTAACATAGAAATTATAATTAGCACAGTCAACCAATTTACTCATCGTATCGCACAAGATATAATCAAATCGAACAGAGATACCATTTGTGTTCCAAGAATAGAAAGTATATCAAATAACAAAACATTCAAACTCGATTATAGTGAATCAAACCAAATCTAATCACAACCAATCCAGAAATTGATGAAACTTATGCATGACAGAGCAAGTCAAAAGTATAAACGGAGCTTATGATGACACTGTATAAAAGAGGGGAAATTATACCATTACAGCTGTCGAAGCTATGTCAATCTTGAATTAACCACTGCAGTAGCAGATTCAACGTTTTTAAACGAGATTGATTTGTCTAGAAGCACAATGCGACAATGATTTGTCATGATACCGCAAGGGGTGTAGGCAGCTTTTTGAGAGCAATCAAAAAAATGGGTTGGCTGCCCACACAAGCCTAGCTCACCAAGCCATGATGCAAACCATCATCACAACTCAATACATCAAAATGCTAATACACTAAGCTACGAGTTAAGTCGCATATTGATACACCATCTAGTGTAAGTGCCAGGTTACAGGAGATTTTTCCATAGACAGAAGAAGATAGCAGTTCTGCATATTTTCTGAGTGTTGAGCCAGCAAGAAGGAAAGTATTGTATTATAATGACAGGAAAAACAATTTTGATTTTCCATATATGCCCGTTATAAACCTTTTTTGAAAGAAATGGAGATCAAGGTCATTGTCAATACCTGCAAATGGATTCAGGTACCAGGATTGATAGTCTCATGCAAAGAAACCAAATGTCATTCCAATGATGTTAATGTTTTAATGTTGAAACTCCAGTGCCTGCTTCTGTAAAAGATGATATAGTAAGTCTTGGGCGTCCTATGTTACCACCAATTGTTGTACGACCCAAACAAGTTCCTTGTGGAGTTGTGGTATCGAAGTGTTATAAAACTAGAATTGCTCATCTTGAACAAAACCAACTTTCATATGCCATGTCCTGTCTGGATAAAAATTTCTTAGCATTGGCAAAAGATCAATCCTTAGGAGTTGACATTAAAGCTCAAGCGTCAATTTGTGCACAGTACAATATTGTTGTTTTTCTACTTCAGGAAATTACTCGACTACAGTAGATGCAAAGGCCTAGTGCTGTCAGTACAAAGGAAGAAATGGCTATATTTTCTTGCCATCTTGGCTCTTTGCCTCTTCTTGCAACTGAAAATACTATAGTTAGTCGAACAGATGAATGTGCCAGCAAGTCCTAAGTTGTGATGATAGTTCTATATCCAATGTGGAATTTTTGGCTCCTAATCCAGCTGCCAATTGCATCATAGGCCAGGTCTTCAATGTTGATTAAGATTTGGTAAGTTTCATATAAAGGCATTGAAGGAAACAGAATTGGGAGCATAGTTGCAGAATCAAGATGTATAGTAAAAGGGGAATTGTATTCTTCAAATGGAAAAAATGAACAAAGTTCAAGTGCTCAGTATGAGGTGTTATATGTTCTAAACATAATGACTATGTTGTCTTTGTCACAAGCAAATTCTTTGCTAATCCCAAAAGTTTTGTTGATGAATACCTTGCTATTATGCAGAAAGAATTGGAAATAACATAAGTTAAAGTCATGATTGTGTAAAGATGGTTGTTTCAGAGGTGTTACATCAGTTGAAACAAGAATTGGTCAATGTTGAACTCAACCCAAAATAATTTTGAAGAATTCATGTAAAATTGCCTTCTATAGGAAGTTGGCAGCACACAACACACTTTTATAGTGTGTTGTGCTTCCAACAGGGTAGTTTCCTGTTTTTAAGGAGAAAAGTCAAACAAAACTCTTATTCAGTGGAAGAAGGAACATAAAAACATCCATATGTCAATTTGGGTTCTAGAAGTGTTCATTATCATCCAAGAAGGCTGCCGAAGGTGTCGAAGATCTAGATAGAGACATATATTCATTCCTAGATATTCATTCCCTAATAAATAGGATCTAGATCCTAGGTTTTTGGGACGATGATGGACAATAAGAAGCTGGGAGAGAATGTAGTTTTCAATTTTGAAGACAGTTTCAAAACAAAGCTTTTGGTGGCTTAGGGAGGCTTTCATAGCTGACCTTTGTCACCGAAAGCAAAGCTTTCGGTGGCTTACAGGCATGGAGTTTGGCTATCCTAGCCACCGAAAGCACAGAACAAGGAAAAAAGCTACCATTTTTGCACAAATCCAAGATTTTCTGATCCAGATGCCTCGAAGATGGTTTATAATGATATATAATAATTAAGGCATCATTTTTGGGTTTCTGTTCGAGTTTAAAAGGTGTCATCAAGAGGAGAATATTAAATTTGCGGCCTTATTTCGGCAAAAAACTGTCTTTTGGGTGAAGGTGGCAATTTCAAATTCCCTATCAATCTCTAAGGATCTATTGGAGCTGTCGAAGATTTTGAAGGACATGAAGATAATTAATATAAGGAGTTGACCTAGTAAGTACGATCTTTTCCTATTCTCTTGGACCTATTTTTGACTTTCCATTTTAAGTAAATTTGATCCAGTTTTCCAATATCTAGATATATTTTGTAAAGGCTACAGGCAAGTTACAGGTTTGCAGGGGAACAGTTCTAAAGGATAAAGGACTCCATAGCCCAAGGCTAAGGGCACAAGGTCTGCTAGGTTCTTGGAAACCTCACAGGGAGATCTTCAACCGTAAATGCCAGATCACTCCATGTCCAATGCTAAAGGCGACTAAAACTACTGGGTTCTCGGAAACCTCGCAGGGAGGTCTCCATCCTAGTTGGAGCCAGATGTTATCTCCTCAAATGACATAGTCAAATTTGTTAATTTTAGGTGATATGAGGTCATTGAAAAATACTTTTCTAAATTTTTTAAGGTTCATTTTTTAGAGCCTTATGTTTGTAATAAAGTTTGAAAAACATTGGATTTGATTTTTATTTAAAAAAATCCAAAACTCAGGTTTCGGTGGCTAAGCCCCTTCCCAAAAGGGCTTCTAAGCCACCAAAATTCCTAGCTTTTTGCAGCTTAAACCCGAAATTCAGGGCCATTTTAGCCACCGAAAGTGCAGAAAAGTCTATTTTTACTACGCTGAGTCATCATTTTCAAATGATGATTCTGAGCGAATGGAGAATCATTTTTAGAAACGTTCGAATGTTTTTGTTGCTAACATGTCAAAGAACAATAACCGCTCTCATTTTTCCAGCAGGTGTCACATATTGGGAGAATCGAATTCATCTCTAAGCCCTAATTTTTGGATCTCAAAATTTCCCTGTTTGACACATGTTTTTGAAATGTAGATACCGGGAAAATGAAAACGAATCTCGAAGAAATGAGAGAGGTTTTTTCTCAAAACAAACCAATATGCAAAAGACTCTTCTAGTTTGTACACAGTGGTTTTGGTTGGAGATATATGGGCCAGTCTTTGAGCAACATATTTCCATAAATTTCTATCTTTTCCAGCCACCTCACAAATTCGAATTTGAGATAGGATAAGAGGTTATCAGATCCATCTTTTGTGGATTTGAAACTGCTTGTAAGGGATATAAAGCTCATCGATTTTATATACTAAAGGGTTCGACTTTGGAGACTCTTTCAAACTTTGTACTCAAGCTTCTCATTTTCATATTAAGTAATACAAGCTTCTTTTGCCATTACTTGTTCATATTCCCATCTTCTTATCTAGTCTGTACTTGAACTCAAATGTTATATTCATGTCATTCAGATTTTTCTAATGCTTGATAGCTGTCATCCTGCCTTTGCATTGATGAGTTAGAATTTCAAGTATTATTTACTTATTGTAATCAACCATTCATATATGTTTATTGTATGATTCTGCTGGTATAGTAAGGATTCTCTACACATCCACTTATTTACAAACACTCTGAACAGTAGTAGTTGAAAGCCTTGTCAAGCTAAGTGTGTTTATGCATGTCTTGAGTGAGTGAGGTTTGATTTAGTCATTCGACTTGATCCATTTGAGTGAATCATTGAGATATTAGTTAATTTACCAGGCATCTCTGAGATACAACCTAAGAGAGTTTTCTGGAGTGATAACAAATTGGTGTCACTACCAGGGAGAGGTGATTGAAGCTCAACTTCCTTGGGAGACGACAAGATCCAGATTTTATTATAGACAAAGTATGGACACATTTTCGGTTGTAATCATCTATCTGGAGACTCCATGAAGGATAGATTCAGTGGCGACTCCATTGTTTTTAAATCTGTTGGCGACTCCACTGGTATGAAATGAACAAGATCTTATCAAAGAGGTATGATTTCTGTGATTTTTCAAAGATTGTTGGTTTCCCTAATCCAGTGCCTAATAGAGATGAATGGGAACATAGTATTCCAATATTTCGAGGAGAAGAGTGGGAAGTGTCAGCTGAATATTTGTTGGATTTTCATGATTTCATTCATCGATTGCAAATTGTGCATGAGGATGTTTAGATCAAGCTCTTTGGGTTTTCATTAGAGGGGATTGCTCATGATTGGTACCGATCACTCCCTATTGCTAGTATTAGCTCTTTGGTAGATTTTCATGCTTCCTTTCATTTGTTTTGCAAAGAAATATTTTCAATTGATCTTCTATATCTCGAATGATGTCATGAATTTGATTTATTAACTAAAGATTCAGATAGCCATGAAGAGTATGCTATTATAGGGGATACCTCTCATTGTGACTGAGACATCAATGATATTCATGATGGTAGCCATAGTATAGATTCTTTTGACATTGTACCAAATGCATCTTCTTTCTTAAATTCTCATGAAGATCAGATTGTCCCATTTGAAAACTTGAAAAATGATAAACAAATTTCTATATTAGTAATTGACAGATTTGAATCTGCAGCAGATACTAAGGGAAACCCTCAGTATTATGATTTGCAGACAAAGGAATATTGCAACATATATGAGGAGGAATATGATGAGTTGAAACTTCCAGATGAGCAGTTCATCATGCTTTCTTCTCCAACAAAGATCAAGCAGTTTGTATTCAACAGTGAGATCGGTGAAGGAAAATTATAGCAACATAGAGATGCATTATTTAATGGTTTTAATGACCCTATTGAAAACTATTTGGAATCCATGGGCAACACAAATGTTAAAATATTTATGTTAGATGAAAGCTGGTTTTACCATATGTTCAAACCATTTTTCTGTTGGCTATACATTCCATTATTTTTTGGGTCAAGATCAAGAACAGGTTCAGTAAATCAATTTCTGATATGGCTTCATTGGAAGCATGAGTTTACTTGATTAAGCATCAGTACAGTGATTAGATTAGAAGTATATAAATAAGCTCTTCATATGAGCAAGTAGACTCTTTCAGTTATTGATTGTTGAATAAGCAGAGCACGATACCAAACCAAATTCTGAACATTGAGCCAACACCAACATTTTTACATATCTCATTGATTCTACATAAGCCTTGATGCAAGCCATCATCACAACACAATACATCAAAAGCATAATGCACTAAGATACAAGTTAGGTCACATATTGATACACCATCCAGTGTAAGTGCCAGGTTACAGGAGATTTTTCCAGAGAAAGAAGAAGATATTAGTTCTGCACATTTTCTTAGTGTCAAGCCAACAAGACGAAAAGTATTGTATTATAATGACAGACAAAACAATTTTGATTTTCCATATCTTCCTATTATAAACCTTTTTTGAAATAAATGGAGATCAAGGTCATTGTCAATACCTGCAAATGGATTCAGGTACTAGGATTGATAATCTCATGCAAATAAACCAAATGTCAGTCCAATGATGTTAATGTTTTAATGCTGAAACTCCAGTGCCTGCTTCTGTAAGAGATGATACTGTAAGTCTTGGGAGTCCTATCTTACCACCAATTGTTGTACAACCCAAACATGTTCCTTATGGAGTTGTGGCATCAAAGTGTTATAAAACTGGAATTGTTCATCTTGAACAAAACCAACTTTCATATGCCATGTCCTGTCTGGATAAGAATTTCTTAGCATTGGCAAAAGATAAATCCTTAGGAGTTGACATTAAAGCTCAAGCGTCAATTTGTGCACAGTACACAAGATTGTTGTTTTGCTACTTCAGGAAATTACTCGACTACAGTAGATGCAAAGGCCTAGTTCTGTCAGTACAAAGGAAGAAATGGCTATATTTTCTTTCCATCTTGGCTCTTTGCCTCTTCTTACAATTGGAAATACTATAGTTATTCAAAAAGATGAATGTGACAGCAAGTCCTCAGTTGTGATGATAGTTCTATATCCAATGTGGAATTCTTGGCTCCTAATCCAGCTGCTAATTGCATCATAGGCCAGGTCTTCAATGTTGATTAAGATTTGGTAAGTTTCATATAAAGGCATTGAAGGAAATAGAATTGGGAGCATAGTTGTAGAATCAAGATGTATAGTAAAAGGGGAATTGTATTCTTCAAATGGAAAAAATGAACAAAGTTCAAGTGCTCAGTATGAGGTGTTATATGTTCTAAACATAATGACTATGTTGTCTTTGTCACAAGAAAATTCTTTGCTGATCCCAAAAGTTTTGTTGATGAATACCTTACTATTGTGCAGAAAGAGTTGGAAATAACATAAGTTAAAGTCATGATTGTGTAAAGATGGTTATTTTAGAGGTGTTACATCAGTTGAAACAAGAATTGGTTAGTTTTCAACTGAACCCAAAATAATTTTGATTAATTCATGTAAAATTTCCTTCTATAGGAAGTTGGTAGCACACAACGCACTTTTACAGTGTGTTGCACTGCCAACAGGGCAGTTTCTTGATTTTAAGCATAAAATTCAAACAAAACTCTTATTCAGTTGAAGAAGGAACAAAACAACATCCATATGTCAATTTGTGTTCTAGAAGTGTTCATTATCATCCAAGAAGGTTGTTGAAGGTGTTGAATACCTAGATAGAGACATATATTCATTCCTATATATTCATTCCCTAATAAATAGGATCTAGATTCTAGGTTTTTGGGATGATGATGAACAGTAAGAAGTTGGGAGAGAATGTAGTTTTGCAATTTTGAAGACTGTTTCAAAACAGAGCTTTCAGTGGCTTAGATAGGCTTTCATAGCCGACCTTAGACACCGAAAGCAAAGCTTTTAGTGGCTTACAAGCATGGAGTTTGTCTCTTCTAGCCACCGAAAGCACAGAACAAGGCAGAAAGCTACCATTTTTACACAGATCCAAGATTTTCTGATCCAGATACCTCGAAGATGGATTATAATGATAGATAATAATTAAGGCATCATTTTTGGGTTTCTGTTACATTTTAAAAGGTGCCAATAAGAGGAGAATATTAAATTTGCGGCCTTATTTTGGCAAAAACTGTCTTTTGGGCGAAGGTGGCAATTTGGAATTCTCTATCAGTCTCTAAGGATCTATTGTAGCTATCGAAGATTTTGAAGGACATGAAGATAATTAAGATAAGGAGTTGACCTAGTAAATATGATCTTTTCCTATTCTTTTGGAACTATTTTTGACTTTCCATTTTAAGTAAATTTGATCTAGTTTTCCAGGATCTAGATATATTTTGTAAAGGCTACAAGCAAATTACAGGTTTGCAGGGGAACGGTTCTAAAGTCCAAAGGACTCCATAGACCAAGGCTAAAGGCATAAGGCCTGCTAGGTTCTTGGAAACCTCACAGGGAGATCTTCAACCATAAATGCCAGGTCACTCGATGCCCAATGCTAAAGGTGACTGGAACTGCTAGGTTCTAAACCTCGCAGGGAGGTCTCCATCTCAGTTGGTGCCAGTTGTTGTCTCCTCAAAGGGCATAATCAAATTTGTTAATTTTAGGTGATAGGAGGTCATTGAAAAATACTTTTCTAAATTTTTTAAGGTTCATTTTTGAGAGCCTTATGTCTGTAATAAAGTTTGAAAAACATTGGATTTGATTTTTATTTCAAAAAAGCCAAAACTCAGGTTTTGGTGGCTAAGCGCCTTCCCAAAAGGGCTTCTAAGCCACCAAAATCCCTAGCTTTCGGCAGCTTAAACCCGAAATTCGGGGCCATTTTAGCCACCGAAAGTGCAGAAAAGTTTGTTTTTACTGCACTAAGTCATCATTTTCAAATGATGATTCTGAGAGAATGTAGAATCATTTTGAGAAACGGTCATAGGTTTTTGTTTCTAACATGTGAAAGAAAAATAACCACTCTCATTTTTCCAACAGGTGTCATATATTGGGAGAATTGAATTCATCTTTGAGCCCTAATTTTTCGGATCTCAGAATTTCCCTGTTTGACACATGTTTTTGAAATGTAGATACCGGGAAAATGAAAATGAATCTCAAAGAAACGAGAGAGGTTTTTTCTCAGAAGAAACCAATATAAAAAATCCTCTTCTAGTTTGTACACAGTGGTTTTGGTTGGAGATATATGGGTCAATATTTGAGCAGCATATTTCCAAAAAATTTTGTCTTTTCTAGCCACCTCACAAATTCAAATTTGAGATAGGAGAAGAGGTTATTAGATCCATCTTTTGAGGATCTGAAACTGCTTGTAAAGGCTATAAAGCTTATCCATTTTATAGACTAAAGGGTTCGACTTTGGAGACTCTTTCAAACTTTGTACTCAAGCTTCTCATTTTCATATTAAGTAATACAAGCTTCTTTTTCCATTACTTGTTCAGATTCCCATCTTCTTATCTAGTCTGTACTTGCACTTGAATGTTATATTCATTGAATTCATGTTTGTCTAATGCTTGATAGCTGTCATCCCGTCTATGCATTGATGAGTTAGAATTTCAAGTATTATTTACTTATTGTAATCAACCATTCATATATGTTTATTGTATGATTCTGCTGGTATAGTAAGGATTCTCCACACATCCACTTATTTACAAACTCTCTGAATAGTAGTAGTTGAAAGCCTTGTCAAGCTAAGTGTGTTTATGCATGTCTTGAGTGAGTGAGGTTTGATTTAGTTATCCGACTTGATCCATTTGAGTGAATCATTGAGATATTAGTTAAGTTATCAAGCATCTCTGAGATACAACCTAAGAGAGTTTTCTGGAGTGATAACAAATTGGCACCGCTGCTGGGGAGAGGAGATTGAAGCTTAGCTTCCTTGGGAGACGACGATATCCAACTTTGATGATAGACAAAGTCTAGACATATTTTTGGTTGTAATCATCTATCTCGTGACTCCATGAAGGACAGATTTAGTGGTGATTCCATTGTTCTTAAATCTATTGGTGACTCCACTGGTATGAAATAAACAAGATATTATCAAAGAGGTATGATTTTTGTGATTTTTCAAAGATTGTTGGTTTCCCTAATCCAGTGCCTAATAGAGATGAATGGGAACATAATATTCCCATATTTCGAGGAGAAGAGTGGGAAGTGTTAGTTGAATATTTGTTGGATTTTCATGATTTCATTCATTGATTGCAAATTGTGCATGATGATGTTCAGATCAAGCTCTTCGAGTTTTCATTAGAGGGGATTGCTCATGATTGGTACCGGTCACTCCCTATTGCTAGTCTTATCTCTTTGGCATATTTTCATGCTGCCTTTCATTTGTTTTGCAAAGAAATATTTCCAGTTGATCTTCTATATCTTGAATGTTGTCATGAATTTCATTTATTGACTAAAGATTCAGATAGCCATGAAGAGTATGTTGTTATAGGGGATACCTCTCATTGTTATGAAGATCAGATTGTCCCATTTGAAAACTTGAAAAATGATAAATAGATTTCTATATTAGTATGTGACAGATTTGAATTTGCAGCAGATACTAAGGGTAGCCCTCAATCTTCTGATTTGCAGACAAAGGAATATTGCAGCAGATATGAGGAGGAAGATGATGTGTTGAAACTTCCAGATGTGCAGTTCATCATGCTTTCTTCTCCAACAAAGATCAAGTAGTTTGTATTCAGCAGTGAGATCAGTAAAGGAAAATTACAACATCATAGAGAGGTATTCTTTAATGGTTTTAATGACCCTATTGCAAACTATTTGGAATCCATGGGAAGCACAGATGTTAAAATATTTATGTTATATGAAATCTGGCTTTACCATATGTTCAAACCGTTTTTCTGTTGGCTATACATTCCATTATTTTTCGGGTCAAGATCAAGAACAAGTTCAGTAAATCAATTTATGATATGGCTTCATTGGAAGCATGAGTTTACTTGATTAAGCATCAGTACAGTGGTTAGAGTAGAAGTAGATAAATAAGTTCTTCATCTGAGAAAGTAGACTCTTTCAGTTATTTATTGTTGAATAAGCAGAGCAGGCTACCAAACGAAATTCTGAACATTGAGCCAACACTAATATTTTTACATATCTCATTGATTCTACATATCAAGCCTAGCGCACCAAGTCATGATGCAAGCCATCATCACAATGAAATACATCAAAAGCATAATGCACTAAGATACGAGTTAAGTCACATATTGATACACCATCCAGTGTAAGTGCCAAGTTAAAGGAGATTTTTCCAGAGATAGAAGCAGATATCAATTCTGCACATTTTCTAAGTGTCGAGCCAAGAAGAAGGAAAGTATTGTATTATAGTGACAGGAAAAACAATTTTGGTTTTCCATATCTACATGTTATAAACCTTTTTTGAAATAAATGGAGATCAAGGTCATTGTCAATACTTGCAAATGGATTCAGGTACTAGGATTGATAGTCTCATGCAAATAAACCAAATGTCAGTCCAATGATGTTAATGTTTTAATGCTGAAACTCCAGTGCCTGCTTTTGTAAGAGATGATATTGTAAGTCTTGGGCATCCTATCTTACCACCAATTGTTGTACAACCCAAACAGGTTCCTTATGGAGTTTTGGCATCAAAGTGTTATAAAACTGGAATTGTTCATCTTGAACAAAACCAACTTTCAGATGCCATGTCCTATCTGGATAAGAATTTCTTAGCATTGGCAAAAGATAAATCCTTAGGAGTTGACATTAAAGCTCAAGCGTCAATTTGTGCGCAGTACAAGATTGTTGTTTTTCTACTTCAGGAAATTACTCGACTACAGTAGATGCAAAGGCCTAGTGTTGTCAGTACAAAGGAAGAAATGACTATATTTTCTTGCCACCTTGGCTCTTTACCTCTTCTTACAATTGGAAATACTATAGTTAGTTGAACAGATGAATGTGACAACAAGTCCTCAGTTGTGATGATAGTTCTATATCCAATGTGGAATTCTTGGCTCCTAATCCAACTGCCAATTGCATCATAGGCCAGGTCTTCAATGCTGATTAAGATTTGGTAAGTTTCATATAAAGGCATTGAAGGAAACAAAATTGGGAGCATAGTTGTAGATTCAAGATGTATAGTAAAAGGGGAATTGTATTCTTCAAATGGAAAAAATGAACAAAGTTCAAGTGCTCAGTATGAGGTGTTATATGTTCTAAACATAATGACTATGTTGTCTTTGTCACAAGCAAATTCTTTGCTGATCCCAAAAGTTTCGTTGATGGATACCTTGCTATTGTGCAAAAAGAGTTGGAAATAACATAAGTTAAAGTCGTGATTGTGTAAAGATGGTTGTTTCAGAGGTGTTACATCAGTTAAAACAAGAATTGGCCAGTGTTTAACTCAGCCCAAAATAATTTTGATGAATTCATGTAAAATTTCCTTCTATAGGAAGTTGGCAACACACAACACACTTTTATAGTGTGTTGCGTTGCCAACAGGGCAGTTTCCTATTTTTAAGCAGAAAAGTCAAACAAAACTCTCATTCGGTTGAAGAAGGAACATAACAACATCCATATATCAATTTGGTTTCTAGAAGTGTTCATTATCATCCAAGAAGGCTGTTGAAGGTGTCGAAGACATAGATAGAGACATACATTCATTCCTAGATATTCATTCCCTAATAAATAGGATCTAGATCCTAGGTTTTTGGGATGATGATGAATAGTAAGAAGCTGGGAGAGAATGCAGTTTTGCAATTTTGAAGAATGTTTCAAAACATATCTTTCGGTGGCTTAGATAGGATTTCATAGCTGACCTTAGCCACAGAAAGCAAAGCTTTCGGTGGCTTACAGGCATGGAGTTTGGCTCTCCTAGCCACCGAAAGCACAGAACAAGGAAGAAAGCTACCATTTTTGCACAGATGCAAGATTTTCTGATCCAGATGCCTCGAAGATGGATTATAATGATAGATAATAATTAAAGGCATCATTTTTGGGTTTCTGTTCCAGTTTAAAAGGTGCTAGCAAGAGGAGAATATCAAATTTGCGGCCTTATTTCAGCAAAAAAATTGTCGTTTGGGCAAAGGTGGCAATTTCAAATTCTCTATCAGTCTCTAAGGATCTATTGCAGCTGTCAAAGATTTTGAAGGAAAAGAAGATAATTAAGATAAGGAGTTGACCTAGTAAATAAGATATTTTCCTATTCTCTTGGAACTATTTTTAAATTTCCATTTTAAGTAAATTTGATCCATTTTTCTAGTATCTAGATATATTTTGTAAAGGCTACAGGCAAGTTACAGGTTTGCAGGGGAACAATTCTAAAGGCCAAAGGACTTGATAGCCCAAGGCTAAAGGCACAAGGTATGCTAGGTTCTTGGAAACCTCACAGGGAGATTTTCAATCGTAAATGGCAGATCACTCCATGCCCAATGTTAAAGGCGATTGGAAATACTAGGTTCTTGGAAACCTCGCAAGGAGGTCTCCATCCCAGGTTGAGCCAGATGTTATCTCCTCAAATGACATAGTCAAATTTGTTAATTTTAGGTGATAGGATGATCCGTCAGGATTTTTCGAAATGACTATGGTTGAGTTATTATTTGCATGTATTGATTAACCATTGGGAAACTTAATGAAAGAGCGAGAAAAAGCAAATGAATTATACAACTATTAACATAATTGCAAATCTGAAATGCAATGAAAACAACAAACCATAATGCACAAGTTTGATAATGGAGTTCGGCAACTTTGCCTACGTCTCCGGGCCTTTTCTCTGTGAGGGAGGCTTCTTGATTTCTGTTCAAAAGCTTATTGGTACATCTTTACAATTGCCGATATGCCTTCTAGACTGATCTGGTCATGTTCGCCATGATCTCTAGAATCTTGCAAAACTTACGGCACCTGAAACGGATGTCCCGAGCTCTCAGAAATCGTCCGACAACATCTCTACCTCAACAGCTTCCTTGCCTCAAATTGGCCTTGACTTGGCTTTGCCTCAACATCTCTGCTCTCCAAAACCATCAAAAAGCTTCCAAAGCATGACCAAATGGCCTCAACATGGCCTTGGTTAAATAGTTGGGAAAGTTGGTTTCAATCTCCAACTTCCTCCCAAGAATTAGGCTCTAAAAATGTCTAATAACCCCCAATTACATTAAAAATGGGTTAAATTACATTTAATTAGTCAAAAGTGGTTAAAAACCCACTTTGTAACCATATAGTTGGTTAAATATGGGCTAGGCACCTAATGGCTGGGCGCGCGCCCCCTTAGGCGGTCACATGAGTTACCATGTGGCCACGCGCTATAGCGCGGGCCACCCCTAGCTCTTGGTTGGTCACATGTGGTATTTGCCCGAAACCGTGGGCTAACTGTTAACGGTTATAACCGTTAGTTATAATTGAAACTGCACCATAACATAAACAATAACCAACTCCCGGTCATGTGCACATAACTCACGCGACCGTAGTTTTGGGCTACAATATAACACTCCCGCGCACAATTTATGGTTAAATGTTCAACCATATTTAAACCGCGTCGCGCCGACGGTCACATATAATAAAACCACGGGTCGGGGCCAAGCCCCGGCCYGACCCCCCTTCTCGTTAAAACAATATACAAACTTAACTATAGTTTATTCCGTTTACATAACAAGAAACAAGCGGTGGTCCGGTGGTTCGTTGGTGCTTGCGAAGGCGTTGCGGTCGGCGAGGTCCGGGGTTCGAATCCCCCGGGCCACAAAAACTTTTGCCTTAGCTGTTATTGGCTAAACCCGGGGTGCCACGTGGCAGCTCGTGATTGGGCTACGTGGCACCCTTACACCCAATCGATGCATGCCACGTGTCGGCCGATGATTCGTTCACGCCATCCAACCAGGAGATGCCACGTGTCCATCGCTGACTCGCCCACGTCACTGCCACGCGTCGCCGCCACGTCACTTGTCGTACTATGCTGACGTCATCCGCCATGTACGCTGCTGAAATCATCCTATGCCACGTGTCACCCTTCCAGTGGTGACATGTGTCACCTCGGGATTGGTCCAACCGTACGCCCAAAATGCCAAAACTGCCTGACACGTGTCGCCTTCCTGTGCTGCCACGTGTCCTGTACGGAACCTGCCACATCATCGTACGGACCTGCCACGTGTCGTCCCCTGGTGCTGCCATGTCACCTGTATGGACCTACCACGTGTCATCGTACGGACCTGACACGTGTCCTTACGGACTGTACGAAAAGGTACAGTCAGCATCCCAAAATTTTCCCTGTTTGGCTCGGCGGACAGAACGCGATATCTTCTTCATACGGACTCCATTTGCGATAACAATTATACCACCAAAATCAGGAAGACGAGCCGAACGCAATGGTGTTGGTTTCGTCGAATTATAGGAACTTTAATTTTTGAGCATTTTTCATGCCCTGACAGCCTTCTGAATCCGATTTCGGATCATAGGAGTTCATTGAAAAATACTTATCTAAATTTTTTAAGGTTCATTTTTGAGAGCCTTATGTCTGTAATAAAGTTTGAAAAACATTGGATTTGATTTTTATTTCAAAAAAGAAAAAACTCAGGTTTCGGTGGCTAAGAGCCTTCCCAAAAGGGCTTCTAAGCCACCAAAATCCCTAGCTTTTGACAACTTAAACCAAAAATTCGGGGCCATTTTAGCCACAGAAAGTGCAGAAAAGTCTGTTTTTACTATGCTGAGTCATCATTTTCAAATGATACTTCTAAGCGAATGGAGAATCATGTTGAGAAACGGCCGGAGATTTTTGTTTCTAACATGTCAAAGAACAATAACCTCTCTCATTTTTCCAGCAGGTGTCATATATTGGGAGAATCAAATTAATCTCTGAGCCCTAATTTTCAGATCTCAGAATTTCCCTGTTTGACATATGTTTTTGAAATGTAGATACCAGGAAAATGAAAACAAATCTCAAAGAAATGAGAGAGGTTTTTTCTCATAAGAAACCAATATACAAAATCCTCTTCTAGTTTGTATACAGTGGTTTTGGTTGGAGATATATGGGTCAATCTTTGAGCAATATATTTCCAGAAATTTCTGTCTTTTCTAGCCACCTCACAAATTTGAATTTGAGATAGGAGAAGAGGTTATCAGATCCATCTTTTGAGGATCTGAAACTGCTTGTAAAGGATATAAAGCTTATCAGTTTTATATACTAAAGGGTTCAACTTTAGAGACTCTTTCAAACTTTGTAGTCAAGCTTCTCATTTTCATATTAAGTAATACAAGATTCTTTTGTCATTACTTGTTCACATTCCCATCTTCTTATCTAGTCTGTACTTGCACTTGAATTTTATATTCATGTTATTCACATTTGTCTAATGCCTAATAGTTATCATCTTGTCTTTGCAATGATGAGTTAGAATTTCAAGTATTATTTACTTATTATAATCTGCCATTCATATATGTTTATTGTATGATTCTGCTGGTATAGTAAGGATTCTCCACACATCCACTTCTTTACAAACTCTCTGAACAATAGTAGTTGAAAGCCTTGTCAAGCTAAGTGTGTTTATGCATTTCTTGAGTGAGTGAGGTTTGATTTAGTCATCCAACTTGATCCATTTGAGTGAATCATTGAGATATTAGTTAAGTTACCAGGGATCTCTGAGATACAACCAAAGAGAGTTTCCTCGAGTGATAACAAATTAGCATTGTTGCCGGGGAGAGGAGATTGAAGCTCAGCTTCCTTGGGAGAAGAAAAGATCCAACTTTGATGATAGACAAAGTCTAGACATATTTTCGGTTGTAATCATCTATCTGGCGACTCCATGAAGGACAGATTCAGTGGCGACTCCATTGTTCTGAAATCTATTGGCGACTCCACTAGTATGAAATGAACAAGATCTTATCAAAGAGGTATGATTTCTGTGATTTTTCAAAGATTGTTGGTTTCCCTAATCCAGTGCCTAATAGATATGAATGGGAACATAATATTCCCATATTTCGAGGAAAAGAGTGGGAAGTGTCAGCTGAACATTTGCTGGATTTTCATGATTTCATTCATTGAATGCAAATTGTGCATGAGGATGTTCAGAGCAAGCGCTTCGGGTTTTAATTAGAGGGGATTACTTGTGATTGGTACCGATCACTCCCTATTGCCAGTATTATCTCTTTGGTAGATTTTCATGCTGCCTTTCATTTGTTTTGCAATGAAATATTTTCAGTTGATCTTATATATCTCAAATGTTGTCATGAATTTCGTTTATTGACTAAAAATTCAGATAGCCATGAAGAGTATGTTGTTATAGGGGATACCTCTCATTGTGACCGAGACATTGATGATCTTCAAGATGGTATCCATAGTATAGATTCTTTTGACATTGTACCAAATGCATCTACTTTCTTAAATTGTCATGAAGATTAGTTTGTCCCATTTGAAAACTTGAAAAATGATAAATAGATTTCTATATTAGTATGTGACAGATTTGTTGCAGCAGATACTAAGGGCAACGCTCAGTCTTCTGATTTGTAGACAAAGGAAGATTGTAGAAGATATGAGGAGGAAGATGATGAGTTGAAAATTCCAGATGAGCAGTTCATCATGCATTGTTCTCCAACAAAGATCAAGCAATTTGTATTCAACAGTGAGATCGGTGAAGGAAAATTACAACAACATAGAGTGGTATTCTTTAATGGTTTTAATGACCCTATTGCAAACTATTTGGAATCCATGGGCAGCATAGATGTTAACATATTTATGTTATATGAAAATTGGTTTTACCATTTGTTCAAAATGTTTTTCTATTGGCTATACATTCCATTATTTTTTGGGTCAAGATCAAGAACAGGTTCAATAAATCAATTTCTGATATGGTTTCATTGGAAGCATGAGTTTACTTGATTAAGCATCAATACAGTGGTTAGAGTAGAAGTAGATAAATAAGCTCTTCATCTGAGCAAGTAGACTCTTTTAGTTATTTATTGTTGAATAAGCAGCGTAGGCCACCAAACCAAATTCTGAACGTCGAGCCAACACCAATATTTTTACATATCTCATTGATTCTACATATCAAGCTTAGCGCACCAAGCCATGATGAAAGCCATCATCTCATCGCAATACATCAAAATCCTAATGCACTGAGATACGAGTTAAATCGCACATTGATACACCATCCAGTGTAAGTGCCAAGTTAAAGGAGATTTTTCCAGAGACAGAAGAAGATATTAGTTCTGCACATTTTCTGAGTGTTGAGCCAGCAAGAAGGAAAGTATTGTATTATAATGACAAGAAAAACAATTTTGATTTTCCATATTTGCCTATTATAAACCTTTTTTGAAAGAAATGGAGATCAAGGTCATTGTCAATACCTACAAATGGATTCAGGTACTAGGATTGATAGTCTCATGCAAAGAAACCAAATGTCAGTTCAATGATGTTTTTATGCTGAAACTCCAGTGCTTGCTTCTATAAAAGATGATACAGTAAGTCTTGGGCATCCTATCTTACCATCAATTGTTGTACGACCCAAACATGTGCCTTGTGGAGCTGTGGCATCGAAGTGTTATAAAATTGGAATTGCTCATCTTGAACAAAGCCAACTTTCAGATCCCATGTCCTGTGTGGATAAGGTTTTCTTAGCATTGGCAAAAGATCAATCCTTGGGAGTTGACATTAAAGCTCAAGCCTCAATTTGTGCGCAGTACAAGATTTTTTTTTTTATACTTCAAGAAATTACTCGACTACAGTAGATGCAAAGGCCTAGTGCTATCAATACAAAGGAAGAAATGGTTATATTTTCTTGCCATCTTGGCTCTTTGCCTCTTCTTGCAATTGAAAATACTATAGTTAGTCAAATAGATGAATGTGCCAGCAAGTCCTCAGTTTTGATGATAGTTCTATATCCAATGTGGAATTCTTGGCTCCTAATCCAGCTGCTAATTGCATCATAGGATAGATCTTCAATGTTGATTAAGATATGGTAAGTTTCATATAAAGGCATTGAAGGAAACAGAATTGGGAGCATAGTTGCAGAATCAAGATGTATAGTAAAAGGGGAATTGTATTCTTCAAATGGAAAAAATGAACAAAGTTCAAGTGCTTAGTATGAGGTGTTATATGTTCTAAACATAATGACTATGTTGTCTTTGTCACAAGAAAATTCTTTGCTGGTCCCAAAAGTTTTGTTGATGAATACCTTGCTATTATGCAGAAAGAGTTGGAAATAACATAAGTTAAAGTCATAATTATGTAAATATGGTTGTTTAAGAGGTGTTACATCAGTTGAAACAAGAATCGGTCAGTGTTCAACTCAGCCCAAAATAATTTTGATGAATTCATGTAAAATTGCCTTCTATAGGAAGTTGGCAGCACACAACATACTTTTACAATGTGTTGCACTGGCAACATGGCAGTTTCCTGTTTTTAAGTAGAAAAGTCAAACAAAACTCTTATTCAGTTGAAGAAGGAACAAAACAACATCCATATGTCAATTTGGGTTCTAGAAGTGTTCATTATCATCCAAGAAGGGTGCTGAAGGTGTCGAAGACCTAGATAGAGACATATATTCATTCTTAGATATTCATTCCCTAATAAATAGGATCTAGATCCTAGGTTTTTGGGATGATGATGAATAGTAAGAAGCTGGGAGAGAATGTAGTTTTGCAATTTTGAAGACTGTTTCAATACAGATCTTTCGGTGGCTTAGATAGGCTTTCATAGCTGACCTTAGCCACCGAAAGCAATGCTTTCGGTGGCTTACAGGCATGGATTTTGGCACTCCTAGCCACCGAAAGCATAAAACAAGGCAAAAAGCTACCATTTTTGCACAGATCCATGATTTTCTGATCTAGATGCCTCGAAGATGGTTTATAATGATAGATAATAATTAAGGCATCATTTTTGGGTTTCTGTTCCAGTTTAAAATGTGCTAGGAAGAGGAGAATATTAAATTTGGGCCTTATTTCGACAAAAAATTGTCTTTTGGGCGAAGGTGGCAATTTCGAATTCTGAATCAGTCTCTAAGGATCTATTGCAGTTGTTGAATATTTTTAAGGACATGAAGATAATTAAGATAAGGAGTTGACCTGGTAAATAGAATCTTTTCCTATTCTCTTGGAACTATTTTTGACTTTCCATTTTAAGTAAATTTGATCCAGTTTTCCAGAATCTAGATATATTTTGTAAAGGATACAAGCAAGTTACAGGTTTGCAGGGGAACATTTCTAAATTCCAAAGGACTCCATAGCCCAAGTCTAAAGGCACAAGGTCTTCTAGGTTCTTGGAAACCTCACAGGGAGATCTTCAACCGTAAATGCCAGAGCACTCCATGCCCAATGCTAAAGGCGACTGGAACTACTAGGTTCTTGGAAACCTTGTAGGGAGGTATCCATCTTAGTTGGATCCAAATGTTATCTCCTCAAATGACATAGTCAAATTTGTTAATTTTAGGTGATAGGAGGTCATTGAAAAATACTTTTCTAAATTTTTTAAGGTTCATTTTTGAGAGCCTTATGTCTGTAATAAAGTTTGAAAAACATTGGATTTGATTTTTATTTCAAAAAAGCCAAAAATTAGGTTTTGGTGGCTAAGAGCCTTCCCAAAAGGGCTTCTAATCCACCGAAATCCCTAGCTTTCAGAAGCTTAAACCCAAAATTCAGGGCCATTTTAGCCACCGAAAGTGCATAAAAGTTTGTTTTTTTTGTGTTGAGTCATCATTTTCAAATGATGATTTTGAGCGAATGGAGAATCATTTTGAGAAACGGTCGAAGGTTTTTTTTTCTAACATGTTAAAGAAAAATAACCTCTCTCATTTTTCCAACAGGTGTCACATATTGGGAGAATCGAATTCATCTCTGAGCCCTAATTTTCGGATCTCATAATTTCCCTTTTTGACACATGTTTTTGAAATGTAGATCCCGGGAAAATGAAAATGAATATCAAAGAAATGAGAGAGGTTTTTTCTCAGAACAAACCAATATACAAAAGCCTCTTATAGTACACAGTGGTTTTGGTTGGATATATATGGGTCAATATTTGAGCAGCATATTTCCATAAATTTCTGTCTTTTCCAGCCACCTCAAAAATTCGAATTTGAGATAGGAGAAGAGGCTATCGGATCCATATTTCGAGGATATGAAACTGCTTGTAAAGGATATAAAGATTATCCGTTTTATAGACTAAAGGGTTCGACTTTGGAGACTTTTTCAAACTTTGTACTCAAGCTTCTCATTTTCATATTAAGTAACAGAATTGGGAGCATAGTTGCAGAATCAAGATGTACAGTAAAAGGGGAATTGTATTCTTCAAATGGAAAAAATGAACAAAGCTCAAGTGCTAAGTATGAGGTGTTATATGTTCTAAACATAATGAATATGTTGTCTTTGTCACAAGCAAATTCTTTGCTGATCCCAAAAGTTTTGTTGATGAATACCTTGCTATTGTGCAGAAAGAGTTGGAAATAACATAAGTTAAAGTCATGATTGTGTAAAGATGGTTGTTTCAGAGGTGTTACATCAGTTGAAATAAGAATTGGTCAGTGTTCAACTCAGCCCAAAATAATTTTGATGAATTCATGTAAAATTGCCTTCTATAGGAAGTTGGCAACACACAACACACTTTTACAATGTGTTGTGCTGCCAACAAGGCATTTTCCTGTTTTTAAGCAGAAAAGTCAAACAAAACTCTTTTTCAATTCAAGAAGGAAGAGAACAACATCCATATGTCAATTTGGGTTCTAGAAGTGTTCATTATCATCCAAGAAGGCTGCTGAAGGTGTCGAAGACCTAGATAGAGACATATATTCATTCCTAGATATTCATTCCCTAATAAATAGGATCTAGATCCTATGTTTTTGGGATGATGATGAACAGTAAGAAGCTGGGAGAGAATGTAGTTTTGCAATTTTGAAGACTATTTCAAAACAGATCTTTCGGTGGCTTAGATAGGCTTTCATAGCTGACCTTAGCCAATGAAAGCAAAGATTTCGATGGCTTACAAGCATGGATTTTGGCTCTCCTAGCCACCGAAAGCACAGAACAATGCAAAAAGCTACCATTTTTGCACAGATCCAAGATTTTCTGATCTAGATGCCTCGAAGATGGTTTATAATGATAGATAATAATTAAAGGAATCATTTTTGGGTTTCTGTTCCAGTTTAAAAGGTGCCAGCAAGAGGAGAATATTAAATTTGCAACCTTATTTCGACAAAAAACTGTCTTTTGGGTGAAGTTGCAATTTCAAATTCTCTATCAGTCTCTAAGCATCTATTGTAGCTATCGAAGATTTTGAAGGACATGAAGATAATTAAGAAAAGGAGTTGATCTAGTAAATAGGATCTTTTTCTATTCCCTTGGAACTATTTTTGACTTTCCATTTTAAGTAAATTTGATCTAGTTTTCCAGGATCTAGATATATTTTGTAAAGGCTACAAGAAAGTTACAGGTTTGTAGGGGAACAGTTCTAAAGACTAAAGGACTCCATAGCCCAAGGCTAAAGACACAAGGTCTTCTAGGTTTTTGGAAACCTCACAGAGAGATCTTCAACCGTAAATTCCAGATTACTCCATGCCCAATGCTAAAGGCGACTGGAACTACTAGGTTCTTGGAAACCTCGCAGGGAGGTCTCCATCCTAGTTGGAGCCAGATGTTATCTCCTCAAATGACATAGTCAAATTTGTTAATTTTAGGTGATAGGAGGTCATTGAAAAATACTTTTCTAAATTTTTTAAGGTTCATTTTTGAGAGCCTTATGTCTGTAATAAAGTTTGAAAAACATTGGATTTGATTTTTATTTCAAGAAAGCCAAAACTCAGGTTTCGATGGCTAAGTGTCTTCCCAAAAGGGCTTCTAAGCCACCAAAATCCCTAGCTTTCGACAACTTAAACTCGAAAGAAACCGACTACAGAGATTGTGCTACCTCGCATACCAGAGTGAGTATAGGTGGAACCACAACAATTAGGTCATGTCGGGAAGCTTAAATATTCCGACCATGATGTAGCAGATGAAACCAAATATCCATAGCTTGCACCATAGGTCTTTATGCAGAAAATGGTCGTGAACCAACTCAGAGACCCATCACTCATCCACACCAGTGGGCCACTGGATTGGACATAATAGGAATTCTAGGGTTTTTGAAGATACCACACTTTGGCAGAGGCCAATATGCGACGGCATGCGTCAAGAAACTATTAGAATTTACGCATGGATGGGATATATGGATGGAAAAACCCGTCCCCATAACTCTTGAACTTATCACGCAGATAACAGGCCTACCCACCGCGGGTATCGATTCCGCGGTGATTCTGGATGATAAGTCCAAGGAAAAAGCATTGGCAGAAGAGATTAAGAAGAAATATGGCACCTGTTATCTCCTCAAATGACATAGTCAAATTTGTTAATTTTAGGTGATAGGAGGTCATTGAAAAATACTTTTCTAAATTTTTTAAGGTTCATTTTTGAGAGCCTTATGTTCGTAATAAAGTTTGAAAAACATTGGATTTGATTTTTATTTCAAAAAATCCAAAAGTCACGTTTCGGTGGATAAGAGCCTTCCCAAAAGGGCTTCTAAGACACCGAAATACATATCTTTTGGTAGCTAAAACTCGAAATTCGAGGCCATTTTAGCCATAGAAAGTGCATAAAAGTCTGTTTTTACTACGCTGAGTCATCATTTTCAAATGATGATTCTGAGCGAATGGAGAATCATTTTGAGAAACGGTTGGAGGTTTTTGTTTCTAACTTGTCAAATAACAATAACCTCTCTCATTTTTCCAACAGGTGTCATATATTGGGAGAATCGAATTCATCTCTGAGCCCTAATTTTTGGATCTCAGAATTTTCCTGTTTGACACATATTTTTGAAATGTATATCCTAGGAAAATGAAAACGAATCTCAAAGAAATGAGAGAGGTTTTTTCTCAGAACAAACCAATATACAAAATCCTCTTCTAGTTTGTACAAAATGGTTTTGGTTGGATATATATGGGTCAATATTTGATCATCATATTTCCAGAAATTTATGTCTTTTCCAGCCACCTCACAAATTCGAATTTGAGATAGGAGAGGTTATCAGATCCGTCTTTTGAGGATCTGAAACTGCTTGTAAAGGCTATAAAGCTTATCAGTTTTATAGACTAAATGGTTCGACTTTGTAGACTCTTTCAAACTTTGTACTCAAGCTTCTCATTTTCATATTAAGCAATACAAGCTTCTTTTGCCATTACTTGTTTAGATTCCCATCTGCTTATATAGTCTGTACTTGCACTTGAATGTTATATTCATGTTATTCATGTTTGTCTAATGCTTGATAGTTTTCATCATATCTTTGCATTGATGAGTTACAATTTCAAGTATTATTTACTTATTGTAATCGGCCATTCATATATGTTTATTGTATGATTCTGCTGGTATAATAAGGATTCTCCACACATCCACTTAATTACAAACTCTCTCAACAATAGTAGTTGAAATCCTTGTCAAGCTAAGTGTGTTTATGCATGTCTTGAGTGAGTGAGGTTTGATTTAGTCATCCAACTTGATCCATTTGAGTGAATCATTGAGATATTAGTTAAGTTACCAGGTATATCTAAGATACAACCTAAGAGAGTTTCCTCGAGTGATAACAAATTGGCACCACTGTCGGGGAGAGGAGATTGAAGCTCAACTTCCTTGGGAGACGACAAGATCCAAATTTGATGATAGACAAATTCTGGACATATTTTCGGATGTAATCATCTATTTGGTGACTCCACGAAGGATAGATTCAGTGGAAACTCCATTGTTCTAAAATCTGTTGGCGACTCCACTGGTATGAAATGAACAAGATCTTATCAAAGAGGTATGATTTCTGTGATTTTTCAAAGATTGTTGGTTTCCCTAATCCAGTGCCTAATAGATATGAATGGGAACATAGTATTCCCATATTTCGAGGAGAAGAGTGGGAAGTGTCAACTGAATATTTGTTGGATTTTCATGATTTCATTCATCGATTGCAAATTATGCATGAGGATGTTCAGATCAACGTCCTCAGGTTTTCATTCGAGGGGATTGCTCATGATTGGTACCGGTTACTCCCTGTTGCTAGTATTATCTCTTTGGCAGATTTTCATGCTGCCTTTCATTTTTTTTGCAAAGAAATATTTTCAGTTGATCTTCTATATCTCGAATGTTGTCATGAATTTCATTTATTGACTAAAGATTCAGATAGCCATGAAGAGTATGCTATTATAGGGGATACCTCTCATTGTGACCAAGACATTGATGATCTTCACGATGGCAGCCATAGTATAGAAGCTTTTGACATTGTACCAAATGCATCTACTGTCTTAAATTGTCATGAAGATTAGATTGTCCCATTTGAAAACTTGAAAAATGATAAACAAATTTCTATATTAGTATGTGACAGATTTGAATCTGCAGCAGATACTAAGGGCATCCTTCAGTCTTCTGATTTGCAGACAAAGGAAGATTCCAACGGATATGAGGAGAAAGATGATGAGTTGAAAATTCCATATGAGCAGTTCATCATGAATTCTTCTCCAACAAAGATCAAGCAGTTTGTATTCAACAGTGAGATCGGTGAAGGAAAATTACAACAACATAGAGAGGTATTCTTTAATGGTTTTAATGACGCTATTGCAAACTATTTGGAATCCATGGGCAACACAGATGTTAAAATATTTATGTTAGATGAAAGCTGGATTTACCATCTATTCAAACCGTTTTTCTGTTGGCTATACATTCCATTATTTTTCAGGTCAAGGTCAAGAACAGGTTCAGTAAATCAATTTATGATATGGCTTCATTGGAAGCATGAGTTTACTTGATTAAGCATCAGTACAGTGGTTAGAGTAGAAGTAGAGAAATAAGCTCTTCATCTCAGCAAATAGACTCTTTTAGTTATTTATTGTTGAATAAGAAGAGCAGGATACCAAACCAAATTCTGAACGTTGAGCCAACACCAATATTTTTACATATCTCATTGATTCTACATATCAAGCCTAGCGCACCAAGCCATTATGAAAGCCATCATCACAACACAATACATCAAAAGAATAATGCACTAAGCTACAAGTTGAGTTGCATATTGATACACCATCCAGTGTAAGTGCCAGGTTAGAGGAGATTTTTCCAGAGGCAAAAGAAGATATCAGTTTTGCACATTTTATGAGTGTTGAGCCAGTAGGAAGCAAAGTATTGTATTATAATGACAGGCAAAACAATTTTGATTTTCCATATCTGCCTGTTATAAACCTTTTTTGAAATAAATGGAGATCAAGGTCATTGTCAATACCTGCAAATGGATTCAGGTACTAGGATTGATAGTCTCATGTAGAGAAACCAAATGTCAGTCCAATGATGTTAATGTTTTTATGCTGAAACTCCAGTGCCTTCTTCTGTAAAGGATGATACAGTAAGTCTTGGGTGTCCTATCTTACCACCAATTGTTGTACGACCCGAACATGTGCCTTGTGGAGCTGTGGCATCGAAGTGTTATAAAACTAGAATTGATCATCTTGAACAAAACCAATTTTCAGATGCCATGTCCTGTCTGGATAAGGTTTTCTTAGTATTGGCAAAAGATCAATCCTTAGGAGTTGACATTAAAACTCAAGCCTCAATTTGTGTGCAGTACAAGATTGTTGTTTTGCTACTTCAAGAAATTACTCAACTACTGTAGATGCAAAGGCCTAGTGCTGTTAGTACAAAGGAAGAAATGGCTATATTTTCTTGCCATCTTGGCTCTTTGCCTCTTCTTGCAATTGAAAATACTATAGTTAGTCGAACAGATGAATGTGCTAGCAAGTCCTCAGTTGTGATGATAGTTCTATATCCAATGTGGAATTCTTGGCTCCTAATCCAGCTGCCAATTGCATCATAGGCCAGGTCTTCAATGTTGATTAAGATTTGGTAAGTTTCATATAAAGGCATTGAAGGAAACAGAATTGGGAGCATAGTTGCAGAATCAAGATGTATAGTAAAAGGGGAATTGTATTCTTCAAATGGAAAAAATGAACAAAGTTCAAGTGCTCAGTATGAGGTGTTATATGTTCTAAACATAATGACTTATATGTTGTCTTTGTCACAAACAAATTCTTTATTGATCCAAAAAGTTTTGTTGATGAATACCTTGCTAAGGATATATTGCAGCTGTCGAAGATTTTGAAGGACATGAAGATAATTAAGATAAGGAGTTGACCTAGTAAATAGGATCTTTTCCTGTTCTCTTGGAACTATTTTTGACTTTCCATTTTAAGTAATTTTGATCCAGTTTTCCAGGATCTAGATATATTTTGTAAAGGCTACAGGCAAGTTACAGTTTTGCAGGGGAACAATTCTAAAGGCCGGAGGGCTCCATAGCCCAAGGCTAAAGGCACAAGGTCTGCTAGGTTTTTGGAAACCTCACAGGGAGATCTTCAATCGTAAATGCCAGATCAATCCATGCCCAATGATAAAGGAGACTGAAACTACTAGGTTCTTGAAAACCTTGCAGGGAGGTCTCCATCCTAGTTGGAGCTAGATGTTATCTCCTCAAATGACATAGTCAAATTTGTTAATTTTAGGTGATAGGAGGTCATTGAAAAATACTTTTCTAAATTTTTTAAGGTTCATTTTTTAGAGCCTTATGTCTGTAATAAAGTTTGAAAAACATTGGATTTGATTTTTATTTCAAGAAAGCCAAAACTAAGGTTTCGGTGGCTAAGCGCCTTCCGAAGAGGGCTTCTAAGCCATCGAAATCCCTATCTTTCAGCTGCTTAAACCCAAAATTCAAGGCCATTTTAGCCACCGAAAGTGCAGAAAAGTCTATTTTTACTACGCTGAGTCATCATTTTCAAATGTTGATTCTGAGCAAATGGAGAATCATTTTGAGAATCGGTTGGAGGTTTTTGTTTCTAACATGTCAAATAACAGTAATCTCTCTCATTTTTCTGACGGGTGTCATATATTGGGAGAATCAAATTCATCTCTGAGCCCTAATTTTTGGATCTCAGAATTTCCCTGTTTGACACATGTTTTTGAAATGTAGATCTCGGGAAAATGAAAAAGAATATCAAAGAACTGAAAGAGGTTTTTTCTTAGAACAAACCAATATACAAAATCCTCTTCTAGTTTGTACACAACGGTTTTTTTTGGAAATATATGGGTCAATCTTTGAGCAGCATATTTCCAGAAATTTCTATCTTTTCCAGCCACCTCACAAATTCGAATTTGAGATAGGAGAAGAGGTTATCAGATCCATCTTTTGAGGATTTGAAACTTCTTGTAAAGGATATAAAGCCTATCATTTTTATAGACCGAAGGGTTCAACTTTGGAGACTCTTTCAAACTTTGTACTCAAGCTTCTCATTTTCATATTAAGTAATACAAGCTTATTTTTCCATTACTTGTTCAGATTCCCATATTCTTATATAGTCTGTACTTTCACTTGAATGTTATATTCATGTTATTCACATTTGTCTAATGCTTGATAGTTGTCATCCTGTCTTTTCATTGATGAGTTAGAATTTCAAGTATTATTTACTTATTGTAATCGGCCATTCATATATGTTTATTGTATGATTCTGCTAGTATAGTAAGGATTCTCCACACATCCACTTATTTACAAAATCTCTGAACAATAGTAGTTGAAATCCTTGTCAAGCTAAGTGTGTTTATGCATGTCTTGAGTGAGTGAGGTTTGATTTAGTCATCCAAATTGATCCATTTGAGTGAATCATTGAGATATTAGTTAAGTTACCAGGCATCTCTGAGATACAACCTAAGAGAGTTCCCTCGAGTGATAACAAATTGGCACTGCTGCCAGGGAGAGGAGATTGAAGCTCATCTTCCTTGGGAGACGACAAGAGCCAAATTTGATGATAGACAAAGTATGAACATATTTTCGGATGTAATCATCTATCTGGCGACTCCACGAAGGATAGATTTAGTGGCGACTCCACTGGTATGAAATGAACAAGATCTTATCAAAGAGGTATGATTTTTGTGATTTTTCAAAGATTGTTGGTTTCCCTAATCCAGTGCCTAATAGACATGAATGGGAACATAGTGTTCCCATATTTCGAGGAGAATAGTGGCAAGTGTCAGCTGAACATTTGCTGGATTTTCATGATTTCATTCATCGATTGCAAATTGTGCATGAGGATGTTCAGATCAATGTCCTCGGGTTTTCATTAGAGGGGATTGCTTGTGATTGGTACCGGTTACTCCCTATTGCCAATATTATCTCTTTGGAAGATTTTCATGTTGCCTTTCATTTGTTTTGCAAAGAAATATTTTCAGTTGATCTTCTATATCTCGAATGTTGTCATGAATTTCATTTATTGACTAAAGATTCAGATAGGCATGAAGAGTATGCTATTATAGGGGATACCTGTCATTGTGACCGAGACATCGATGATCTTCATGATGGTAGCCATAGTATAGATGGTTTTGACATTGTACAAAATGCATCTACTGTCTTAAATTGTCATGAAGATCAGATTGTCCCATTTGAAAACTTGAAAAATGATAAACAAATTTCTATATTAATATGTGACAGATTTGAATCTGCAGCAGATACTAAGGGCATCCCTCGGTCTTCTGATTTGCAAACAAAGGAAGATTGCAACGGATATGAGGAGAAAGATGATGAGTTGAAAATTCCAGATGAGCAGTTCATCATGCATTCTTCTCCAACAAAGATCAAGCATTTTGTATTCAACAGTGAGATCGGTGAAGGAAAATTACAACAACATAGAGAGGTATTCTTTAATGGTTTTAATGACCATATTGCAAACTATTTGGAATCTATGGGAAGAACATATGTTAAAATATTTATGTTAGATGAAAGATGGATTTACCATCTATTCAAACCGTTTTTCTGTTGGCTATACATTCCATTATTCTTCGAGTCAAGGTCAAGAATAGGTTTAGTAAATCAATTTATGATATGGCTTCACTGGAAGCATGAGTTTACTTGATTAAGCATCAGTACAGTGGTTAGAGTAGAAGTAGATAAATAATCTCTTCATATGAGCAAGTAGACTCTTTCAGTTATTTATTGTTGAATAAGAAGAGAAGGATACCAAACCAAATTCTGAACGTCAAGCCAATACCAATATTTTTACATATCTCATTGATTCTACATATCAAGCCTAGTGCACTAAGCCATGATGCAAGCCATCATCACAACGCAATACATCAAAAGCCTAATGTACTAAGCTACGAGTTAAGTCACATACTGATACACCTTCCAATGTAAGTGCTAGGTTACTGGAGATTTCACCAGAGACAGAAGAAGATATTAGTTCTGTACATTTTTTGAGTGTCGAGCCAACACGAAGGAAAGTAATGTATTATAATGATAGGCAAAACAATTTTGATTTTCCATGTCTGCCTGTTATAAACCTTTTTTTAAAGAAATCGAGATCAAGGTCATTGTCAATACCTGCAAATGGATTCAGGTACCAGTGTTGATAGTCTCATGCAAATAAACCAAATGTCAGTCCAATGATGTTAATGTTTTTTTGCTGAAATTCTAGTGCCTGCTTCTGTAAAAGATGATACAGTAAGTCTTGGGCATCCTATCATACCACCAATTGTTGTACGACCCGACCAGGTGCCTTGTAGAGTTGTGGCATCGAAGTGTTATAAAACTAGAATTTCTCATCTTGAACAAAACCAACTTTCAGATGCCATGTCCTGTCTGGATAAGGTTTTCTTAGCATTGGCAAAAGATCAATCCTTAGGAGTTGACATTAAATCTCAAGCCTCAATTTGTGCACAGTACAAGATTCTTGTTTTGCTACTTCAGGAAATTACTCGACTACAGTAGATGCAAAAGCCTAGTGTTGTCAGTACAAAGGAAGAAATGGCTATATTTTATTTCCATCTTGGCTCTTTGCCTCTTCTTGCAATTGAAAATACTATAGTTAGTTGAACAGATGAACGTGCCTGCAAGTCCTCAGTTGTGATGATAGTTCTATATCCAATGTGGAATTCTTGGCTCCTAATCCAGCTGCCAATTGCATCATAGGCCATGTCTTCAATGTTGATTAAGATTTGGTAAGTTTCATATAAGGGCATTGAAGGAAACAGAATTGGGAGCATAGTTGCAGAATCAAGATGTACAGTAAATGGGGAATTGTATTCTTCAAATGGAAAAAATGAACAAAGTTCAAGTGCTCAGTATGAGGTGTTATATGTTCTAAACATAATGACTATGTTGTCTTTGTCACAAGCAAATTCTTTGTTGATCCCAAAAGTTTTGTTGATGAATACCTTGCTATTGTGCAGAAAGAGTTGGAAATAACATAAGCTAAAGTCATGATTGTGTAAAGATGGTTGTTTCAGAGGTGTTACATCAGTTGAAACAAGAATTGGTCAATGTTCAACTCAGCCCAAAATAATTTTGATGAATTCATGTAAAATTTCCTCCTATAGGAAGTTGGCAGCACACAACACACTTTTACAGTGTGTTGTGCTACCAACAGGGTAGTTTCCTATTTTTAAGCAAAAAAGTCAAACAAAACTCTTATTCAGTTGAAGAAGGAACATAGCAACATCCATATGTCAATTTGGGTTCTAGAGGTGTTCATTATCATCCAAGAAGGCTGCTGAAGGTGTAGAAGACCTAGATAGAGACATATATTCATTCCTAGATATTCATTCCCTAATAAATAGGATGTAGATCTTAGGTTTTTGGGATGATGATGAACAGTAAGAAGCTGGGAGAGAATGCATTTTTGCGATTCTGAAGACTATTTCAAAACAGAGCTTTCGGTTGCTTAGATAGACTTTGATAGCTGACCTTAGCTTTTGGTGGCTTACAAGCATGGAGTTTGGCTCTCCTAGCCATCGAAAGCACAAAACAAGGCAGAAAGCTACTATTTTTGCACAGATCCAAGATTTTCTGATCCAAATGCCTCGAAGATGGTTTATAATGATAGATAATAATTAAAGGCATCATTTTTGGGTTTCTGTTCCAGTTTAAAAGGTGCCAGCAAGAGGAGAATATTGAATTTGCTGCCTTATTTCAACAAAAAACTGTCTTTTGGGCGAAGGTGGCAATTTAGAATTCTCTATTAGTCTCTAAGGATCTATTGCAGCTGTCGAATATTTTGAAGGACATGAATATAATTAAGATAAGGAGTTGACCTAGTAAATAGGATCCTTTCCTATTCTCTTGGAACTATTTTTGACTTTCCATTTTAAGTAAATTTGATCCAGTTTTCCAGGATCTAGATATATTTTGTAAAGGCTACAGGCAAGTTACAGGTTTGCAGGGGAACAGTTATAAATGTCAAAGGACTCCATAGCCCAAGGCTAAAGGCACAAGGTCTGCTAGGTTCTTGGAAACCTCACAAGGAGATCTTCAACCATAAATGCCAGATCACTCCATGCCCAATGCTAAAGGCGACTGGAACTACTAGGTTCTTGGAAACCTCACAAGGAGGTATCCATCCCATTTAGAGCCAAATGTTATCTCCTCAAGTGACATAGTCAAATTTGTTAATTTTAGGTGATATGAGGTCATTGAAAAACACTTTTCTAAATTTTTTAAGGTTCATGTTTGAGAGCCTTATGTCTATAATAAAGTTTGAAAAACATTGGATTTGAATTTTATTTCAAAAAATCCAAAACTCAGGTTTCAGTGGCTAAGCACCTTCCATAAAGGGCTTCTAAGCCATCGAAATCCCTAGCTTTCGACAACTTAAACACGAAATTCGGGGCCATTTTAGCCACCAAAAGTGTAGAAAAGTCTGTTTTTACTGCGTTGAGTCATCATTTTCAAATGATGATTTTGAGCGAATGGAGAATAATTTTGAGAAACAGTCGAAGGGTTTTGTTGATAAAATGTCAAAGAACAATAACCTCTCTCATTTTTCCAACATGTGTCATATATTGGGAGAATAGAATTCATCTCTGATCCCTAATGTTCGGATCTCATAATTTTCCTGTTTGACACATGTTTTTGAAATGCAGATCCAGGGAAAATCAAAACGAATCTCAAATAAATGAGAGAGGTTTTTTCTCATAACAAACCAATTTAAAAATGCCTCTTCTAGTTTGTACACAGTGGTTTTGGTTGGACAGATATGGGTCAATCTTTGAGCAACATATTTCCATAAATTTCTCTCTTTTCCAGCCACCTCACAAATTCAAATTTGAGATAGGAGAAGAGGTTATTAGATCCATCTTTTGAGAATATGAAACTGATTGTAAAGGCTAGAAAGCCTATCCATTTTATAGACTAAAGGGTTCGACTTTGGATACTCTTTCAAACTTTGTACTCAAGCTTCTCATTTTCATATTAAGTAATACAAGCTTCTTTTGCCATTACTTGTTCAGATTCCCATCTTCTTATCTAGTCCATACTTGCACTTGAATGTTATATTTATGTTATTCATGTTTGTCTAATGCCTGATAACTGTCATCCTGTCTTTGCATTGATGAGTTATAATTGCAAGTATTATTTACTTATTGTAATCGACCATTCATATATGTTTATTGTATGATTATGCTGGTATAGTAAGGATTCTCCACACATCCACTTATTTACAAACTCTCTGAACAATAGTAGTTGAAAGCCTTGTTAAGATAAGTGTGTTTATGCATGTATTGAGTGAGTGAGGTTTGATTTATTCATCCGACTTGATCCATTTGAGTGAATCATTGAGATATTAATTAAGTGACCAGGCATCTCTGAGATACAACCTAAGAGAGTTTCCTGGAGTGATAACAACACCCACAGGGGAACAAGAGGCATTATAATTAAACTGAACAATAATGATGGAACACAATTGGGCGCAAAAATATTAGCCTACAAACTGCTAAGAAAATGCCGCAAAGATGAAGTACCGACATGAGTCATTATTGTTGCAGCTCAGTGCGCAGAAGGCACCTTCATGAGTTGGGCGCCATACCTATCAAACTTGTTCCAAGTAGACTGCAAAGATGCACATGACACAGGTATGGAATTTTATTACTCATGGCTGATCACTCTCATAGATTTCATGGGATGGAAAGAACCAGAATACGTCGTCTTTGGTACCACACCACAGCCAGGAGGAGCAAGATACCGTGTCTTGAGATCTAGGCCACTATCCAAGAATAAGAAGGATAATGGAATCATATTCGAATTTTACCTATGAGAGATACAGGAAGCCATCATCCGAGCATGGAGAATAACACTAGAGGCTGTCACACAATACAGGGGCATCGCTAATTTTCTGGCTAGGCGACAAGCCATGTGGATACAACCAAGGCAAGACCCAGATAAACAGTGGCTACAGATGCGCTACTGCATCACCGAGGGTGATATCAACATGATCATCAACAAATGGCCTGATGAATGGAGGATTCCAACTATACCCATAGAATTACCGAGACAAACAACAGAAGGAGGGGCTGCACAGGTGGAAACACAACTTCCACAAATCCTAGTACCCAAGAAAAGAAGAACGGGCCAAACCAAGTCGAATCAGGAAGACGACGGCTCAGAGTAGCTAGGGATCTAGAAGGGGAGAATAGAAACCACTTAGTCGACCAATGGACAGTGAAAACCAGCTGAGGGAGCACATGAAACCGCATTGAACCCCATCACATAGGAACCAAGGGGAACTAAGAGACCAGCGGTACATGAAGCAGGTGAACGCAAGAAAATGAAGGTACAATGAGCACCATAGGACTATACAATCATGAAGGATGATGGAGAAATGATTACTAGAATGGTCCAGGACTGCCTTGTAGAGGATTTTGATCATGCAGTGCACCACAGGGATAAACTGCACAAAAAACTGACAGAAATGGGACAACTCCTTAAGAAATTCAGGGAAGCCCAAAGCACGAGTAGTAGTAGAGGCATAAAGCCATCAACCACATAGACCACAGAAAGGGTGGAAGTAGAAGAACGTGACCCAGTTATTCCGATACCACATGCACATTCCATGGTCTATATAAAGCCCAACATGATGAGAATGGATGAAATTGTGGGACAGACACCACTGAAGGATTTGGATCATATACAATTGGTTCTGACACATATACCATCAAAAGAATTACACAAAATACAAGTTAGTGTTGACCACGAGATGCAGTCTCGATCACACAAAAACTTAGTCGAGCTACAACAAGCAACAAAGAAGCGGGAAGCATTGTAAATAGTTTGTGCATAGGACAATGAAACCTAGGAGGAGAAAGAATGCAAAAATGAGATGGAACCCAGAGTGGAAGAAATTTTCAGGAAACTCCCAGCTACTGCGCAAGGAAATGAACTCCCAGCTGCAGAGAAGATTTGCCAGATTGCGTAGTAAATTGATTAGTATCAAAAGGAGATCAAGACTCTCCACGAATAGATTAGACCGACAACTCCACCAGAAGTAAAGGAGAAATGGAAGTAGGAAGCAATAATGCAACTGCAGGAGCTAGGAAAACAAGTCAGCATGGCAACTGACTTGCTGGATAAAGCAACGCAACTTTGGACAAGGCTGGAAGAGGATCCACAAGTCCAACACTGGGACAAGGAGGAGGAGAGGATCAATGCAATGATCCAAGAACTCAAGTAGTGACAAAAGACCATACCAATTCCAGAACGAGTCAAGGGAATGGAAGAGTTGAAGAAGATACAAGCAAAACTTATCACTGCACAAACATAGAAACAAGAGCGTCAGGCTCAAATAGAACCATTGTAGGAACGGGTAGTAGAAGTACTTTTCCAGGTAGAAGAAGACATAAAACAGACAGCACAGACTCAGCTAGAATGTGCAGGATTGATGAGCGAGGAAGTGGCAGCTCAAACAGTTGACACCATCAAGATGAAAACCGCGCAAGCATTGACAAAAGAGACAGAGTTGCAGGAACAGTTCCAGACGATCACCAAGGAGATCGAGGAAGCACAGAGAAAGTAGGTGACTCGAGACGAGTCACATGTCAGTGATGGGGGCCTGTTGGCACCAAGCCGAAGGGGAAAGAGGAACGATCTTGGGAAAGAAAGCATGCAAAAAACTGAAGTAACAAATGGCAAAAGAACAACACGCGCACATGCAAGAAGCGTGCACAAAGTAAAGTGACAGATGGAGGAAGAACAACACACGTATGAGAAAAAGACCTACCGTAAGAAGGGTTAGGGTTTTGGTAATATTCTAAAAAAGGCTTAAGAGCCCGAAATGTATAAATATAGATACAAAAGTATCAGTTAGGGTTGTTATGTGATGTGATATTATGTTTTATGGGTTATTGTTATTTTAGCTGTATGAACCGATTTTGTAAGCTATTGAGCAAAGAAGATATGAGAGAAGGTAGATTTGAGGATTAGATCATAGGCTGTAGAGCCTAGTGCAATATAGTTCGCCTCACATAGATCTTACCCAATTTGATGGATAATTGTAAGCGCGTGGCACCAAGAATACATAACTACCATAATAAAAGAGCCAAGAGCCAAATCTTTGTGGACATAGCCCAGGAGGGGGTGAACCATGGTAATAATTGTGTAATATGTTGAATGTATGCATGCCTCTTCTTTCTTTCAACAATTAATGGTTAAGCTTGAATAATGAGTTAATACATTGTTATGAATCTATTTATACTCTGCTTAAATTAAATTGTGGGATATACATATGCAAATCCAAGGAATAAGTAGTTTCCCTTACAACTCACAATATCTGGCATTAATCAAGAAACCCCTATCCCCTACTCTTTCCTAGGCTGTAAACACGTGAGTCTTACAACCACCCATTTAAATCTATCTCGGGTGAGACTAGGTAGCACCTTCCAGGTGCTGTGTTGCCTTCTGGTTTACCAGGAGGGCTGATAGTTTTAGAGGCATTGTTGGAACCCCGAATGACATGAACCCTGGGTCAATAAATCAGACAACCTGAGAACGGAATCATGATACCCAACAATACATACATGAGATGTATGTAGAACATGCGATGTAAATGTGGTAAAATCCTTGGAAAAGAAGGCTATGCAGATGAGTTGAAGCATGCTTTGATCGTATAACTTTGTTTTGCAAGGTCTGACATGGTTTTTTGCAGGTTTTCATGATTATATGTTGGCATGTGTATTTGATCTATGTATGGTGATGAAATATGGTTGAGTGTTGAAAGTCTATCTTGGATGCATGGTACTAACCCTAGAGTGTGGATTGAGACATTTACTGTTGAGGAACAATGTTGGTTATGTCAGTGATGATATGGCATGTTGTTTATGGGAAAATTCATGTTGATGTGATGTTAACTAAAGACATATCATTGATCTATTGAGGGACACTCTTAATACATGTTTAGAGGTACTATTGGATGCTTAGTACTTATTGTAGTGAATGGTTTTTGAGGCAGAACTATCATGGTACATGGTTGGTACATATGTGAGCTCCATTGATATATCTTATGATGTATTGTTAGAGTCATATTTGTTGGATGCATTGGTGCATGCACTTGACATGTGGTTGAGATACATATTGGGACATGTAGTTGATGAGTTGATGAGGTGGTTATGTTGTACATCATTGATGAGTCACATCTTGATCTATAGTTGATGCATGATTGGTACATATTTGGTACATTGTTAGAGGCACTTGCTAGAAATATGGTTAGCACATGGTTTATGGTTGATATGGCATACATGTATGGGAACACATATTGATTGTAGTTCATCTTGTTGAGGTTTGGTGCATGGTTTATGCACTTTCTTTGGTACATGATGTATGGGATGATATAGTTGAGACACTTGTTATGATGCTTGTTTGATACATTGATGGTTGAGATACATGGTCGTGGAACTTGGTTCATTATAGAGGCATATCATGAATGATATGACACTTTTTTGAGGCACATGGTTGGCATGTTGGTAGAGGCATATGTTTGGTACACAGTTGGCACATGTTCTTGGCATATGGTTGATACACTCCATTGATGATATCTTATCGTATATTGTATTGTATCTATGTACATGGTTTATGTTTTGTTCATGATTCTCTATTCATTGTTGACATATCTTTTTATTCATGATGTATGGTATGACACGAGTTTGATGCATGGATAGGTCCAAGGATCATCATAGGAAGAGCATATCATTCTTGCACAATTGATCTATGTTCCGGTTGAGCAATAACATTTGTAGTAGAAGCAGATTGCAGTGGTAGCACATTGTTCATATTGCAGAGAATATAGGGGGAGACATACCCACAGGGGGAGTCATTCTTCTTCCCATGATTCTAGGAGGATATATTTATCATATGTAGGATAGAGAGATATATGCTTGGAGATTTAGATTCTTGGAGATAGAGACAAAATGCATGTTTCCAAGGGGAACGATGGTCAGATGGGGAGCACGAGTGATATGTCTTCAACATTACATCAGAGTGATATCTGTTGTTAAAAAGGGCAGAAATTATTCATAGGAAGCTCAAAGGAATCCAGACAAGGGGAGCAAACCCAAGGAGATTTCAGGCAGGGGGAGCAGCCCCAAGGAGATAACTACCCTTTCCCATTGATGTCAAAGGGGGAGAGATAGTCACATTGATGTGATTGATATGACTATTGACGAAGATAAATTCCATGTCTACATGTTTCCATCAATGATTGGTGTTGACATTAATGTTGGTATTGGCATCAATGCCAAAGGGGAGATTGTTGCATTATGTTGTCATTGATGTCAAAGAGTTGATGTCTTTTTATAGTATCATTCATGTATTGATTGATTTCCTATGTTTTCATAGATGTAATTGATGTCAAAGATGTCAAGTGGTGTCATAGTGATGTATTGTCATGGATTGATGTGTATACGGGATGATGTAAAGGTTAGTCATTATTGTCTTGTCATGGTTGATAGGAATAACCAAATGGATAAACTCCAAAGTGGTCCCCTTATGGTGAACACCGTTGTGGGAAGACACTCTTTGATAAAGTTCTCAAAGTGGTCCCCTTATGGTGAAATCCCTCACAAGAAGACACTTTGTGAAGTAAAAATGGTGAGGTAGCCCAACAATGTGGTTAGGGAATCCAATTTTTATTAAGGAATAATATAATGAATATCAATGAATTTACAGGAGAAACTATTCCATATGGATAGTACATGTCATGTCATTTCTAGTGATATGTGGAACGTTACATAACTCCTCACTGTTAGAGAGTTATGGCCATGTGAAGTTGGAGAACCCTCATGAGTTATATAGAAGATCCTAGAAGGTCAAAGATGTCAAATTATTCTAGAAGCTCCTAGAAGAAGTTGACCATTAAAAGTGGTTAGTCATGGGTTAAAGTGGTTGCAACAAGAAAACAATTAAAAATAAATTAGTTGCAACTAGAATTGGAGAGTTTACTATTTGTGGATAAAGTGGTTAAGTGGAAAAAGTTGCTAAGTGGACAAAGTGGTTAAGTGGAAAAAGTGGATAAGTGGACAAAGTGGCTAAGTGGTCAAAGTGGTTAAGTGGACAAAGTGGTTAAGTGGATACTTCTAGAGGAAACTACTTGGAGAGTATAAATAATAGAGAAAGGGTCTCCCATTAGTATCCATTGAGCATATTGAATATCTACAAGTGAGTGAGGTAAAAAAAGGAGATCTAAGGTGAATTTCAAAGGGACGGTGAAGTAAAGAAGGCCGAAATTCAAGGGAGGATAAAGTCTTTTGATGATGCTTTCTAAGGTATGTTATTTACAGGTCATCTCACCATTTTTTCAATAAATTTTATTCTAAACTGATCCAGACAACGAACTATGGAGGATTTTGAGAAAACATATCCAAGTAACTGTGATAAAAATTTCATCTTGTGGGTCATTGTATTTTGGGAGTTTCACTCCATGGAAAAATAGGGTTTGTGGCTAGTCTTGAAACTAGTATAAAACAAGTTTTTCAGGTAAAAATGTCATAACTTATTCATCCAAGATCCAAATTCAGTAAGATCAAATGTATTGGTTATAGTACAGTCTGTGGTATGTTGTGTACAATTTTCAAATCCATACAATAAATATTCCATGTGGGGCATGTCGTATAAGTGATCTCTCTAGAATAGGACATAATTCAGGAGGGTCTACCACATTTTCTATAACTTCGGTTCAAGGAAGTTTCAAACCTTGAAATTTGGAGAATATGGAAAAAATATATCATAGTATATATGGTTAAAATTTCAGCCATTGAATCACAATATTTTAGGAGATATGATCTGTGGAATTTAGGGTTGCGGAATAATCCTGAAAATATGTTTCAAACAAGTCGGCTTGGTATTTCTGCTATAACCTCTTTTCTGTGGCTTTGGAGATTGTGAAATTTGGAGAGGTATGATGGTACACGCATGAGTATCTCTGATAGAAATTTCAAAATCAGAAACATAAAATTGAGCTTGTGGTGAATCTTACAAGTTGAGGTAACTTGTTGATTGCATGGCATCGTGAATGAATGGAGGTTGATGAAGTGTTTGGTTGATTGTATGGGAAGATTCTTTTGATGAGTATTTGTTGTAGATATTTTATTATGAGCTGGAGTAGATTCTATAATTGGTTGAATTGTGTTTATGTTGGTTGTACTACTAGATCAATTCTAGTTGGATTGATTGCATTCTATCGGCAAGTTGAGTCTTGTGGCAAGCTGAGTCTTGCTTGAGAGTTGGTGCTCTCATTGGAGTTGGCTCTCTTTAATTTAGTTGGTGTTGATAAAACCCTCGTGAATGTAGTCACATGTAAAACATAATACACAAGATTTCACATACATATGGTGTCTCTTTTGTTCATTGTGCTTATGGATTGATTGCTCTTTATTATTGATGGATGCCATTGGTGAATAGTTACATGCAATATTACAATGATGATGTGTAATATTATGTTTTGAAATGGTTGCTAACTTGAAGTGAGAAAAAGTTGTAAAATCCCACACACTAATTCACCCCCCGACCCTCTTAGTGTGGCTAGTGTGTCCAAGATAAAGTATTTGTAGGCTCAAAGATCCAGGGCATTTCTCTTACTGCTTCGTTTCTGCTAAGTTTGGCAAGATTATCAAAATTTATGTGACCTATTCTTCCGTGCCATAGTCAAACTTCATCTTTATTTCCTAAGAAACATTTTTCTTTTCCAATTTCATTCAATATATATATGTTTCTTGGAGTTCTTACACCTATAGCCACCAACTTGTCAAAACCTGCTTTTCTTATCTTGCATTTCTATGAGTCAAACACAAGTCTATGTCCCCGGTCACTCATTTGACTTACACTTAGTAGATTGTGTTTCATGTCTTCGATTAGTAGAAAATTCTCTACCCTGGCATCCTTGATTCCAAGCTTGAATGTTCCTCTTCCTATAATTTTGGTTGAGTTATCATTCCCAAATGAAACTGATCCATCTCTTTTTTTCTTCAATGTTAGGAACCTATCTTTATCATATGTCATATTCTTTGAGGAACCATTGTCAACATACCATCCATGTTTATTTTGTTGAGCCTATAGAGAAATATTACATTCTTCATTGTTGTATTGATCCTATTTTTGTATCCATATCCTTTGTGGTTCTTGTCTATGACTGCTGATATACTATTGTGATTCTATGGAAAGAATGATCAATCTACAATCTTTGGTCATGTGTCTAAATTTGTTGCACTTGTATCATTCTACTTGTGTGTTCAAGGATTCAAATATGTTGTAGCTTCTACTCTATGCTTCATGAGACCTTCTTGGATAACCATTTCATGTGTAGCCTACAAAGTTATTTATGTTCTTGGTATTGGCTCTAAAATTCATATCTTTATGCCAAAAATTATTACATGAATAACATAAACAAAGAAAAATGGTTTGATATTCAGGGGTGGAAGATCTTCTAAATGTTGTTTCTCTTATGAATCCTTCTTATTCTTGGGGTTGTTGCTAACTCTATATCTTGAATATTTTGGGTGAGCCAATGTCTTTGTAATATGCTTCTTGATTCCTCTTGCCTTCTTCCTTCTCAGGAGAGCCTCTAACTATCTCTGCATAGCTTCTTTGTTCTTTTTTCTTGGAACTTGAGCCTTTCTCTGTCTGGTTATATCCCAGTCTAGATTTGTCATGGTATGGCCTTTGACTGCTAATGATTTCATCCAATACTTTGGTGTTGTTATGTTGCATGTCCTTCTTTTGAAGATATTTTCTAATAGTAACAATTTCTTCTTCCAAGCCATTGATCATCCTTTCCTTTTCATCTAACTAACCTATAAGTGATTCTTTAATTCTTTTGTCTTCTTCTACTTGAATTTTTAGATTTACTATCATCTGATCAACTTCTTCAGAGTTGTTCGACAACATAGGTATTCCAACAGAGGATGAACACCTTCAGTAACCACTCACACAACCAGATCAAAGATCAACACACCGATGTTTTGATGTGGTAAAACCCCTACGAGGAAACATCCACAGCCCTAGCCAACGCGACCACTTGGAGTAGTTTATTAGTGCAAAAGAAAAAGATTACAAAGAGATTTTACAAGAGAGTTTCTCACAATCGATCATCGGAAAATGACCCTCCATAATCTTTAAATAGAGATCATGGACCAATTAGGTGTTAAGCCACATATCGATGGCCATTAAGATCGAGGAGAATATGAACCGTTAAATCACACTATGTCGGGAACATATTGTGACCGTAGGATTTCCTAACTACAAATGCATAATAATGCATACTAAATAAACACAATAAGAAATACATTTTTACCTAATGATACATTAGACCAAGTAGATCTTAACTAACCCCTAAGTGTCTAAATATCCTAACATCCCCCCTTAAGAACAACTTGGGATAGGATTGAAGGATTTACAATAGTGACACAATAGGAGAAGGAAGGAGGCATTAGAGCCTATCCCCCCTTAATGAAAACTTTATGGACTCCTAACATAGATAGAAGTTTGGAAAACTTCGCTTATGTAAGAGAATTTGTGAATATGTCTGTAACTTGATCTTCTGTAGGAAAAAAGAGCACTTCAATAACTTGATCATGAATGAGATTTCTGATGAAGTGCATGTGTAGCTCGATGTGATTGTTGCACTGATGTTAAACTGGGTCTTTGGTGAGCTTGATGGCACTTTGATTGTCACACCAATTGTTGGATTACTGAGGGGGGGGTGAATCAGTAATAGATAAATTTAATCCTTTTAAACCATATAATCCAAGTGTTATATCAATGAAGCATTATCATCCAATATCTACAGAGTAAATAAGAAATGAACAAATGAACAAATGAACAAACATACACATACACAGTACACCAGTGTTTTACGTGGAAACCCAAATCGAGAGAAAACCACATAATTTTTTTTCTTATATGTCTTGAAGAATTACATTTATTGGAAGCACCGACTTCCTTTGTTTTCCAGATGCAACTAGAAGGAGTCTCCAACCCCCTAGTTTCTCAGGCTACAACCCGAGGGAAGCTCCAACTCCCCAATTCTCTAGCTACAACCATAAGGAGGTTACAACCCCCTATGTTCTCCAGCTACAACTGGAAGGAGGCTACAACCACCTGTCCTTGCCATGTCCTGCCACCCTGAAGTAGAAGTAGAATTATGGAACCATTTTCAACCTGTCACTGTGAGATATACCGCTGTAAACCTGTACCAATAAATCTGAACCATGCATCAACCATGCATCAACCTATACCTCAACCCGTAATCAACCTGTACCATAAACAAGTGCATCAACCATACACCAACCTGTACGAAATAACCTGTAATCAACCTGTACCATAAAAAAATTCATCCAACCATGTACCAATCATGTGTCAACTACTCATCAACTATGACTCATCAGTATGTACCAACATCATCAACTATACACCTCATGTATGTGCCAACTCATCAACTACTTGTCTCAACCATGTACTTGACATGTACCTCAACCAAAAGCCCTCATAAATTTCATCATCCAAATATGATTTGTAGCTCTATAATAGACTTGGTGTATATGATCACATTCCTGCAAACTTTCCTTAACTTCAACAATAAGAGATTAGCATTTTCATCAAACTTTTCTTTAGTCTCACATGCCTAGTTTTGGATTAGTCAACAACCCTAACTTGAAGTAATCATAACTTTGTACTTGTAATGTATAAATATATGAAAGTTATTCACAATTTTATTCAGTGTTATGCAATTCCTCTAGGTGTCACTACTTGGAACCTCTCAAAAAAGGATTTATAGAAAAAATGACATACCTTGTTGAATTCTGGCTTATTCTAGAGAGCGACCTTGTAGAGTGTGCCCCGCATGGAATATTTGTTGAAATGATCTGAAAATGTCACACAACATACTACATACTATAACCTAACCAACACATTTTTTTTCATTGAATGTGGATTTGTTATGAAAACGTTATGACGTTTTTACCCGAAACACTTGTTTTTGACTAGTTTCAGGACTAGCCACAAACCCTATTTTCCACGGAGTGTAACTCCAAACATACAATGACCCACAAGATGAATTTTTTACCACAGATACTTGGATATTTTTTCTCAATGGAATAGAAATTTCATTGTCTGAATCATTATAGAAAAAAAATTATAGCGAAAATGGTGAGATGACCTGTAAATAACATACCTTAGAAAGCACCATCAAAATAATTTATCCTTCCTTGCATTTCGGCCTTCCTTCCCTCAGAATTTTGACTTAGATATCCTTGGTTACCTCAAACACCTATAGATATTCAATATGTGAAAGTGTGATTAAAATGAGAGAACCTTGCCTCTTATTTATACTCTTCAAGTAGCTTCCTTAAAAACATCTTCTAGGTCACTTGACCCCACTTTTCTTATTTTAGGGTTAACCCACTTCTAATTTCTCCATTAAATTTATTATTGAAATAATTTATTTTGTATTCACTTTGAATTATAATAC